>OX578135.1:66292914-66892914 GCA_951213105.1 Amaurobius ferox | reverse complement strand
TTGGGACATTATGAGAAGGCGATTACAACCATCCCGGAATGTTGACGATTTAGCCCGACAGTTGGAGACAATTTGGCAAGACATTCCGCAGGACACCATCCGTGAACTTTATCAGTCTATGCCGCGCCATGTGACATCTTGCATCCAGGCCAGAGGTGGACCAACGCCTTATTGACTTCCTCCCTTTGTATATGGTCAAACTCTAAATCATTAAACTGTTCTGAAATTTTAATAATTTCTTTTTCTATGTATGTTGTTCATATCCACCAATTTTTATCACAATCGGACAACTCCTTCTTGGTACGTTGATTTTTTTGTTATAGAGTGTATAAGTCTTTCTAAATCCTCATATATTTGGAATGTCATTTTTTTTTCTACATTTTTGAATTCAGGTAGAGTTAACTACAGTGAAACTTCCATTGCTTTAATGTCCAAGGGAGCGGTAAAACACTTTAAGCTCACACACTCTGTAAGCTATAAAATTTGGGTTACAGAATATACAAGGTGTTCAATAAGGAACCAAACACTTAATTTGCAGAAAAAGTTTTATTGACAAAAGATATATTTAAGCAATCAGTGTTTCTTTGAAGCTCTAAAGGTAATTAATTGATAAGATTTTCAAGTGTTTACCTTCCATTCTGTTGAAGTGTTTTGTACATTGAATGGGAATAACTAAAGGTATTTTTTAGGATTGAGTGAGCAGATCCAATGCTTTCCTCAAATTCACTGATCAATTTTCATGTTGATATTGCAGGACTGTCAGTCACAGTCCTCTGTACGTGTTCCGCATTTCCCGGTGTCCTGTCTGATCTTGGTGCACCCACATTTTCTTTACAAGGATCGAAAACAAAACTAGTTCTCTCAAATTTCCTAACCCAGTGCAGAACTATTGATTTTGATGATTTTGGAAGATTCTTGTAAGCTGTTGACCACTGTATCAGTGTTTCAGAATGACCAAGTTTTCACAATAAAAATGCATTGTTTGGTTGAGTACACCATTTTTAAAGTTTACTAAAATACAAGTCAAACCAACACTGAATCAGTTACCTATAAGCATATGATCAAAGAAAAACTGAAAGTAATGCCTTCTCGTTAGTATTTCAAAAGTTATTCCCAAAGTAGATGTTCGGTTAATTATTGAACACCCTGTGTGTGCTATGCAACCCTTTTTAATGAAGGTCAAAATAGTGAATTAATAAAAATAAAGAAAGTCAAATTCTGCTTCAATAAGAATGTAATGCATTTCATATTCTTTTTTAAAACGAATTCACAACATTAACTAAATTTTCCAGTTTTTACAAAAGTGGTTCAACTATATGAGGAAACAATCTATATATAAATAAGAGAAAATGAAATTACTGTATTGTGTGTAGATACTTTTCTCTCTTTTAATGTATACTTGTTATCTTGTTATATATATAAATATATATTTTGCCTTATTTATTCCATCCATACCTATGTAGTTTTAAAAGCTTTCTTTTTGTATATTTTATTTTTTAAGTATGATTCAAAAGGCCTTTTTACAATTGTCTTTCAATCAGTGTTATTGCCATGAATTTTCAAGACCTGATGGGAATACTATCATGCTTTTATATAGATGTGTCTTATTTTGTAATACTTTTATAACATAGAAAAATTATATTATGCAATTTTGTTTTTCCAATTTCTATTATTTTTGTATAACCTATAATAATTAAAGTATCAATTTCTGATATTATAATCTTATTTCCAAGAGTAGATGCATTTTGGAATAAATATATGTATAATTTCAGTTTTGATGCATAGTTTCTTAAATTTGTTTAAATTCATATATTATGTAATAATTGTTGATCGATGTATTGTGTCACACTCACACACACAAAAAAAAAGAATCTGATATAGGCAGGTATGGAACTTTTCCTACAAACTCAATTTTTTTTTCTTTCTTTATACATGTTAATTTCATTGCACAAAATAACACATGAAATGTATATTTATTTCAAATTACGCCTAATTTAGAGGTTTTAATAGAAGACATGCTGCATTTGAAAATAGTGTTAAGTAACCAAAATTTCAAAAACTGAAATATCTCAATGTATCGTCTTAGATTAATGTAGTTAATTTTGTTCATGTATTTATCAAAAATTATATATAAAAGAAGTATTTAATTATTATGTTTAAGCATATTTAGCCTTTAATTGAAAACTAGAGCCTTTACTTTAATACAGATAACAATAACACCACTCAATTTCCAAATCACCTGTTTTGAACCAAAATTCATTCCCATGCTCAACCATACCAATTATACAACATAGGCATAATACTTGCCTTTAATATGCCCTAAATAAACTCTTTTGGTACGCCTTAAATAAGCTCCTTTCATACTCCCTAACATTTGAATCACAAAAAAGTAAAAAGTTCTTATACCCCAGAAGTGAAATAAATAAAAAACAATTGCTATCTCAGTGAGTTCTCATCCAATTGGAGTCAAATTTTCAAATAATACTTATATTAAAATAATATATATTTCATGAATTTAGAAAATAGAAAATCAAATATCACTCAAAATTGTCTTCGAAGATATCATTCTCATACCAACTGCACCATTTTATCTTTTATTGTCTGCATGGAATACAAATGATTTTGAAATCAAAATTTCATCGGATGTTGAGCTTTAAATATTCGTAACTTTTAAACTAATTTCAATTTTTAGAAAATCCCATTGAGGTGCACATTATAAGGACAAGAAGCGCCTCTGTTACAATTTTCAAAGCTGTCTGATACATCGATTTTCCATTACAGAGGATATAGACAGGCAGAAAAATCTTTATGCAAGATTTTGTTGGTTTTTACAATCCATTTTGGAAAATCAAAAATGACTGAAATCTAGTCATCACTAGGATAACACATGATTTAACTACCAAATTTCATAAAATTTTATTGTATAGTTTTTGAACTAAAATGGATACATAATCATATATATTGAATAGACATACACACAAGCTTACAGACATCGCTCTAAAAATAGTTTCTATTCAAGTGCCCAAAATATGTAAATTCATTGCAAAACTTACATTGCAATTTTTAACTCTATTATGCCTGAATTGGAGCCTTAAGTTCTATTCTTGATTTCACACAAAGATGTCACATTTTTTTCATTAAAAAAATTTAATAATCCAAAGTGTTTGACACCCGACTTTTAACACAATGTTTATTACTATCAACCATAATATATAAACATTTAAAAATATGGATGTATACAGTATTTTAAATAATTCTAAATATTCTCACTGTGATATTGTATGCATTTTGTAAAGGAAAAATATTTATTTTAGATTGATTTTTTTTCATATTTCACAGACTGCATGCACATTTAATGAACAAACTAGTTGCATGTTGACTTTTTAACTTTCAAGTTTCATCTTAACTGTCAAGGTTCATCTCGGCTGCATAATCTACTAAACAAGCAGGTAGACTACAACCAGCAAATCAGCCCAGTTATTTTAAGCTTTTCTGATTCCAGAAAGATGATTCAGTAAACAGAAAACTATTAATTGAAGCTATGAGAGAATTTCTAATACCCGATAAACTTATAAATTTGGCTAATATTACTCTTACCGAAACAAAGCTTAGGGTAAGAATTCAGAATAATCTCTCCGAGCCTATTACTGTTTCAAATGGGCTCAGACAAGGCGATGCACTGGCCTGCTTGCTTTTCAATATTGCACTCCAAAAAATTGTGAAAGACTCTAACATCAATACCCGTGGAGCAATCTTTAACAAGTCTGTCCAGATTTTTGCGTTTGCTGACGACATTGACATTGTAGCACGCACTCCCGAGTTACTTAAGGAAGCCTTCACATCCTTAGAGGCCGCAGCCAGTAAAATGCATCTAACTATTAATCAAAATAAAACTAAGTATATGCCCTGTGGTAATTATGACTGTCCTTATTTCGAAATTGGGGTTTACAAGTTTGAAACTGTAAGCAACTTCAGATATTTAGGATCTGAAGTTAATACTCTCAATGACATTATGCCCGAAATTCGTGGTAGAGTTACAGCTGCTAACCGATGTTTTTTCGGCCTTAAAAGGTACTTAAAGTCTGACTTCATCAGCAGAAAAACGAAGATTATAATATACAAAAGTTTAATCAGACCCATTCTTACCTACTCTGCTGAGACTTGGGCAATGACAGAAAAAGTTAAAGACATCATTTCTGTTTTTGAGAGAAAAATCTTGAGAGGTATTTTTGGTGGCTTAAATTGTAACAACATCTGGAGAAGAAGAACTAACTCAGAGCTTTATAAGTCTTTTAAAGAACCAGATATAGTCAATTACATCACGATTCAGAGAATTAAATGGGTGGGTCACCTGTGCAGGATGGCCGAAAGCCGTACAACAAAAAAGATCTTCTCTGCCAGACCATTCGGCACCCGTAAAAGAGGAAGACCTAAACTCAGATGGCTCGACTGTGTGGAAAAGGACTTTAAAATTTTAAAAGTTTTGAACTGGAGGTCTTTGGCCAGGGATAGGGGAGCCTGGAGTTCTATACTGCGGAAGGCAAGGGCCCATCCTGGGCTGTCAGGCCATTGAAGAAGCAGAAGATTCCAGAAAGATAATAAAAACTTAAGCCTTCAACTAGTTCCCTCAGTCATCTCATCTTAGTGATTGTACAGGACAGTTCTATAATCAGTCCCCCTTGTACACAAATTATACCCTTGTACACAAATCTAGGTGTTTTATTTGAACTATTTAAAGTAACAACCCTTAAGTTATAAATTGTAATTAGAAACTGGCCTTAAGTGCGCATGTTCTATTTTATTACACTTTATTATATTATTTAATGATTAATAAAGTAGATATTTTTCTATTCAGTCCACAATTGCCAATCCCTTTATCTTGAGATATTTCCAGTCTCCCCCCCCCCCCCCCCCCCCTCTCTATTTTTAACCAAATTTCCATGTTTTTAAGTAAAGCACTAATTCTAAGATAACCTTTGATGTTAGTATCTGTGTAAATTACTGTATTTTTTTCTCATTCTTATTGTGCTACTTAGATGTAGTTTATTTGTTTATTAGTATGAATTTAGGAGTTAATTTCAGTCAACATATTTAAAACCTGACTTTTCCAAAAGATCCGCTATATATTATACTTACTTCATACTTTAATCACATACTGTGTTGTATATAATTATTACTAAACTTAATTTTTCATTAACTTAGTTGTTCATTATTTTCATTTTTTTATCTAACACATATTGAACATCAATTCAATGTATTTGGGACCACTGAAATGTTTAATTATTTGCATTATGATATTAATAAAATAATATACGTATATATATATTTAATTTGGGGATAATACAAAATAGTACATTTTGTAGTAATCTTTGTTTTTGTAATTGTAATACAATTGTAAATTATTGTTAAGTGAAATCGAAATTTCAAAAATTGCAAATAATCAAATCATTTATAAAAATGATATTCAGATATTTTTTCTTCTAGTATCATTATCTGTTATCCTAAAGTATAAAAACCTAAAAGTTTTATATTAAACTATCCACTTTTGGTGACCAGGTTTGCTTGTTTTTTTTAAATCGTGTGACTATGTAGCCACCTGCTAAATAGGCACATGTTATCCAGGTACATAATCCACCCAAAATGAGTGAAACATGTCTTTTCAGTTGTGCTGCAGTATCTTCAGATTCGTCCGAAAAACAGGGGAAGTAATAAACGGAATTATGGTGATTGTTATCCGAAAATATTAATTATATTTTTTATTCAAATCTGAAAATGTTGGCTTTATTACCATAAATTGTGAAAAGTTTTATGACTGTAAAATATCGTGTTTGTATATAGCTGTAAAAGAAATCAATTTCAGAAAGGTTTCTTCTATCTTAGTTTATGGGCATTACATGTTCTAATAGTGCACAGCACTGTAAATGAAAAATTAATGTATTTGAAAGTTTTTGAGCCATTTGCATATTTATATTTATTATAGCCAGTATTTTTTTTAATAACTTCAATTTAAACAATAAATATTTATATTCTCTTCTTGTGCATTCTATTTAGAAATTGCAAAGATACCGTTTTTTCCCTTTTCATTCTTATTATAAAATTATGTGGCATTCCTTTTTAATGTATTTACTTTAGTGTTCAATTTATTTATTTGAATTATTTTTGTGTATTGATGAAGCTATTCAAATTTTTACTTTTATTCTTGTCATTGCACTTTTATTCACATATTTGTCACTTTTATTCTTTTCTTTTGCTTAAAATGTCTTACTTCTGAAAATTCTGTTCTTCTTTGATTACTTAAAAATGAACTCATTTGCTCATTATATATTGCCTTTCGCATGTTTCACTTAAGTGTAAACATTAATATGAAATCGTCTTTATTTTATGTAGATGCCATCATTACTATTTTATGTGTATGAGTATCAAACCTGGACTGTAAGATTTTATAACTTCTCCTCAATTTCGTAAATAAAATTTTTAGAAAATATTTTCCCTGCCTTTCACATGTTTTACTTAAGTGCAAACATTAGTATAAAATCATCTTTATTTTGTGTAGATATCATCATGACTGTTTCATGTGTTTGAGTACCATACATTGATTATAAAATTTTATAACTTTTCCTTAATTTCATAAAGTTTAAAAAAAAAAAAAATTCTGTAATATTGAAAGAATCTGTGACTTTCATTACAGATTACCAAATTTTGATTAAAAGTATGCTGCCCTTCAAAAGTTAATCGTGAAATGTATATTCTCCTTCTCAGATGAGTGGGTTTTTTCAAGCAAAACTTGCTGAGGTCTTCGAGTAGAATAACCAAATATCTGAACATGTGCCAGAAAAGTTTGGCTTCTCACCAAATATAAAAATTGGATGCTCAGTAAAACTGATGCATTTGCATCTAAGGCTTTTATTGCGGCATGAACATTTTTTATGGAAAGTTGGGTTAGCCATCTGCTTTAGCAGGGCCCAAAGATTTATGGGTATGGATAATTCACATGGTATAGATAATTCACAAGGAAGTATGAATGATGAACGTATGGTGATGTGCTGTTAGGAGACTTAAGGCTGGACATTCCATCTTGTAGGTGGTGAATATCTTGTGTATACGTCCTTACATTTCTCGTTTGTGGATATAATGGAGAGGACAAGGAACATTCTACCAGTCTAGTTTCATTGTTGAATACCATGCTGTTGGTCATGGTAATGCGATAGTATGGGCTGGCTTTACATTTGGAAGCTGTACCGACCTTTATGTTTACTCAGACAGCTTTATAATCCTATATTTCTATGTCAGACAGCATTATAATCCTATATTTCTATGTCAGACAGCATTATAATCCTATATTTCTATGCAGCTGCAGTCCTTACTGATTTTTGTGATGAATCACAATGCTTGTCTACATAGGATGGACTTAGTAGAGGTCTACCATCATAACAAAGGTTGATTAGACAACATTGATTAGAGTAGATAACATATTCCTTAGATCTTAATCCTATCAAAAATGTTTGGGATACCCTCGTTAGAGCTGTCTATGCACCTGCCCCCTCCCAGTACCCCCCCCCCCCCCCCCCCCAAGAACTGCAAATTTTTTTTATACAGGAATAACAGTTATTGCTTTCTGTCACTTTAGATCACTTGAATGAGGGGATGAATTGCAGGCACCAAGTCTGTATCAGGTCCGAGAAGGCCATATTCTGTAATAAACATCACTTAACCTCTCTATGCATCATTCAGAATGTTTGTCCTCTGTATGTATGCATCATTCTGTTGTAGCAAGTTAGGGGTAAATAAAACCTGTACTTGTATATGTTTTGTTGCCTTAGAGTTTGTGTGACTAGCAGCATATGCAATTTGGCCAACCAACCTTATTGATAAAATTTATCACTTGAAAAATGTATTTTCTTAATGTTATAATGTTCTGGATGAACTATTGAATACTTTCAAGATTTTTATTGAATACTTTGAAAAGTAACACTGTATAATAATTAGATGTACTTTTATTTAATGAGCATTTAATCAACAAAATCTCATTTTTATCAAGAAGTATGGAGATTAAATTGCCTTTGAAAATTGAAGCTTACCTTACAATAGTGAAAATGAAAATAGATACTGAATCTGTCAGATAATTTTATTCAATTTCTTTTTAATCTAAAATTATCACAATTCATGCTTTTTTCCTTTCACAGATTTCAGTGCTTCTATATAAATTTTCGAAAGAATAATTTGTAATTTGATTCTTGCTATAAATTTTTTTGACTTGCTCTATAAGAATTGAAATAGAAAATTTGGCGAAACAAAGTTATCATACTTTACAATTTTTGTTTCATTGAAAGGTCAGAAAGTTTTCATAAATATTTTCAATAAAATAACTTCATACATTTTGTGAGAAGAACTATTTTATAATATTCAGTTTGAGACGTGATTCATGTTAGTCGGAATTTGACGTCGCTGTCTTGATTTCGTTTTGTAATTGATAATTTAGAACACGGTTTTCCTTCAGTGCATTCCATAAAACTGAATGTGGTGTTGGAAGGACTAGAGAAGGCTTGAAAATCTGGAGATGAGCTCAAAACATCTGTAAATAGAGAAAAATAGACGTGAAAAGTATCTGCATACATAAGTATTGAAACAAAATATGTTTCAAGCTTGAAGTTTATGATACAAATAAACTAAGATGAGTATCAAATATTCCTAAAAGAAATAATTAGTATTTAAGCATTTTAATGTTAAACATTTTGTGGAGCAACAGCTCCAATGTATGGAATGCTAGTTAAGGAAAGAGACTGGTAAGAAATAGTTCTGTAATAAATATATTTATTTTCTGTAGTACCCCCAATTAAGGTGATATTAAATTATTGAAAAGCAATCTTCACTATTAAGATGTGTGTACTATGCATCTGGATCGAATGCTTTCCTCAATAAATTTGCCCTCTTACAAATCATAGTTGGTGTCTAATAAGATAGTTTTTTTTTCAATAGAAAACCATTAGCTGTTCAAATAAAAAAATTATAGTATTTCAATGATGTATCTAAAATAAAAAAACAAAGAACCAGCACCAACAAAGGCGAGAACATGTGTGTGTAAATGTGCTAATGACTATCAGGCTGCAGATGCATTTTTGTCTTTATTGATGTTGCTCTTTTTGTCCTGAAAAAAAGACTGCTTTTTACCTTTGAAACCAGTCGATTCTTTTAATAAACCCTTTACTAACAAATAATTTTAATTGCAGATGAATTTAGACATCAGTTTGAGCGAATTTTTATGTAGCCCTTTAAGTGTTTACTACTCGGGCCTTTTTCATGGAGTTTGAATACACTAAGCGCATCAGCTCATCTTTATAATAATAGTACCAGTGACAGATTTACTGTGAAGATAATGACACTTAACCAGAAGACCCCATAAGCTCTATTTTGCAGATTCTTTATGTATAAACATTATTTGCAATTTTGCAGATTTTTTATGTATAAACTTTATTTGCATTTTGCACATTTAATACATCTTAATTTTTCTAAGAACACCACTGAATACAGCATTATAATTTTTTTTTTTACTCTTTTAGCTTTGCAATGTATGTAGTAAAACTGCATCTTACATCATTTTGAGGGAATACCCCCTCTCCCTCTCAAAAAACAAAATAAAAATGTCTGTTACGCCACTAAATGCCATCTATAAATTGGACCTACTATATTTTGAATATAAGAATATTTAAAAACTCACTTTAAACCAATTTTTCATTCGTGTCTCCTCTGCTAAAACTCATTCGGTCAGCAACAGTTGACTTTTTTGATTGCATTTCTTTTATAAAATTAGCTGATTGAGAAAATGCAGCAGGAGGACCATATCTCATATTTTGGATTGGAATTCTACTTTGATTTCCGGCTGTCATTATTTTCTTCATTCCGCCACTTTTATCAGAAGTGTCTAGACGCTGTTGCCTTTTGAGCAAAATTATACCATTTTCTCCGATTTTCTTTGGTGTTTGTTCTCTAGCAGAAAGTTTCGTGGCTTTGCTTGTCATATCTTTCTTTTTGGGCAACTCCGAGAATTTAAAATTCGAATCATCAGTTTTTAAGAATGTTTTCGGCCGAAGCTTTGCAGAGCACTGCTTTCTTTCATTACTGTTGGCACTTTTTGTTGTTTTGTTTGGAACTTTCGCATTTGCATAACTTTTGATTTTCGGTTGAATGCATGACTTTTCAACTTTTAAAACTTTAGAATTTTCTTGATACTTTTGCAAGGAATTTTTTTTCGCTGCATTTGATTGACTACTTTGTAGCTGTTGATTATGATGGATTGATTGATCTGTATCATTTACTTTTTCTGATTCTAAACAATCCGATTTGCTTCTTGCATCTGGAATTTTGCATGTGGCTTTTCGCTCTAAGGTCTTGACGTTTTCTGGTCGGCTATTTCTGTAAGACCTATATGGATTTGAGGAAATTATTTGTTCGGTCTTTTGTTCAGTATCATCTTTGACGTCTTCAATGTTAGATGCAATACTTCGACAAATTCCTTTTGTAGTACTGCCATAATCTGAATCCACAGAGTTTGTTTTATTTGAGTATGAATATTTGAGATTTTTTGAGACTTTGGCATTTGGTTTGGAGATAGATGTTTTGAGTCTACTTCCAACAGCTAGTTCCTGGGATTTTTCTGATGAATGTCTTATTTTTTCAACTGATTTTGGTTGATCTTTGAGTATACAAGTCCCAGAATTTAGCTCAATGGATAACAAAGAATATCTGTTTTGCCTCCAGTATTCGAATCGAAAGAGAAATGATGCCTCAAAATCCTTTGGTGGATACAGCACATCTTTGACTAATGTATCGCGCACAATGTAAAACATGCATGCTATTTTGCTTTCTTGACTCACACAAATATTCTTTTCTATTCGACCCTTTGAAGTATTGAGTTTATCAGCAAGAAACTGTACAATCTATTAAGGAGAAGAAAAAATGCATATTTATGCCTTACTTAAAATAATTCAACAACAGAATATTTGCAAATAAATTTTTATCAATACAAAGAAAATACTGTAAAAAGAAAAGGTTACTATTTCTGCCCAAAAGGCAAGAAATTTCATTTTAAAACAAAATTTTAAATCTAATACAATTCGTACTGAATATAGGAAGAAATTTAGATTAGTATGACATTTTTATTTTGCCTTACTTAAAATAATTCAATAACAGAATATTTGCAAATACATTTTTATTAATACAAAGGAAATACTACAAAAAGAAATGGTAACCATTTCTTTGCAAAAGACAAAAAATTTCATTTTAAAGCAAAATTTTAAATCTTAATATAATTACTACTGAATATAGTGTTGGGTTATACTTTTGGATATTTAATAATTTTAGGAATTTTGTTTTTAATTTAAACGTGTTCAGGGGTCTTATTTACATAGTCACTCTCCATTTTCCAATTCTTTAGATTTTTGATATTCTTTGTTCAAATAGGTTCTTTTCAATAGATTTTGTGTTAAAAACAGCGAAAGTTCGTTCTTTTTAGGTTTTAGCAATTTAAATTTATTTAAATTGGCTAATTTGCAATTTCATTTATTGCCCTTTTTATTCCCTTTAATTTGATTCCAAATTTATTGCTCTCGGTTAAAAATTCGTTAATTCATTGCAATTTTTCAGTTTTATTCTATTTTCAGCTTTTTAAATATTTCAGAATCGTTCATATTTAAATTATTGCCGAATTCGTATATTTCCAAATCGTTTCACTTCATTTCTTTTTAATTTTCGTCTGCTTTAAAATTCCAGTTCTCTTCTTTAAAATTTCGGGGTTTTAATTGGTTGACGTTAATATTAAAATCGTCTGTCATTAATTATTTTATCGTTCATCGATAATTTTGTTTACAATCTGTGGCAGCGATGTTTCACAGTATATAAATAAAATCGCGCACTTTTTCGATCTCTTGTGTTTTTCGTTCGCTCCTGTGATTTTCCCGCCTTTTCTTCGAAGTGTTCTATCATTCGAACATTTGTTCTCTGCCTTGTGTGGTAGCTTCTCAGACCTGTACGGACATGGCGTCCGCTTTTTCTACAAACCCTGATCTCCCTGATATTCCTCCGGACCTGAAAATCATTGTTTCCCGATTCAGAAATGGGAACTTTCCATTACCGGATCCAACTTCTAATGGATATCTGCAATACCTTAATGATCTTTCCCATACTGGAAGCTTCCTGATGGCCGAGTGGCACAAGATCGCTGCTGGACTTTCTGAAAGATCCACGGAATCATTCCAAGGTATGTGTAGAACTTTGACCTCTTATTTTGAGCAGAATGTTTGTATTTCTAATCTGACTCCCTTTAAATCTGAGATCGAAGCTTATATTTCTCAGCATGAAAGTATCTTACATGCTAACTCTAACTGTTTTTCAAATGCTAATTCTTGTATTAATTCTAATCTTAACTTAATCTCTACTCTTAATGCTAATGCTACTATTACTGCTAACTCTGATGCAAATAACTGTAAGATCTTAAATCAGAACAGTGTTATCACTGAAAATGTTCATCCTTCTAATTCTAACTCTAAAGCTATTTTTACTGATAATCCTAAGGATAACTCTATTGCTGATGCAATAACTAATACTAATACTTTATCTAAAGATAACACTGCTGAGGATATGGAAGGATTTACCTTTCCCCACCATAAAAAAGTTTGTCGTGAGACTCAAATCACTTCTGGATTTAAATCCATAACTGCTCTGAACGCCTTCGAAGCGCTTAGTATGGATACTAATGGTCCCCCTGAAGAGATTAACTCGCAAAATGACTACCCTCAAACCACTGATCACGCTACTGAGCTAAACCAAGCTAACGATGTAAATCCCTCTTCCAATTATTACAAACCTGAACCCTTCTTCGTTAACTGCCCCGATAATTGGAGAACCCTGGTCCAAGGACTCAACTCGCTAGTGTCTACCCCTGTTAAAGCCCAGCTTGCTGGTGAACATATTAAAATCAGCCCGCAAACTCTTGAAGATTTTAGGATTGTTCAAAAAATTCTAATTGAGAAAAAACTGGAATTTCATTCCATTAATATCAAGGCAGAGAGGCCTGTCAAAATCCTTATCAAAGGACTTCCCATTAACTCTCCTATCAATGAGCTGTATGACGAACTTAGAATTAAAGGATTCAACGTGCATAGAATTACGCAGCTTAAAGACTTAAAGAATAAAGCTCCCCTTCCTATTTACTTGATATATCTCAATCCTGCTAAAAACTGGGAAACCATCTATGAGTTACAAACTTTAATTGATATGTCTATCAAAGTTAAAAAATTCGAGTCCAGAGGTACCAAAATGTGTTTCCGCTGTCAGCGGTACGGACATTCCAGCGATTGTTGCTATCAACCCCCCAGATGCTTAAAATGCAGTCTTAACCACTTCACCCGTGAATGCACCAAATCCCCTAGCACCCCCGCCAAATGTGCTAACTGCCTTGGCCCACATCCCGCTAATTTCAGACTCTGCCCCTCCAATCCTCAAAATAAGAACAAACCCCCCATTAACACCACCCAATCTGCACCCCCGCCCCCTAAAACGCAACAAACCGTACCTAACCCCCAAGATTTCCCTGTTCTCCAAAATAAAAATCTTACTCCAAATCCCCCCCCATCCTAAAACTGTTCAAAAAACCAATAACAAAACTGTCAATAACAACCCCAATTCACCTACTAGCACCCCTAAAACATTTGCTGAAGCTGTCGCCAACCTCACTACCACCCGTGGACCACAATCTGACGCTCTCCCCACCTCCAGTGAAAACGCTCACACTTCTACCAGCAAACCCCCTTTTCAGGAGCCCATCAAGCAACCTAACAATAACACCTCCTTACCCCCCTCTACTCCTGCTTCTTCCTCTTCTACTAATGATAACAACTCTACTACTGCAACCACTTCTTCCTCTAATTGCTCTGATAATAATCAAACTAATTCTTCGCAACTTACTGATCTCATACTGCTCATCCAGGAGATGAAAAAGATTTTTACTGACCTTGACTTAGACTTTGAAAAAATTAAAAAATTTTTGGCTACTGTACAGGTCAAGTTCCAACAAACCAGCAATCCCCTGGACAAGCTTCTTGAAGTAATATCGGCCTTTGACGAGGTCTTTTGTACGGTCTCTACGCCCCAGGATGGGGAGTAATCAGATCCTCTCTTCTGTTCGCCTCTTGTCCTGGAACGCCAACGGACTTAAGAATAAAATCACCGAATTACGGGACTTCGTACAAAACAATCCCTTGGATATTATTCTCATACAAGAAGTCAAGCCTGGACGTCGCCCCCCCCCCCCCCCCCCTCTGAAAATTGCTAATTACAGAAGATATACAGCGCTTCGTACTCAAAATCAGGGCTCCTCTGCCTCTGGAGGTGTCTCCATCTATGTTAAAAATTGTTTTCCACACCACGAACTTAATCCTTTGGATACGGATATCATCGAAAATAAAATGATTCACCTTGATCTTCCTAACCACCCTCCCATCGTCATTGGCTCCATTTATATAAAACCTGGCCAAAACATCAACCTGCAGAATGATCTTGATAAAATCTTTAAAGTCAAACACAGAGAAATCATGGCCGGAGACTTCAATGCTCATCATATGTTCTGGAACTGTAGACGTCGCAACAGGTACGGTAAACAAATTATGGACTTTGTTTCTGCTAATGACATCCATGTTGCTGTCCCCTCCAAACCCACCCATTACTCTCTTATGGCTACCCCTTCTACCATCGACTTCGCACTTTTGAAAAATATTCACTACCCTTACACCTTTGAAACCCTTGAAGAACTTTCCTCGGACCATCGCCCCATTCTTCTTACAATCCACCTTAACTCCCTCCTCCCTATTTCTAATCTTCCTACTGCCATCAACTGGAAAAAGTATAAAAACAACCTGCTTAAATCTTCCCTTCTCATCCCCAAAATTAACTGCACCAACGACCTTGACTCTGCTGTTAACGACCTCACTCACGAAATCCAGAGATCCCTGGCTGATGCCACTTCTTCCCGCCCTGCCCCTCGTTACAACTCCCTTCCGCAGCACATCAAAAATAAAATCAAAGCCCGTAATGCAACTCGCAGAATTTGGCAAACTACCAGGAACCCCCAAACTAAAATCTCCCTTAACACCCTTAACAAAAAAATCAGAACTGAAGTCCATAAGTATAATCAGCAAAACTGGAAATCCTACATTGAATCTCTCTCCCCCGAAGACAAGACTTTATGGAAAGATATCAAAAGAGTCAGAAGACCATTCGCACAATTCCCGCCATTGCGAGCGAATTGTGGAATGGCCTTTTCCGATCTCGACAAGGCAAATGCCATTGCGGAGTCGTATGAAAAGCAATTTCAAACTCACAGACCTGATGAAGCCTGCCACTCTCATATCAACCAATCTGTTGAAACATTCCTTTCTACCCCCCACCTGGAAGTCATCCCCCCCTCCACCCCTTCTGAAGTCATTGGGCACATTCATAAACTCAAAAATAAAAAATCCCCCGGTATTGACAAAATTTCCAATCGAGCTGTTAAATACTTTCCCCTTAACATCATTTTCTATCTTGTTTACATCATCAATGCCATGCTTAAACTCAGACACTTCCCCTCTTGCTGGAAAGAAGCTATCATTATTCCAATTCTTAAACATGGTAGTAACCCCTCTGACCCCATCTCATACCGTCCTATCTCTCTGCTTTCCTCCCTCAGCAAACTCAGCGAACGAATTATTCAAAACAGACTTCTCAACTTCATTGAAAATCACAATCTGATTATCCCGGAACAGTTCGGATTCAGACCCGCCCACTCTACGTCCCACCAGCTTCTTCGACTGGTTGAATTTGTTGCTGAGGGAATGAAAGAAAAGAAATCTGTTGCGGCTCTGATGCTGGACATTGAAAAGGCCTTTGATAGGACTTGGACGACTGGAATTATTTATAAACTCATTCAAATGGACATCCCCCCCCCCTCTGGTGCTTATTATCAACTCCTACCTTCAGAACAGATCTTTCCATGTGCGTATCTCCAACACCCTTTCCGCACAGAAACCCATCCAAGCAGGAGTCCCCCAAGGTTCGATTCTCGCCCCCCTCCTGTTTAATTGCTATGTCAACGACCTTCCTCGCTCCCCCCATACTTCTCTGTGTCTGTATGCTGACGACACATGCATCATTTCTGCTAATCACAACATCAACTATCTTCAAATCAATCTGCAAGATCACATTAATTCACTGGAAAACTATTACAAGCTTTGGAAGATCAAAATCAATGCACCTAAATCGCAGGCAATCTTCTTCTCTGCTAGACGTATCCCCCCCCCCCCTCCCATCATGATCAACAGCCAACCAATCTGCTTTGCACGCACTGCCAAATATCTCGGCGTCCATTTGGATAGCCGACTTACTTGGAAAGTGCATTTTGACTATATTATCAAGAAATCACGTAAACTTGTTGGAACCCTTAATCATCTTCTCTTCTCAAATCACTTAGATACAAGTAATAAAATTCTGCTTTACAAAACTATCATCCAGCCCATTCTCCTCTACGCTTGTCCCATCTGGGGTTTTGCTTGCAAAACAAACATTAATAAAATCCAAGTTGAACAAAATCGTATCCTTAGGATAATTCGTAAAGCTCCCCGCTACCTACGCAACGACGTCATCAGGAAGGATTTTAAAATCAAAACAATAAATTTCACAATCCGCAAACAGGCTAAAAAATTTTTTCAAAACATTCCCACCATCCGTAACGAAGAGCTCTTTAATATTCCAGATTATGACCCGCGGCAGCAGAGAAAGCGTCCGCGAGCAGTTCTTTACAACCCTCCGTAAATTTACGTATTTTTCATCCTTCCATCCCCTCTTATTTTTAATACTTTCTTCTCTTGTATCTAAATCTTAAATTCTGCTTCATCTCGCATCTTCGGATATTTTTTTCCCCTCTCCTGTTCTTAACAGATGGCAGCACTTGCGCTGCAGCTTTCCTTCCAAGCTGGAAGGCGGGACTCTGTCCCTTTTGTATTGTTCTTTTGTTGTGTTTACAAACCTCTTCTGCTCAAATAATGTCATGTTCACACATATTATTTTCATATCGGAGATGAAAGCCACCCGGCTAGGTGCTCCTCTAAATTGGCACATTGCGACACTTTTTTTTTCGATCTCTTCTCTTCCTTCTGAATTAGAACCCAAGATGTGATCTGTTGTTCTAGCGCTTCCGCGCTAGCCGAACCGAAGTTCGAATTCGGCTTGAAAAGTTTCATTATTCCCGGCTGTGATGTGTTTTTTCTTTTCCAAGATGTAAATTGATTTGTTTAGTATATAATCAATCAGCAGTCCTTTGCCGCTGTGCTCTCTGATGTTGTTTATGTCTGGAAGCTGCGAGAGTCGGGCGTTTGTTGCGTCTAGACTCACGGAATGAAGAGTCTTGCTAATTAGTTTCATATCATCTAAATAATGATCCAAGATGTTTCACGATTTATGTGATGTCGGCCGAGGACGTCTTACCGGCCAATTAAAAATTTGTTTATCCTGACAAGCTGCGAGTTCTATTTACAATGAATGGAATTCACATTTCCGAAGTTATTTAAGACGGACATATGCTAAGTTTTCCATTTTGATGTCAGTAGCCCGGTGCAGCAGTTGGGAGAAATGATTTTTTTATTACTGGAAGTCCAACTGGTGTGGAGAATCCCCTTTGAGTTGAATCTCGTGGAACGGCCTTTTTCTTATTTTCTGCTGGACATATTGTGACCCTGTGTCATGGATTTCCTCTTCAGGTGTTCTCTGGATCTGCTTTACGTTTGGTGACTCTTCTGATGATTCTTCCTCCCGCTGAACTTTGCATGCCTTTTTTTACGAAACGGCCCTCAAAAATCACCAAAATCCAAAAATAAGCTACGTATGTTAAAATATTTCAATTAAATGCTTGTTTTATATACGTAATTTTTGATGAGGAAAAGAATAAGAGCAACTCTATTACTCTAGGGCTAACCGTTCTCGAGATATTTTAGATTTCTCGCATTTAGTCATGCCACTTTTGAAAAATGTCCAATTACCAAATAAGAACAAAAATTAAATTAAAAATGCAAATTCAGTGTTATTTTGTGCAATTAAGCCCAATTTAATGAATTATTAAAGAAAATATGAATTTGAGTCTGCAGGGGAAGTCATGTGCTGTTCACATCAGATTATTTTAATTATGGAATAACTATCCGGAAATTGTTCACGGAATCTACTCGTCTGATTTTCATTAATATTTGTATAAACAAAGGGCCTAAGCATATTTGCTCAAAATATTGAATATTCCGAAAACGTTCTAAGTTCAAAATATGACCATTAGAAATTTCAGCCCCAACGCGTCCGTAATTCCTTTTAGAAAATGCCTTGTTTTACAAATTTGTCCAAAACAGTTTAACTCGAAAACGCATTTAAATTCGAATTGTGATCATCAGAATCTTTAGCTGTCACTTCGTTGTCAACTATATGCAATCAAATGCCTGACATGCTACTGTTGTATTATAGTAGAAGTGAGGAGGATGTCTCCTAAACGTCTAAGTATATCCCCAAGTCCTGGGTAAAGCTGGCCATACATTTTTTAATATTTCAAATTTGCCGTTAAACTTTCCATCTTTATATAAATGAGAGTTGTTTAAATAGAATGCTAATTAATTATTAATTAGAAGAACAAAATTAAGTTCATAAATGTCTGTATAATAGCAAAAATTTGATTTTTGCTCAATATTTACCCCAGTTCACTTTACAGTATTTGAAGAATTTTTTTTTTCTTTAGAGGAGATGGTCCGTGCTTTGCCTGTACTTTGAAAATACTTAACCTTTTGCTTACGGATGGGACAGCGTCAATCCCAAACGAAGAACCCCCCTTTGCAGGCATTGGCATCCATGGACGCCAATATCTGCAAAGGGGGATCGAATTGTTTGGGGTAGAATATGTGAAATACCTGCCTTTTTAAGAGGTTCTTAGTTTGGGGTGGACGCTGTCCCACCCGTAAGCAAAAGGTTAAGCTCCCTGACGATTACAGTTAGCTATTCTGCAAATAAATGTAATATATTCTGCAAAAGATTAAATATACATGAGCACTGCAATAAGTATATTTTACTTCAGGCTGGAATTTCCGTTGAAGATCTCTTCTTTTTTGTGGCAGTCGTTTCTTCAGGTAAACATCTTTCGTTATCCAATGATGAGTGATCGCCTCTTCGATGCGTATGCGTCGTAACTGGTCTGGCTGTAGCAGATCATGCAGCAAATTCCAGCAATCTTTTAATGAAATAATTGCAACATTAATACTTGTTATTTTCTTTAATAAGTTATTTAAAAAATTGTTTTATAAAATTTGCTTTAATACATGCATCACATTACAAAATGGAAGTATATTTGATTTTGAGGGACTCCTCCCCCCCCCCCAGTCCCTACTACCAAATATTTGAAATATTACTTGTAATAAAGCCAGATATTTTAAAAGCTTTTTAAAAATTCTGTACATTCGCAGTTAAAGCAACACAAAGCTTCTTTCCATTTTGCCAATGGTTTGCAGAAAAAGTACTGACTGAATTTGTACGGATTTTGAAGGTTTTCAATCATAGAAAGGGACGATAAAATTAGAGAGCCTTGAAAAGGACCTCTATCAAAGCTATCTAGATAAAATACACCACCAATGGCGAAAAAAATAAGGGGGGGGGGGGGCGAAATGCCAGAACTATAGAATTACTGAATGATATTGTTTCGGACCCTCATTGCACTTCCAGAAGAAATTTATAAGCACACCTCGAAATTAATCTTACTAATCATTCAAATTTGTATAATTTAAATTAGCTTTTAGTTAACATATTTTTAGAAACTAGCGATCTTTGTCTTAAGTTTCTAAGTTCTTATGATAGTACCTACAAAATAATAATTTTTACATGTAATACTTGTCTAGCATGTTTTTGTTTTTCTAGATCTTCCAGAAGCCTGCCCGTAACCTGGAATGCTCAATCTTTACACACATATAATATTGACAATGGGACAGAACGGAGCCAGATTTTCAATTCCCCACAGGGGGTGGTAAAGAAAACAGTTTTATCTGGGTCCGTAAGACCTTCCGAGAGGTTGATAGTAGGGAAAGGGGGGGGGGGGTACGGTCCCTATGGATACCTCCCTCACTGGGTTCCGGTCTAAATTGGGTGGCTCTTCCCGGCCGTCCAAAAAGTTACCTTACACCTTTCTGGTAGGTCGGACGGTCTGGGTCTCAACAACAACAACACCCTTCAGAAGCCCCGGTGAGCTGGAAGGCTGAATTTTTGCATACATATAATTTCAACCACTGAACATAACCTAAGAGAGTCGGATTTTATGTTACTCCTGTGGCAACGGTTTTCTTTTTTTGGTCCGGTCCGCTCCAGGTCTGAAGCTGAAACCATGAACTTGCAAAATCGATACTATAAGGCTAGGCTGAAAGCTAGCTTCGGATCCGAACTTATAATTCAACGTACTGATTCCAAGCATGATCGATCCATGTTGGAAGGTGCGGAGTCGCTGCTGCTAATGAGGAAGAAAATGAGAAAAAGTGATTGAAAATGATGATAGAAAATGGAGAAGAGTGATTGAAAATTTTTCAAGATCCCCTTCCCCGAAAATCCGGAGACTTAGAAGATTGTCTCTCTTGCACACTTATACACACACTGGCCGATGAATTAGAAACCGGGGAACATGCATACAAATATAGGTCACAGACGAATATATGCAAATTACGTTGGTCATGGGAAATACACGTGATCGCAACACCTCTATAAGAATGCTGTCGGTGTTTTTTCCGAGAGAAGTGGAGCAAAATGGGGGAAACGACAAATTTGTCTATGTTTGAAAATGGTCTTATTGTGCTCGAAGAGTGTGGCGTGAGTTCTATGAAGTCTGCCATGAACCCATCTTGCCTTGTTCGCACAGTTCATGGTTGTGGTGGTGGTATCATAGTGTGGAGCATGTTCTGCTGGTTTAGTACTGGCCTCCTGGTGTTTTCGGAAGGTAGGGTGTCATCTATGGAGTACTTAAACCTTCTTGCCGATCACGTTTACCCTGTAATGTTGTATTTTTACCCCACAGGAGACGGGTCTTTCATGGATGATAATGCTGCCATCCACCGCGCAGGAACCATGCAAAAGTGGTTCACACAGAGCATGATTTTACTTCCATATACCCTGGCCACCACAAAGTCCAGATTCAAACCCTATCGAGAACGTTTGGGACATGTTGTAAGGACACATTCGACCAAAATCTTCTCTGCCATCAACTGTACAGGAGCTTACGATTTGCTTGTCCAACGCCTGGTATTATCTTTACTTGCACTCCAGCACCTTGTAGTATCCATGTATAATAGCATATGTGCTGTAATTCAGACTAATGGCGGTCCAATAAAATATTGAACCTGGGTTTCTAATTCACTGGCCGATGTGTGTAATATCTTTTACGGAATAGAACCTAACAGAACTGCATTTCCGATATCTCCACGGAGGGGGGAGGGATAGACAAAATGAGAGGAGGTGTTAAAATACTTTCCAGACCCTTCAGAATCCCCCTTCCCCCAGAAACCTAGATGGCAAAAACTTTGTATACGTGTAACATCGATCACGCACAGACCGTAAGTGAGTCAATTTCCGATTAAGAAGACTATTTCCGAAGCTAAACGCCATACATTGTCAAACAAAATAAAACTCATTGAAAAGTTATTGTTTCATTTTTTAAAAGTATTGGTTTCACTGCCTTTGATAGGCTTTGATAGGTTATTGCCTTTGATATACTAATCTAGCTATAAGCAGCATGCACTACCTGGACTGAGGTCTTCCATTAATTCCCAGTTTTCTTGCATCAAACCCTTTGATATTCTTTGGACAAAAAGTTCTCTCTTCTGGGTAGATTCCTCGCTGCTTGGCGATTCTCTGCTGAACATGAACGGCATTTTACCAACAACCATCGCGTACAAAATTACACCTCTGAAACAAAATATATATATTGAAGACGATTCTTAAGTTCGAATAATTTAGTACATTTATACGGGGTGGTGAGTAAAATAACGACTGGCGCAACATCTCTGAAATATAGACAGGGGTAACATTTCTGAAACATCCCAAACAGTTCGATCCCCCCTTTGCAGGCATTGACGTCGGACGCCAATGCCTGCAAAGGGGGATCGAACTGTTTGGGATAGGGTATGTCAAATACCTGTCTTCTTGGGAGGTTCTTCGTTTGGGATGGACGCTGTCCCACTCGCAAGCAAAAAGTTAAATGCATTCTTTTGCGAAAAGAAATTTTCAAAGGTTTTACATTTTTAAAATGCTCCATGCATCATAATTTTTGTCTGAGATGCATGAAATTTGGCAAGAAGACACCTTTCATGCATTTTAATGAAACTGAGAATGCATTTTATAATTGGATTTTATTAAGGTAATTAAAAGTGCATAAGAACCTAATTAAATGATGAAAATTAAATTTCAATGCAGAAAAATATTTTTAAAAAATTCACTTTCTAAGGGATTTAAAAATAAATACCCAAATTTATTCATAATGTGTTTTTGAGTGATCATAATGCAAAATTAATCAAAAATGTGAACAAATGGCACGCAAGGAGCATTTTCAAATTTTTGTTAAAAAAAAATTAAATTTAAAAAAAAAAAATACAAAACTATAACAAAATTGAAAAAAAATTTAAAGGTATTTTATATAGTAATGTTAAGAGGAATATTTATACAAATTTTCATGCTTCAAAGTCAATAAATAAATAAAAAAAATTTCAACGTCTACCGTCCCCTTAAAGGAAATATATTATTAATCAATAAAGAGATGAATCCATCTTGATACCAGACAGATAAATTTTCTTCGACTCGTATATACCACAGTTGATAGGAAATAGAAAACTTTAAAGCTATAAAAATATACTTACAAGCTCCATAAATCTGCTGCTGAGCCATAAGCTGACTGAGATCTGAATAGTTCAGGAGCAGCATATTCCACTGAGCCACAGTGAGTTCTTGGTCGATAGCATGGATAGTAAATATTACTCAACCCAAAATCTAGATTTAAAGAAATTGCCAAATTAAGTGTTTTGTTTAACATTTTTTTTTTCATTATTGATTTAGAACAAAATGATACCGTGTGAACTGTTTAAAAATTCTGCAAAATTAAAAATAATGCGTTGGATTCACACTGTACGGTCGTTATTGTAATGAAAAAAAAATCTGATGTGGGCAACACATGACTTTCCTTATATAATGCAATGAATTTACTACTTTTACAGTAAACAAAATCTGATGTGGGCAGCACATGACTTTCCTTATATAATGCAATGAATTTACTACTTTTACAGTAAACAAAATCTGATGTGGGCAGCATATGAATTTCCCTGCAGACTTATATTCACGTTCTCTTTATTTTAATTACATTTAATTCACTTTTATTTCAATTTTCGCTCTCATTTGATAATTGGACTTCTTTTCAAAAGTGGCGTAGAGAAAGTACGAAAAAACTAAAATATCTCGAGAACGGCTAGTCTTAGTGTAATGGGGTTGGTCTTATTCTTTTCTTCGTTAAAAATTACGTATTAAACAAGCATTTTATGATATATTAGAGCATACGTAGTTTTTTATTTTAGATTTTGAGGATTTTTGAAGGCCATTTCGCAAAAAAAGGCAGGTTATTTTTTTCCGAATCGTATCAAAATCTAATCAGCACCAGGGTATCCCACACGTGACTTATCAACCGATTTTTGTGAAATTCGGTCCATTAGTTTTCCAGCTAGAGTGGATACAAGCTTTTACGGGCCATTTCGCAAAAAAAGACGGGTTCTTTTATCACGAATCATACCCAGAACTAATCAGCACCAGATTCGCCTACAAGTGACTTACCTACCAAATTTTGTGAAATTCGGTCCATTAGTTTTTGAGTTAGAGTGGATACAAAATCTGCACACA
This sequence comes from Amaurobius ferox, assembly GCA_951213105.1. Classification (NCBI taxonomy): domain Eukaryota; kingdom Metazoa; phylum Arthropoda; class Arachnida; order Araneae; family Amaurobiidae; genus Amaurobius; species Amaurobius ferox. The sequence goes on along the minus strand of OX578135.1, from coordinate 66,868,950 downwards.
CAGATGTCACGCTAAAAATAGTTTTTTCGTATTCTAGAGGTCTCGAAGCGTGTAGATCCGTGATTTTCGGCATGATTCCAATACTTTCCCTATACATTACCATGTATTGCAGGGAAAGTAAAAATCTGATGTGGGCAGCACATGACTTTCCCTGCAGACTTATATACACGTTCTCTTTATTTTAATTAAATTTATTTCACTTTTAATTCAATTTTCGTTCTCATTCGGTAACCGGACTTATTTTCAAAGGTGGCGTAGGGAAAATACGAAAAACTAAAATATCTCGAGAACGGCTAGTCCTAGTGTAATGGGGTTGGTCTTTTCTTTTCTTCTCTAAAAATTACGTATTTAACAAGCATTTAATGGATATATTTGAGCATACGTAGTTCTTAAGTTTAGACTTTGACGATTTTTGCGGTCCATTTTGCAAAAAAAGGCAGGTTATTTTTTTCCGAAGGATACTAAAATCTAATCAGCACCAGGGTGATCCACAAATGACTCATCTGCCGAATTTTGTGAAATTCGGTCTATTAGCTTTTCAGTTAGATTGGATAGAAGTTTTTGCGGGCCATTTCGCCAAAATAGGCGGGTTCGTTTATCCCGAATTGTACCCAAAACTAATCAGCACCTGACTCGCCCACAAGTGACTTACCTACCAAATTTTGCGAAATTCGGTCCATTAGTTTTTTAGTTAATGTGGGTACAAAATCTGCACAGACACACACACAGACGTCACGCTAAAAATGGTTTTTTCGTGTTCTAAAGGTCTCGAAACGTGTAGATCCGTCGAAAACTCGAGTTGTGATTTTCGGCATGATTCCAATACTTTCCCTATACATTACCATGTATTGCAGGGAAAGTAAAATATCTGATGTGAGCAGCACATGACTTTCCTTATATAATGCAATGAATTTACTACTTTTTCAGCAGAAAAATGTAGGTTATTCTTGTAGTACGTACTTATATCTTTCCAAGATATTGAATTTTCATCAATTAGTCACCATTTTCATTGATTTAGCGTAATTTTATAGACATTGTAGCGTCAAACCGAAAGATATTTTTGGGTCCAAAGCGTCAAAACTAAGTTATGAGCAGAGTCGCTGTCGCTAAATTGCGACTAAAATTTTGGAAATGACATGTAATATTTTATAATCGCACGCCATTAGGACGAGCAGATTTTTCGAAAAATTTAAGGAGATTCTAACACCCGTTCGCACTGACACCCGTTCATTCTAACACTCGTCATGCAAAGATTCGGACCAAACTTTTTCAAAATTTTGTTTTATGCCCCCAAGAGCCAGGCGCAGTATAAGAAATTTTACGCACATATTGACTAAACTTATTATTCTTGGATCTGTATTGCGTGTTTTTTTAATCTTTGAAGAGTATTGTAATTTGAAAGAATTTTTTTTGAGATATGCATTTTATTAACATTATATTTTAAAACAAAAACTTACCAACAATTTTCACAACATGTCCAGATTCTATTAGAATGTTTTCTTGTTTTAAATCTCTGAAACAGTTATATGATACAATTGTTATAAAATAAACTTATAGTAATAGTGATACTATTTACAAATAACTTAAGAGGAAACAATTGCCCGGCTGTATACTTCGGACGGCCGCCGCGTTATTAAAAGCTCTCTCCTTCCCTTCATCCAAATAACAGTGAGACAAGTTTTTTTCATATTTTACATTGTTATGTGTTTTTAAACTTTTATATTAATTAAAATATTTGCTAGCTGAAAAGAAAAGCTTACAAAATGTCTAAATATAAAAATAGAGTGTTCTGAAATGAGGGGCATTTTTCGAACTTCTAAATAAATTTCTGAGGGCAGTGAAAATGCCCCGAGACTTCTGAAGCATGTAAACAGTGCACAATAAGGGGCACTGCATTAGAGCATAGTATATGTGGCACTACATATAACATATACTTTATATGCGATACCTTGTATTATTTTTCTTCTAAAATATGACTTATTCTGTATATTTAAAACACAAATTAATATTTCTTTCTTTCGATCCCGAACTACTCGAAGGTGTAAAGTATCTGTTTGGACGGCCGGGACAGTGCCACCCAATTTAAACCGGAACTCGGTGGGGGCGATATCCACAGGGACCGCATACTCCTTCCCTCGCCACGAATTTCTCAAAAGGACTTGCGGACCCATAGAACCAACCGAAAACTATCTAACCGAAGATGACGTACAAATTTCCATTGGCAGAACTCTCTACATAATAAGAACTCTAGAAATTAAAAAAATAAAAAATAGAGCAATTTTTAAAAAAAATATTTGTTTTTGTTAGAAGGCGCAGATATACTTCCGTATTTTTGCCAAACTACTGAATTGTGCCAATCTTCCTTTTCCGAATGCGGCCAAATAAAAAAAATAACACATGCATATATATATGCATGTGTATTTAAAAATAAATTCTGAAGCATGTAAACAGTGCACAATAAGGGGCACTGCATTAGAGCATAGTATATGTGGCACTACATATAACATATACTTTATATGCGATACCTTGTATTATTTTTCTTCTAAAATATGACTTATTCTGTATATTTAAAACACAAATTAATATTTCTTTCTTTCGATCCCGAACTACCCGAAGGTGTAAAGTATCTGTTTGGACGGCCGGGACAGTGCCACCCAATTTAAACCGGAACTCGGTGGGGGCGATATCCACAGGGACCGCATACTCCTTCCCTCGCCACGAATTTCTCAAAAGGACTTGCGGACCCATAGAACCAACCGAAAACTATCTAACCGAAGATGACGTACAAATTTCCATTGGCAGAACTCTCTACATAATAAGAACTCTAGAAATTAAAAAAATAAAAAATAGAGCAATTTTTAAAAAAAATATTTGTTTTTGTTAGAAGGCGCAGATATACTTCCGTATTTTTGCCAAACTACTGAATTGTGCCAATCTTCCTTTTCCGAATGCGGCCAAATAAAAAAAATAACACATGCATATATATATGCATGTGTATTTAAAAATAAATTCTGAAGCATGTAAACAGTGCACAATAAGGGGCACTGCATTAGAGCATAGTATATGTGGCACTACATATAACATATACTTTATATGCGATACCTTGTATTATTTTTCTTCTAAAATATGACTTATTCTGTATATTTAAAACACAAATTAATATTTCTTTCTTTCGATCCCGAACTACTCGAAGGTGTAAAGTATCTGTTTGGACGGCCGGGACAGTGCCACCCAATTTAAACCGGAACTCGGTGGGGGCGATATCCACAGGGACCGCATACTCCTTCCCTTGCCACGAATTTCTCAAAAGGACTTGCGGACCCATACAACCAACCGAAAACTATCTAACCGAAGATGACGTACAAATTTCCATTGGCAGAACTCTCTACATAATAAGAACTCTAGAAATTAAAAAAATAAAAAATAGAGCAATTTTTAAAAAAAATATTTGTTTTTGTTAGAAGGCGCAGATATACTTCCGTATTTTTGCCAAACTACTGAATTGTGCCAATCTTCCTTTTCCGAATGCGGCCAAATAAAAAAAATAACACATGCATATATATATGCATGTGTATTTAAAAATAAATTCTGAAGCATGTAAACAGTGCACAATAAAGGGCACTGCATTAGAGCATAGTATATGTGGCACTACATATAACATATACTTTATATGCGATACCTTGTATTATTTTTCTTCTAAAATATGACTTATTCTGTATATTTAAAACACAAATTAATATTTCTTTCTTTCGATCCCGAACTACTCGAAGGTGTAAAGTATCTGTTTGGACGGCCGGGACAGTGCCACCCAATTTAAACCGGAACTCGGTGGGGGCGATATCCACAGGGACCGCATACTCCTTCCCTCGCCACGAATTTCTCAAAAGGACTTGCGGACCCATAGAACCAACCGAAAACTATCTAACCGAAGATGACGTACAAATTTCCATTGGCAGAACTCTCTACATAATAAGAACTCTAGAAATTAAAAAAATAAAAAATAGAGCAATTTTTAAAAAAAATATTTGTTTTTGTTAGAAGGCGCAGATATACTTCCGTATTTTTGCCAAACTACTGAATTGTGCCAATCTTCCTTTTCCGAATGCGGCCAAATAAAAAAAATAACACATGCATATATATATGCATGTGTATTTAAAAATAAATTCTGAAGCATGTAAACAGTGCACAATAAGGGGCACTGCATTAGAGCATAGTATATGTGGCACTACATATAACATATACTTTATATGCGATACCTTGTATTATTTTTCTTCTAAAATATGACTTATTCTGTATATTTAAAACACAAATTAATATTTCTTTCTTTCGATCCCGAACTACTCGAAGGTGTAAAGTATCTGTTTGGACGGCCGGGACAGTGCCACCCAATTTAAACCGGAACTCGGTGGGGGCGATATCCACAGGGACCGCATACTCCTTCCCTCGCCACGAATTTCTCAAAAGGACTTGCGGACCCATAGAACCAACCGAAAACTATCTAACCGAAGATGACGTACAAATTTCCATTGGCAGAACTCTCTACATAATAAGAACTCTAGAAATTAAAAAAATAAAAAATAGAGCAATTTTTAAAAAAAATATTTGTTTTTGTTAGAAGGCGCAGATATACTTCCGTATTTTTGCCAAACTACTGAATTGTGCCAATCTTCCTTTTCCGAATGCGGCCAAATAAAAAAAATAACACATGCATATATATATGCATGTGTATTTAAAAATAAATTCTGAAGCATGTAAACAGTGCACAATAAGGGGCACTGCATTAGAGCATAGTATATGTGGCACTACATATAACATATACTTTATATGCGATACCTTGTATTATTTTTCTTCTAAAATATGACTTATTCTGTATATTTAAAACACAAATTAATATTTCTTTCTTTCGATCCCGAACTACTCGAAGGTGTAAAGTATCTGTTTGGACGGCCGGGACAGTGCCACCCAATTTAAACCGGAACTCGGTGGGGGCGATATCCACAGGGACCGCATACTCCTTCCCTCGCCACGAATTTCTCAAAAGGACTTGCGGACCCATAGAACCAACCGAAAACTATCTAACCGAAGATGACGTACAAATTTCCATTGGCAGAACTCTCTACATAATAAGAACTCTAGAAATTAAAAAAATAAAAAATAGAGCAATTTTTAAAAAAAATATTTGTTTTTGTTAGAAGGCGCAGATATACTTCCGTATTTTTGCCAAACTACTGAATTGTGCCAATCTTCCTTTTCCGAATGCGGCCAAATAAAAAAAATAACACATGCATATATATATGCATGTGTATTTAAAAATAAATTCTGAAGCATGTAAACAGTGCACAATAAGGGGCACTGCATTAGAGCATAGTATATGTGGCACTACATATAACATATACTTTATATGCGATACCTTGTATTATTTTTCTTCTAAAATATGACTTATTCTGTATATTTAAAACACAAATTAATATTTCTTTCTTTCGATCCCGAACTACTCAAAGGTGCAAAGTATCTGTTTGGACGGCCGGGACAGTGCCACCCAATTTAAACCGGAACTCGGTGGGGGCGATATCCACAGGGACCGCATACTCCTTCCCTCGCCACGAATTTCACAAAAGGACTTGCGGACCCAAAGAACCAACCGAAAACTATCTAACCGAAGATGACGTACAAATTTCCATTGGCAGAACTCTCTACATAATAAGAACTCTAGAAATTAAAAAAATAAAAAATAGAGCAATTTTTAAAAAAAATATTTGTTTTTGTTAGAAGGCGCAGATATACTTCCGTATTTTTGCCAAACTACTGAATTGTGCCAATCTTCCTTTTCCGAATGCGGCCAAATAAAAAAAATAACACATGCATATATATATGCATGTGTATTTAAAAATAAATTCTGAAGCATGTAAACAGTGCACAATAAGGGGCACTGCATTAGAGCATAGTATATGTGGCACTACATATAACATATACTTTATATGCGATACCTTGTATTATTTTTCTTCTAAAATATGACTTATTCTGTATATTTAAAACACAAATTAATATTTCTTTCTTTCGATCCCGAACTACTCGAAGGTGTAAAGTATCTGTTTGGACGGCCGGGACAGTGCCACCCAATTTAAACCGGAACTCGGTGGGGGCGATATCCACAGGGACCGCATACTCCTTCCCTCGCCACGAATTTCTCAAAAGGACTTGCGGACCCATAGAACCAACCGAAAACTATCTAACCGAAGATGACGTACAAATTTCCATTGGCAGAACTCTCTACATAATAAGAACTCTAGAAATTAAAATAATAAAAAATAGAGCAATTTTTAAAAAAAATATTTGTTTTTGTTAGAAGGCGCAGATATACTTCCGTATTTTTGCCAAACTACTGAATTGTGCCAATCTTCCTTTTCCGAATGCGGCCAAATAAAATAAATAACACATGCATATATATATGCATGTGTATTTAAAAATAAATTCTGAAGCATGTAAACAGTGCACAATAAGGGGCACTGCATTAGAGCATAGTATATGTGGCACTACATATAACGTATACTTTATATACGATACCTTGTATTTTTTTCTTCTAAAATATGACTTATTCTGTATATTTAAAACATAAATTAATATTTCTTTCTTTCGATCCCGAACTACCCGAAGGTGTAAATTATCTGTTTGGACGGCCGGGACAGTGCCACCCAATTTAAACCGGAACTCAGTGGGGGCGATATCCACAGGGACCGCATACTCCTTCCCTCGCCACGAATTTCTCAAAAGGACTTGCGGACCCATAGAACCAACCGAAAACTATCTAACCGAAGATGACGTACAAATTTCCATTGGCAGAACTCTCTACATAATAAGAACGTTAGAAATTAAAAAAATAAAAAATAGAGCAATTTAAAAAAAAAATATTTGTTTTTGTTAGAAGGCGCAGATATACTTCCGTATTTTTGCCAAACTACTGAATTGTGCCAATCTTCCTTTTCCGAATGCGGCCAAATAAAAAAAAATAACACATGCATATATATATGCATGTGTATTTAAAAATAAATAAATAAGTATGAAAGAATTTTCTTACAGATTCGGTTTAAAGATCGTTGGGAAGGACGTCCGTCCTTCGATCTATCCGATGATGTGAAGAAGAAAACTCTTTGAGAATATTTTCGAATAACGAACCGATTTGTGTAAAAATCGTTCAAAAACGTGCTTTAACATAAAATAACTAAAAAAATACATTCGAATTAAAAAAATAACTTGATGAAGTCTGTTGTACCAGGAATTCAGCTAACCCAATACAGAATTTTGCGGCTGTCGTAACTTAAATTTCCCACTAGAGGCAGCACACACACAGGCAAACATTTTTTTTATTATTATGTAAGATTTTTTTTTCAAGCATGAAACGAGAATTTTAAAAAATTGATTGATTTAGCTGAACATAATATATACATTTTAGATATATATTAGGAATATTTTGAATTAGTTTATCGATATTCTTTAAAAAGCGCAATCAATTAATTCATTAGCTGATTAGTTGCAACATTTCTAAAATGAAGATTTTTTGCATTTTTCGCCGCAGACTAACGTGAGAGAACTGAAAACGGGGATTACTGATTAGATTAAATACTTATATTTCAAGTTAACAGATGGTCGTATTAGCACCAATATATTACCTGTGAATTACATGTAAGCGATGCATATATTCGACTGCCGATAGCGTTTGGTAGAAAAACACTCTCGCAAGTCTTTCAGATATTCTACAGTTTTCTTGCTTCTTCATATACTGGTACAAATTAACTCCCCGTATTAATTCCAAAGACAGGCAGTAAAGGTTTACTGACTAAAATGGACAGAAATCGTAATAAGCTGTTTAGTAAAATATGCAGAAGATATATATTTATTATTAACACCAAAATTATCTCATATTTTTACCTACATTTAAAACGTATGATTTTCCTGAAAGCAATGCTTTTGTTTGCATTAACCAACACTATTTCATTGATGAAATTCTTAATAACCACTTGACCAGTAGGACGCCAATTATGATTCTCACAAGTCAACGCTATAAATCTTAATTGCAACAAAAATAAATGTTATTTTTAACATTTAAATAGTTTTAACTTAAATTTTCATTCAAAGTTCAGAAATAATAATTATTTTGTTAGATAACTAAACTAAAGTACAAATTAGATTCTGCTATGTGAGCAGATATATCTGATTTTAAATATCAGTTAAATTTTTACTATTTTTATTTTTTACCACAGTTATCATTTTTTTTTTTTTTCAGGGAAAGACTCCAACCATTGACATCTTGAATCTCGAAGCCAGCGTTTCTTCAGTTGAGTAACCAGGTATCAAAGTGCAATCTCATGTTTATTTTTAGGAAACTCAGTTTTATGAATTCGGTAACTTGATCATCTATGTGGCTACAAAACTATTTCTAATTAGACTACGTCTTTTCTTACTCCCCTATAATGTACTTATGGTGTTATTACACAGGGAAATTTTTATTGGCGAACTTCGGCAATTCCGCCCGTCAATCATACTTTAGGCCCCCTTTTTCTCTAACAGGTCCCTCCCCTTTAATGCTGCCGATTTCATTCCAGGAAGCATTCTTTAGTGTGTGTGTGATTTTTTTTTTTTGTATAATTTGTATCTTTTACATCACAGGTGTCTGTAATTTGGTAGAAGCTCTATTTTTTTTTTCTATCTCCAGATTCCTACGTAGTTGAGCTGCTTGAGATGTACTTGCAGTCGCCTTCGCCATCTTTCATGCGAATGAGAAGAAGAAAGACCGATAGGAATAACGTCCAATCTCATCGGTCTCTGATTGGTTCGCGCTCAGAAATTGGACAATTTTTATTGCTGAGTTCGAAAAAATTGCGACAACTCGGCGGCAAGATTTCTTCCCATTGAATTGTATGCTGTTGCTGAAAAATTGCGGGAAGGCATTGCTCCGTATAATAACACTTTTAGTAATAGTATAGTGTAGTGACAGGTCTTAAGGGTTTGCAATATGGCTTGAAGGAAGGATGGCGCTGGCAAAATGAAAGTTGACTTTTAATAACAACCATGGAAAAAATAGAAGAGACTCAAAACTATGTCTGCAAATTTAGTCTGTTACACGATTAGTAAATCCGCCAACTTTTTTTCGGGTATGAAAATGACTTTAGCGTAAAAACTACTACCGGTCGTGGGTCATTACGTCGTATCAGTTACAAGCCAGAGACCAAAATATATCTTCAGATCTGACTCTCTAGTTCTGCATCTCTTTTGTGTAAAAAGTGAAACTGTTTTTTCACTGTCCGAAATGACGTAGAAGCAGGTCGATACCATAGATATTCTGTATAAGGCCTCCTATATCTTCTTTAGGATATCCACTGTAGCTACGATATTTCCCTTTTCAATGGCAATGCCTTGTGCTTTCATTGACGGGGGTGTAGTGTACGATACCGTGATATGTGAGCAGGTCATAGGAGGGGGTAGAGGAGTAGCGTACGCAATTGCACAATGGACGTTGAAATTTTTTTTATTTATTTATTGACTTAGAAATATGAAAATTTGTATAAATATTCCTCTTAACATGACTATATAAAATACCATTAATTTTTTTTCAATTTTGTTATAATTTTGTATTTTTTTTTTAATTTAATTTTTTTTTTAAAGAAAATTTGAAAATGCTCCTTGCGTGCCATTTGTTCACATTTTTGATTAATTTTACATTATGATCACTCAAAAACACATTATGCACAAATTTGGGTATTCATTTTTAAATCCCTTAGAAAATTAATTTTTTTTTAAATATTTTTCTGCATTAAAACTTAATTTTCATCATTTAACTAGGTTCTTATTCACTTTTAATTACCTTAATAAAGTCCAATTATAAAATGCATTCCCAGTTTCATTAAAAAGTATGAAAGGTGTCTTCTTGCCAAATTTCATGCATCTCAGACAAAAATTATGCATGGAGCATTTTAAAAATGTAAAACCTTTGAAAATTCCGCTTCGAAAAAAATGCATTCAACCTTTTGCTTACGGGTGGGACAGCGTCCATCCCAAACGAAGAACCTCCCAAAAAGACAGGTATTTGGCATACCCTATCTCAAACAGTTCGATCCCCCTTTGCAGGCATTGGCGTCCATGGAAATCGCCGACAGAAACATTGCACCTGCTGCAGCCGAAACATTGCACCTGCCGACAGAAACATGTACGACAGAAACATTCGCCTACAGAAACATTGCACCTGCTGCAGCAGGTGCAATGTTTCTGTCAGCGATTTCCATGGACGCCACAATACCTGCAGAGGGGGATCGAACTGTTTGGGATAGGGTATGTCAAATACCTGTCTTTTTGGAAGGTTCTTCGTTTGGAATTGACGCTATCCTACCCGTAAGCAAATGTTAAATGTGTAAAATAATGTTATATGTTAAAAACTTTTTTAGTCGATTTTTGCTCATTTCAACGTCCACCATCTCATTAATAGGGCTTCGAGCTTTTAAAATTTAATTGTTGCAGAAGGAAAATATTTTTTTCCAATTTATCAAACTTTTGCGTCCTCCATGTCCTCCCACAGCCGTTGATTTCTGGAAAAATAATTTACACTTTTGCATTCAAAGAGCTGCGACTTGAAATTCGAAACGCATGAGCGTAAATGGTTTGAGTTCAATGGGCGTTTTTTCTTGTTATTTACGTGAGAATACTGATTTATCATCGGGGGAACCGCGAACTATACCATCGTATTTGATTAACCTTTAATAAATAGCGGTACTGGATGACTGTGATATGTATTTTGGCCTTAGCAGGATGGAGCAAGAAGCATTCCAGAAGTACGGTGAAAATCGAGAAAAGATTCAGAGATAGATAACGGTAAGTACCGCAGAGAATCTCTGTCCTTATCCTATGTAAAGAATTTCCAGAGTTTATACTTCGGCGGTAAGAGCTTGCAATTCCGTCCCAGTGGCTCAACGGCAGAGCGTCAGCCAGCTGACCGGTACGAAGGAGATAGGCGAGGCATCCCCTGCTCGATTTCCGGTTGGAAATACTACAAGGTTCTTTACAATGGCGCCCGAACAAATCTACCCTGTAGATGCAAAGATGTCGGGGGGTCTGAAAGGGACCCTAGTACGGATTCAGTGGACTCTGGTATATTGAGCGCTGATTTCAAATAGAGAGGTAAACGGCCCCTTAAGAAGCTAACCTGGATGATAAAAAGTTAGCAACAAGAACCCTACCTGGGGTTAAAATAACAGCAAGAGGCTAACCTGGGGTAAAAATAGCAAGAGGTAGTCAATCAGATTGCCAGTTGCAAGCCAATCTGATATTAGAGGGTGGTGAATGCGAAGAGTTTGCTATCTTCCCAGACTGGCCAGCACGAAAATTCGTGGTTCGATTCCTGGTTGGGGAAATAAGGGTCTTCATGAAATTTTTAAAGCGGTTAATCAAGAGTATTAGCGTCACAATGATACTTCGTTGATTAGTCGACTCTCTGAATGTACCTTAGCGTGAAAACAATTGCTTAGGCAGTAAGTAACTTTTAAAGATTACAAATAATTTTTAAAAGAGTGATAAATATTTGCCATTTTTAGAGTACTAGAACATATCTTACCTTTACTGTTTCATACAAACGAATAATATTCGGATGACGAAGATCACGTAAAATGCGAGCCTCCCGTGTCAAATTTCGAGATACATATTCTTCTTCTATGTCATCCACATTGATAACTTTCAAAGCAACCTAGAATGAAACAAAATTGCTTGATAGTTTATCGAGTTCTCTTTAATGTGATTGAACAGCAACAAAAAAGTGTTGCTTCACAAGTCTTAATGCGCCCTTTCGTTTGATATCCCACTCTATATGTTTAAACGGTTTCATTTATTTATTTTTTATTTTTCCCTCCTCCCTAACCGAATATTTATGTTTTAGAATATTTATGTTTGTAATTGGGTTACTAATCTGCATGGTGTGGTACAAAGCAAAGTGTTACATGACATAGCCAGGATGGCAGGGTCTGATTTATGCACGAATTTTTGCCGTAATTGCTTAAAATTTATAAAATTTTTAAAAATAAATGTGAATATCTGTGACGAGCAAGAACATTTTACAAAAATTATTTAATATTACAGCAAAACTAATGTTGTATGATCCAGATTTCCATTGTACCATTTGCATTAACATTTATTTACTATTCACGGTGTAGGTAAATATTAAAATATTTAGTAGAGAGCTTCCAAATGCAATAACGCCCTGGGCCCCATCTACTGTAAGTCAGACCCTGAGTGCAGAGGTCGGTACACCTGAGTAATAATTAGGCAACCTGGGTTCGATTAAGAGAAACTCTTAAGTTAAAAGTCAGACAATAGTTAGGTCTCAAAATCATTTTGAGTTCTTCTAATAAAAAGTGACACGGCTACGTCACTCCCCAATTTCGTACTAGTTTCCCAAATTGCATTACTGGTTTGGCATACAACTATTTATTAGCTAACTCCTCGACTGTTAATGTTATTTTATTATTATTATTATTATTATTTTGTAATAAATCGATTTATAGCTTTTAAGTCAATTTATAACCTTAGTACTTAAATCTGAAGTCAATTTATAAGTCTATTCATGAAAAGATTATATTTCTAAGTATGACAATTTATAAAATATAAAAACATTTCATAGACTTTGCTATATGCAAGTTAGCTGAAACGACTTACATCACATCCAATCATTTTGTGACGGGCAAGGTGTACTGTAGCGAAATTTCCTTTTCCTAAAATTACATCATTGTATAAGTAGTAACCGACGCGGTTTGATTTGTTCTTGTCAACACCTTCCATCATGTAAATTAAAGAAAAAAAAATCTAATTTCTGATTAAAAATAATTAGTGATTAAATTATCTCTTAATTGAACACATCTCACAATTTTCGTAAATTATAAATCCTGTTTGCAGTTGATGCCAATTTTATTTTAGTAATTTTAAACTTTTATCTATTGCTGTAATGTTTCACGCGGAAAGCTCTTGCGGAATGTGTAGTTAATTTCCATAGTTTTATGAATGAACTATAATATCATACATTCTTGCAACATTTTTCATCCTAACTTTGTAAACAAATCTGAAGACACTAAGCAAAATGTATCAACTATTATTGAATACAGGCATTTATTACTTGGTGGGGGTAATTGCTATAGGGCGGGGAGTATTAGGTTATTTTTAAATTATTATTACTTAGTTTATTATTATTTAAGTTGGTTTCTCTGTTTATTTATTTGTCTGTTTCTTTGGGTCAAATCTTGAAATTAATTTTTGACCCATTTCTACCGAGCCGATTTTGAGGAGCCGAAACACTAAAAAGTAACAAATAATTTTTAGTTATAGCACCGAAATGACATATAAAGAATGGCGGATTGTTACATCCAAATTGTCAAAGAAAAATTTAAATAAATTGAATGTAGTCATTCTTAATCATTTCTATGTTATCACTTCTATTGTCCCTTAAAATTCCCTTAATGTCCAAATACAATTCGTTTATGGGAGCCAAACGGTATTATTTTTAGTCGCATATGACCAAAATGTTGTTATAGCTAAAAAGTATTTTTTATTTTTATCTGCATTTTACTAAAACAGTGTAACACGTGTAACTTAAAAATATTTTTTTATATTTTATTTTAGTCTGATATCATATTAAAAAAATCTGATGTGGGCAACACATGACTTTCCTTATATAATGCGATGAATTTACTACTTTTACAGCAAAAAAATAACTTATTCTTATAGTAGATACTTATATTCTTTTCAAGATATTGAATTTTCATCAATTAGTCGTCATTTTCATTGATTTAGCGTCATTTTTAACCATTTGGCAAGATTTTCGTTTATTTGGCGACATTCCGCCAAATTTGCTAAAATCTCGCCAAGTGTTATGGAAGGAGAAATAAGTTATTCTTACAGCAGATAAATGACTATTGGCGTTCAAATGCAAAAGTATTACTCAAAGTATTTTTTCTCATGAATGGAACGATGTAGATTCACTAGAATGTTGTCACCAAATTTATCGCATGGTATTGCATATGAAAAGTGAACATGTATCTCAATAGGAAATATTTTTTTTTTATTTTATATGACTTTTTGATAATTTTTTTCAAAATGTGCAATATCTCAAAAACGGTTCATGTTAGTGTTTTAAAATTTATGTCAATCGTTTTCTAATGAAAAATTACATAAGAAATGTCTATTTGCGTAACTTTATTAGCGGTTTTGATTTTTTGACGATTTTTTCAAAATTTCACTCCAAAATTTAGGGGATTCTGAACATTCGATTGCGTGTAAAAACAACAGGCTTTCAGTGTTTACGGATTGTGATTTTTGTACCAAATTTCGTTCGAATCGGTCCATTCGTTCGTCAGTTATCGTCTCCACAGACTCACTGACACACACACACACACACACATACTTTCACACACACATACTTTCACACACACACATACTTTCACGCACACATACTTTCACACACACACATACTTTCACACACACATACTTTCACACACACACATACTTTCACACACACACACACATACTTTCACACACACACACACACACACACACAGACATCACTTCAAGCATGTTTGATTCGTGATCAGGGATACTTGAAACGTGCTCTCCCGTCGAAAACTCGAATTCGAATTTTCGACTCCGTCACAATACTTTCCTTATACATTATGTATATAAGGACAGTAAAAATAGGTTTTTCTTATAGTAGATACTTATAGTCTTTCCAAAAGATTGAATTTTCGACAATTAGTCGTCATTTTCATCGATTTAGCGTCATTTTTATCCATTTGGCGAGATTTTCGTTAATTTGGCAATATTTAAACAGTCGCCAAATTGGCGACATTTCGCCAAATTCGTCGTTCCAAATTCGCCTCAAGCGTTATGGACGGAGAAATAAGTTATTTTTATAGCAGATAAATGACTATTGGCTGTCAAATGCAAAAGTATTACTCAAAGTATCTTTTCCTATGAATGGAACGAGCTAGATGCACGAGAATGATGTCACCAAATTTATCGCATGATATTACATAAGAAAAGTGAACATGCTTCTCAACAGTTATAATTTTTTTTTAATTTATGAGATTTTTTGATAAATTTATTTGAAAAATGTGCAATATCTCGAGAACGGTTCATGCTAGCGTTCTAAAGTTTATGTCAATCGTTTTCTAAGGAAAAATTATGTCTATTTGCGTAACTTTATTAAAGGTTTTGATTTTTTGATGATTTTTTCAAAATTTCACTTGAAAATTTAGAGGGGTTCTGAACATTCGATTACGTTTAAAAACAATAGGCTTCCAGTATTCACGGATTATGATTTTTGTACCAAATTTCATTCGAGACGCTCCATTCATTCCTGAGATATCGTCTTCACAGATTCACTGACATACACACACGCATACTTTCAGACACATACACACACACAGACATCACTTCAAAAATGTTTGATTCGTGATCAAGGATGCTTGAAACGTGCTCTCCCGTCGAAAACTCTAATTCGGATTTTTGACCCCGTCACAATACTTTCCTTATACATTATATGTATATAAGGAAAGTAATATTTGGGAACAATATGGAATATTAATCTGTAAGCATAATTGGTTAAACTATATCTTGTGCCTCTACATCTCAAGCACCACTTTTAATGACATTTTCTCTAAATATCTCTAAATCAATAAGAATGTTGTCTATGTAAAGAAAGCAATATAGTACTTCTCACGTCATAAGACTGTGTGCATAAATTTCTGAAGAGCAGCATTTCTAAGTCAAAAATTCAAAGGAAATTCGAAAAGACCAAATGGTGTGCCAAATAGTCTTCTTAATATCGGACGTTTCAACGTGTATCTAATGTTACGACGTATCCTCTGTAACCGTGCGTGCTCTCTCAAGATATAAGAATGAATCCAAATTTCTGGATAACTAACTTTTTACTTTTCTTATATGCATAATGTATAAGGAAAGTATTGTGACGGGGTCGAAAATTCGAATTCGAGTTTTCGATGGGAAAGCACGTTTCAAGCATACCTGATCACGAATCAGACATTTTTGAAGTGATGTCTGTGTGTGTGTGTGTGTGAAAGTATGTGTGTGTGTGTGTGTGTGTGTGAAAGTATGTGTGTGTATGTGTGAAAGTATGTGTGTGTATGTGTGAAAGTATGTGTGTGTGTATGTGTGAAAGTATGTGTGTGTGTCAGTGAGTCTGTGGAGACGATAACTGACGAACGAATGGTCCGATTCGAACGAAATTTGGTACAAAAATCACAATCCATAAACACTGGAAGCCTATTGTCTTTATACGCAATCGAATGTTCAGAACCCCCCTAAATTTTCGAGTGAAATTTTGAAAAAATTGTCAAAAAATCAAAACAGCTTATAAAGTTACGCAAATAGACATTTCTTATGTAATTTTTCATTAGAAAACGATTAACATAAGTTTTAGATCGCTAACATGAACCGTTCTCGAGATATTGCACATTTTTCGAAAAAATTATCAAAAAGTTATATAAAATAGAAAAAAAATATTTCCTATTGAGAAACATGTTCACTTTTCATATGTAATACCATGCGATAAATTGGGTGACATCATTCTAGTGGATCTAGCTCGTTCCATTCATAAAAAAGATACTTTGAGTAATACTTTTGTATTTGACCGCCAATAGTCATTTATCTGCTGTAAGAATAACTTATTTCTCCGTCCATAACGCTTGGCGAGATTTTGGCGACGTATTTTACGGAATATCGCCAACTTGGCGACATTTTTAATTGTTGCTAAATTAACAAAAATCTCGCCAAATGGATAAAAATGACGCTAAATCATTGAAAATGACGACTAATTGAAGAAAATTCAATATCTTGGAAAGAAAATAAGTATCTACTATAAGAATAACATTTTTTTAACTGTAAAAGTAGTAAATTCCTTACATTATATAAGGAAAGTTATGTGTTGCCCACATCAGATTTTTTATTTAAAAACACTACTAATAAGCGTAAATAGGAACAATATATAGCAAATAAGTCGATAACCATCTTACAGGATCACTAAACAACTGCAAGATACAAAAAAAAAATTAAATGTTCAGCTATTTCACAAAATAGCAGATATTATTCTCAAAACACTGACCTATCGCACAAATCAATGCACATCGTGCCACGTCAACTACTCTCCAACTGAACTTATTTTATACCATCATCATTATCATCACTCATCGTGCCTAGTGGTACATAAGGCCTTCAGCTTCCGTCGCCACCCTATTCGATCATGTGCCACAGTCCTAGCTTTTGACCAGCTCGCATATCCCACTTGATTTCTTTCCTGTTCTATTAGTTTACTTATTCTATTATCCTCCAAGTTTACTTCAGTCGATTTTGAGATCTTTTGCCTTCATGCACCCAAGTAAGTCCTACAGTAGGGATGTTATTTTGTAGCATTCTTAAGACATGTCCAGTCCTTCTCCGTCTTCGGTTTTTTATTTCTGTCTCAGTTGTTTTTTAACTCCTTTTATATACTCTCTAGAAACTTCTAGAAGGGTTTCGTATCTCCCAGAATATTCGTCATTCGAGAAGGTTCTAGTATATACAAAAAATCGCGAAATTGGCAGTAAATCACCAAATCTGGTAACCCCCGAAATTCAAAATATGGAAACCCTACAATCCCGTAATAGGAATGGCTATCTGTAAAGGCGTTTTCTTTTTGAATAGAATAAAAGTAAAGGTCTGCTATGTGCTATTTGAATAGAGGTGAAACTTTTTACATATTCGTAATACTTCCCCCTCCTTAAGACTAAACGGCTGGGGCAGTATCAACCTACTGCGATCCATAGTAAGGGACTAATTTGTCGATATGGACCACTTTTGGCATGATTGAAGACGATTTCCGAATTCGATAAATGGCACTGTTTATCATTTTCATTCAAACGTAGAGTCTTTCCCAGTTGTGCTGTAGTTTCGGCAAAAATCCTGGTCGTCGCCAAGGGTTGAACAACCATACTTTATCGCCTTCCTCTCTTTATTAGCTTTCACATCGTACCGAGTCTTCAATCTATCGGTAGCGATGTTGATTCTTTCACTAGCGAAACTATGAACCTTGTCCAACCGTGCCTGCAAATCTTGCACATATTCACCAAGCGATGAAGGTGCATCACATGGTCTTCCAAACATCAGATTACACGGCAGTCATAGAGATATCGGCCAAACAGTATTTTTGATGGAGAATGGCCTATTAATTCGTGAAGAGCACTTCTGTAAGCCAGCAGGAACAAAGGTAAGTGACGACCCCAATCTTGCTGGTTTCTGAATACAAATATAGAGAGATGATAAAGTATCGTTCTGTTGAATCTCTTTACAATGACGTCCAATGGACAATTCTGGCCTCTTTTTTTATTACTTTCCTTATATACATAATGTATAAGGAAAGTATTGTGACGGGGTCGAAAATTCGAATTCGAGTTTTCGGCGGGAGAGCACGTTTCAAGCATCCCTGATCACGAATCAAACATTTTTGAAGTGATGTCTGTGTGTGTGTGTGTGAAAGTATGTGTGTGTGTGTGTGAGTCTGTGGAGACGATAACTGACGAACGAATGGACCGATTCGAACCAAATTTGGTACAAAAATCACAATCCGTAAACACTGGAAGCCTATTGTTTTTATACGCAATTGAATGTTTAGAACCCCCCTAAATTTTCGAATGAAATTTTGAAAAAATCGTTAAAAAATCAAAACCACTAATAAAGTTACGCAAATAGACATTTCTTATGTAATTTTTCATTAGAAAACGAATGGCATACATTTTAGAACACTAACATGAACCGTTCTCGAGATATTGCACATTTTTCAAAAAAATTATCAAAAAGTCATATAAAATAAAAAATAAAAATTCCTATTGAGAAACATGTTAACTTTTCATATGTAATACCATACGATAAATTGGGTGACATCATTCTCGTGGATCTAGCTCGTTCCATTCATGAAAAATGATACTTTGAGTAATACGTTTATAATTGAACGCCAATAGTCATTTGTCTGCTGTAAGAATAACTTATTTCTTCGTCCATAACGCTTCGCGAGATTTTGGCGGAATGTCGCCAACTTGGCGACTTTTTGAAATGTTGCCAAATTCACGAAAATCTCGCCAAATGGATAAAAATGACGCTTAATCAATGAAAATGACTACTAATTGTCGAAAATTCAATATCTTGGAAAGAATATTAGTATCTACTATAAGAAAAACCTATTTTTTTACTGTAAAAGTAGTAAATTCATTACATTATGTAAGGAAAGTCATGTGTTGCCCACATCAGATTTTTTTTTTTATTCGATTCGAAATGTTTCAAAACGGACAACGGTATAAAAATTTTTATTCTTCGAGCTGTATTTCATGTTTTATTAGCAGTCAAAGTTCGCCTTTCTGACTGTGGCGGGAAAACGGTCCATTTTGGCGCATACGGAGAGTGACGTCACAAGGTTCTTCCGCGGCTCACGTCATTGGAGAATTGATGTATAAGTTTGGTTATATTCGGAAAGTTCCGATAATTATAATTGTTTCTTTAGTCCCAAACTTCCGAATAGTTATAAGTATTGTACCGCTCCAATGTGCCCGACTGCTAGTTTTACATCCTCGGGTAAAATATTTATATCTCTGCCAAAAAATGTTTTTCTTGAAAAATTATGTGAAGCGCAGGAAGTCAGATTGTAAACAAAATTCACCACTGCCATTAACGAGTATTCGTTACGTATGCTATTAAGTTTATATTGTTTTAGTAAAATACTTTTTTAGTTAATACTATGAATGCAGAACATGAGAAAGGAGAGAGTAAACAACAATAAAATAACTCACTGACTTTGGTTTAAACAGTCATAACTATTAAAAAATTTGATGTGGGCAACACATGACTTTCCTTACATAATGCAACGAATTTACTACTTTTACAGTTAAAAAAAATCTGATGTGGGCAACACATGACTTTCCTTATATAATGTAATGAATTTACTACTTTTACAGTAAAAAAATAGGTTTTTCTTATAGTAGATACTTTTCTTATAGTAGATCACTACACGTCCATGCAATTTTTCATTCATATCAGATTGTAGCATCCTTTGAAAAACTGGAGATCGAGCTGCAAGTATCGCCTTATGAACACGCATTTCTTCCCCATTAACTATCACAGATAAATCAGCCAATGACTTTCTGTTTACCATATATTCATGCCAGTTCTTGGCCCAACATGTAAAACTATCGCTTCGTCCCAGATCGGCATGTATTATTTTCTTTTGTTGTCGCCTGACCATAAGATACAACAAGATCACACCCTATTAAGAGTGTATCATTAAAAATCAATTTTGGATTTATGAAAAATGATAAACCGCAATCGAAGGAATTTGGGTGATTTGATTTGAAAAAGCGATTGATTTTTGCTTCACTATAAGTAGTTCCATCTAAGTTACAAACCTTCAACTTAAATACTGTTTGAATGTTTCTGCTTAAATCATTTATTCTATGCAAGTATAAGTAAATTTGTTGTAGACGAATGGCGTGAATCAACATTTGCCAAGATGTAGATCCTCCTGTCATGAATGTAGCAGAGAGGCGACATTTTCCATGACTGTAAGGCACAGAACTATAATCTTTAACATCCCATGAGAAACTCAATTTTTCTTGGTTTATTACAGAATGATCACACATTTCTGAAGGCTTTAATACTTTACTCAATTCATAAATGCTATACTTTTTCGTAAATTCATATAACCTAAAATAATCAAGGTTATTTGAAATAAGCATTTTCCCACTATACATATAATGTAAAACTGCAAAGAGAAATTCGGCATTTTCATTTTGTATAAATATGGTCTCTAAACTTATATTACTGCTTATAGATCCTAAACGGAATTCTCCATGATTAACATTTGACCCAGAATTCAAATTTACAAACTCACTCAGCTGATTCTGTACTATGACTTTGTGTGCTAGAAAACTCCGATCACCAACTTTAATGGAAATATCTGGGAAATAATTTTCATCATTCATCATTTTTTTCACGTCATTCATTAATAAATTCTGGCTTCTCGAGTTTGATAATTCAGTATTGTTTGAAGGTACAACGGGATATCTTAAACTCAGTCTTGATCTAATTCGCAGAGAGTCAATAAATATTGTGATATTTGTTTCTTTTCTCCAATAAAGATTCTGCTGTCTGTTCACATAAATCTTTCTACATGGTAATCTCTTGTAATTTTGAACTACCGTTCCATCTGAATTTAAAAATTCTAAATTTAGTACTGTCTCAACTAGAGGCATTCTATTACTTATATATCTCTACTGTGGCGGCTGCTTGTGTAACGGGCTTTTTTTCTAAAAAAATTTCAATCAGTAAACTGTCATTATTTGGCGTTAAATAAATTCTTACACCAAAATCACCGTACAATCCCACAACAAACACGGGCTTTTTACAGCCATACTCAGGGGCATAATCATCTGGTAGTTATCTAAAATCCAGTCAAGAATGTATAGCCTGATTTCAGCACCATCTTGGAAATTTGTAGGATTCATAACATCTAATTGCGTAGAAGAATAAGGCATTACATTGTGATCCATAATGCAACAATTTTCCAATTTAAAAGTAAAATTACGACTCAATATATTTTAAAGCAAAATATTTCGTTACTGACCGAATTCAAAACTATCCTGGGATAACATAAAAACGTAAACCTAATCTCGAGATTTTTAAATATAAAATTGGTTCGTCAGCTCTGCACCGATTTAAAGAGTAGTGAGCTTGGCGTCTGTTGAGCAGAATTTCATCATTCTTTCTTCTTTCTTTCTTTTTTCCTTCACCTTCGCGAAGGGGGCTTAAGGGGACGCTTCAGTTAAAAAAAATCCCCGTTCCCTTGAAAATCGCACCCGGTGGCTCAAGAGA
The DNA here is from genome assembly GCA_951213105.1 of Amaurobius ferox. NCBI lineage: Eukaryota > Metazoa > Arthropoda > Arachnida > Araneae > Amaurobiidae > Amaurobius > Amaurobius ferox. Next base: position 66,847,014 of record OX578135.1, on the reverse strand, counting down.
TGGGCAGTTCCTTTTTTCAAATGATTGGCATCTGATAGGCCAATGAGAGTAAGTAAAGGTGACGAAAGGCCCTTGGACCTCTATAGTTTATGACTTGCTCGCCTGTCCAAGAGGATAAAGGGGGGAATCTTAGAAGGGTGTGTGGTTTGGGGGACGAAGTAAATGAATGAAAGAATGAAAAAAACGTAACTGGAGGCTTTTCCCACTTACTGAAAGAAAGTTTCCTATCCATTCTATTTCTTGTCAAGGAATAACCAAAGAGTTCTCCTAACCGATTATTATATAATTGCAATATATATATATGTGTGTGTGTGTGTAACTTTAATGTGTATTTTGGAGACTAATCTAGGTACAACACTAAAATGTGTGTATTAAAAAACTGGAATTAAAAATAAAATTAATGATATTTCTATGCCTATGAGTCCAGAGCGATGGTATAAAACTAATATTTATTTAGTCATTTTGAATATATCATTATTTCCTTTTTAAATAGTATACATTAGAGTGCATTGAACGAAATTTGAAGTTTGAAATGGACGATACAGCACTAAAAATATGTGATATTCTACATACCGCATTTTTTAGCCTTGCAGAATATATTTAGAAATTATAGTATTTAGCATGAGAATTCCATGTGTTGAAAACGATTTGTTTTAACCGGGGTTACTCGGAAATCTCGGGTTCTGCCTAGTAATGAATAGAAATGGCGGTTGCCACTACACGGGCACTGCGGAACTGCAATTCTATTCAAATAGCTAGTCTCTAGTAGCGGTACTGCACTTTCACGGCGTTTTTACAGAAAAATGATTTCATTTGTTGACATAGTAACTCAATAGAGACCTATATAATAATTGTCCTGAATGTGTTTTGTTTTTATAAACCCTTCAAAAGCCCCGGTGGCCTAGAAGACTAAATCTTTGTATACTCAAAAATTCAACTTCGGTACAGAACTTAACACAGTCGGAATTTTGAGGGAGAAAAACTACTGGTTCACCGAATATTTATACAAACAATAAAAATTATTTACAAACAAGAAAGGAAAAATGATTTCATTTATACAGATACTGTAATTCAATAAATACCTGTATAATTATTATTCTGCGTGTATTTGTCGTTCCAAACCCTTCAGAAGCTTCCTGTGACCTAGAAGACTAAATCTTTATGCACTCATAAATTCAAATGCGGGACAGAACCTAACGCAGCAGGAATTTTAATGGGAAAATCTAATTGGTTTACCAAATAGTTAAACACTAGCTGAATATTCATTGAAATTCAACGGCCTCCTAATGAGCAAACCTACAAAACACGATATTTTAAATAATTCAATTTTTTCAGTTGTCTTTTTCAGACTGTTCACTCATGCACCAAATTTCAAATATATGTCTCATTTTAGACTGGGCATTTCTCAGTTATTCAGCCAATTAAACATTTAACACACATGTTAAGCACATGCGCATAGGCGTATTTAACCCCCCTTCGAAATTAAAGTTTCAAAACGTTTCCTAAACACATATGTGATAAAAGATATTTACTCAATCATTCAGTTTGTCATTCTGGAGTCCTTGAACTAGAAAAGCAACCCGTTTTTATCTTCAATAAATAAATAAATAATGGGAATAAGTAAGGAGTTTTTAGAATTTAAGAATTAAAAAAAAATGTGTTCCGGCTACTGCGTCACTGCAATAATGGGGGGAATTATCTAAATTTGGAAAAATCCCAGTTCTTGGAGCCGGCAGAAGAAAAGGAAAAGTCGAAGATCAAAAGTCAGTTATTTAGAGACTAGAGGTCTGCACAGGTCTAATTTAAAAAATTTTCCCGGTTCAAAAATGTCAAGATTTGACTCGTCCAAAGCCCGAAATTTTTTCATTGGAATTCACCTGAGCCATACCGTAAATACTCAAAACCAACTCCAACGCGGACCGGCCTGAATATTTTGAAACCTGTTGGCTTGTATGCGAATTAAAATTTGCCATTTAAGGAATTAAACACAAGCTCATCACATATAGTATTAAATGTAAAGGAACCCAAATTTTAAAATTAATTTCAAATTAAAAATAATTAAAGTCAAGAATGAGCATTAATATAAAATGAATTTTTATTTATCATTTTGGTTGAAGATGAGAAGGGATAAAAAAGACTGGGATTATGTTTTTAAAAATGCTTTCTTCATTTATCAGTGAACAGTGCAATGACTATTTAGTTAGAACTACTCATCAGCATCAAAGATTCGTTGCAGCGGTAGCAAAACAAACATGTCATATGCCACAATTGTTAGTGTTGTTAAAAACTTTTCAATGCGATTAAACTTTCTATGTAAATATAGATAGATAATATTTTCTTTAATTATGACATAATTATGAATATTTTTAAAATTTAATAATTTTAGTAAAAGTGTAAGATGTTTGGAATAAATACATTCAAGGACAATAATTCGCATTATCTATATGTTGATTTCAAATTATGACAGTTTGCTCAGATAAATTTTTATTCAACATTTGCTATGAGAAAGAAATCGTCGGAACTGTGTTTAAGAATAAAATTTATTTAATTTTGATAATTTAGAAACATTCGAAATCTAAGAACTGAAATTAAAATCATAGAAGAAATTGCATAAAATATCAGTGATAAATTTTAAAGTAAACAGTATCTTGGATTTCTTATTTTCATTTATTTATTGGATTTCATATTTCCACCACCAGACAAACAATCACAGTACAAAAGAGATTAAACTTTTTTGCGACAAATTTAAAAATAAAACAAATTGAAACTGGCACTTGACCAATGATAATAATCTAATAATCATTTCCTCAAAAATTAAATTTGGAATGTATTTCTTCCCTATTCAATTTATAAATCACATGATGTTACGAAACATGACAATTGGTGCATCGGTGTATATTTATACTGCTGTATCCAGGCCAGAGCATAATTTTTGTTCTCTTACTATAGCTTTACAAATTTGAATGTTGTGAAGAGCAATGTTTAATTTAGACTTCGGAATGTAGTAGAATAAAGAAGTCTTCAATTTCTTATCCAAAATTATAATTTTTCTGTATCGGGTTCTAAATTGACCCATCTGCGTTCACCGTGCAGAGTAAAATTTTATTGCCTAACTAGCAGCATGCCTGTTCTTCGTACGGAGTATCTCTAAAATGCGATACATTCAACGGTAATATACTGTAATAATTAATTATATTTGAAAACTTAAAAACTTCATCGAAAAAAACGAACTTGATTCAAATGACGTCATCGAAATATAAATCGCCTGGCTCTCTATGGCTTTTTACGGCAGTTATCATGCTAACGGACAAACAGACAGAATGAACAAAGTCATAACCACTTTCCAACTATGTAGTAAAGTGTTAAAAATGGTTATTTAATTATCAGCATTTTATGAGGAAGATTCTTTCTTATGCTGCTATGACTTATATTATGCAATGATTTTTTTACTTTCCTTATATACATAATGTATAAGGAAAGTATTGTGGCGGGGTCGAAAATTCGAATTCGAGTTTTCGACGGGAGAGCACGTTTCAAGTATCCCTGATCACGAATCAAACATTTTTGAAGTGATGTCTGTGTGTGTGTGTGTGAAAGTATGTGTGTGTGCGCGCGTGTGTGTGTCAGTGAGTCTGTGGAGACGATAACTGACGAACAAATGGACCGATTTGAACGAAATTTGGTACAAAAATCACAATCTGTAAACACTGGAAGCCTATTGTTTTTATACGCAATCAAATGCTCAGAATCCCCCTAAATTTTCGAGTAAAAATTTGAAAAAATCGTCAAAAAATCAAAACCACTAATAAAGTTACGCAAATAGACATTTCTTATGTAATTTTTCATTAGAAAACGATTGACATAAATTTCAGAACGCTGACATGAACCGTTCTTGAGATATTGCACATTTAAAAAAAAAAATATCAAAAAGTCATATAAAGTAAAAAAAAAATATTTCCTATTAAGAAAAAAGTTCACTTTTCATATGTAATACCATGCGATAAATTGGGTGACATCATTCTCGTGGATCTAGCTCGTTCCATTCAAGAAAAAAGATACTTTGAGTATTACTTTTATATTTGAACGCCAATAGTCATTTATCTGCTGTAAAAATAACTTATTTCTTAGTGCATAACGCTTGGCGATATTTCGGCGACGAATTTGGAGGAATGTCGCCAACTTGGCGACTTTTTGAAATGTTGCCAAATTAACGAAAATCTCGCCAAATGGATAAAAATGACGCTAAATCAATGAAAATGACGACCAATTGTCGAAAATTTAATATCTTGGAAAGAATATTAGTATCTACTCTATGAAAAACCTTTTTTTTTACTGTAAAAGTATTAAATTCATTACATTATATAAGGAAAGTCATGTGTTGCCCACATCAGATTTTTTTCTTACATAATGCAATGAATTTACATCTTTCACAGTGACAAAACAATGTATAAGATTCACGGCCCTATATGTTTAGGTGTAATTTTTTTCACAGTTTTGCATCCCGAGCAACACCGGGTATTCGCTGCTAGTATAATATAAAGAAACTTAAAATTTGCAATCATGCGCAAATTACTATAGTATACTAAATGACATTGTTAATCAAAATATTCTGTTAAAATATTTAATTTAGTGCCCCTAAAAAGAAGTTAGAGAATTTCTGTTCTCGCTATACAAAATTATCTTCACGGGCCCCCCGGTGACCTAAAAGACTACAATTAATATAATATTTACAGTAAATAAGTATGGAACAAATATATGCAAGAAGAAAAACAGTAAACCAGCGCGAGCCGAATTATCTGTACTGATACAACAAACTGTAACGCAAAGGACTTCTCTTTCTTTACTGGACCAAAGTCAAAAGACACCTGCTAAACACCAACAAATGTACCCCTTCGTTCATTTCCCCAATACCAGTCAATCATTCACCCACCCCTCAAATCTCCACTCCAAGAATTTTCACCCCCATTTTTCCCCTGGGAGGATAGGAGGTGTGGCTAACGTTGAAAATTGGAAGTTTCAGCAGTTGAAACACGATTTACTATTCCAATATATTAATCCCAAATTAATTCAAAAATCTAAAAAAAATCTTAAAAAGAAGCCAGAAGTATAATCTATTGAACGCTCTTTTTCAAAATGTGAAACGTTTGATAGTTAATTTTTTATAGTGCAATTAAGAAGGTGATGTTTTATCTAAGAAATTTTGACAAATTAACTCCATTTCAAGATATATTTAAAATAAAATTTAAAAAATTGATGACAGAGTTCAATGCATTAAACTGTCTACAATCATGTGCAAAAAACAGAATTTTAAATTATTCATTTGCCAATGTGTAATTAGCGAAGAACTTCCCCCATAGGTTAACATGGGCATGAAAGCTAACTGAAGCGTCGCCTTAACGGCAGCTTGCTGAAAACGCTTTAGCTGCCCAACAAATTAGATGAAAGATTGATTCCATAGAAACTAGTTAGTTGGTTAGATACAAAGTAAAACACTGAAAGGACAAGGTCCGTAAGATTAGTTGATATTTCAAAGATAGTCTACATCGAGAAAGCCGATTTGCACCTCTCAATATCATAGATGTATTTCACAAGGTATTTAGCTGCTCTAGCAGGATCAAGAAAGTTAAAAATGTCAAGATTCTGATCAAGTATAGTTCCTGGTTGTCTTTTAAATTTTTTAACATTTTCCTCGTACTTTCTGCGGATTTCGTTGTATTGAGGACAGATCTGAATCAAATGTTCAAGGGTTTCGGGAACTTGGCATTGGTTACAACAGGGCCCCCACAAAGGGGGGGTCAGTTGGTACTACAGTACTGGGGCCCGGCGATTGTTAGGGGCCCGTGAACATTGCTGCGGATAAAATTTTTATACATTTGTGCTTGAATATATAATTTTTTTTCTAAATTAATTGAAAGTTTTGAAATTTACGTATTATGTGTAATTATAAAATTACAAATATAAATTATATATAAAGCCTAAACGCAATGTGTAAGTTTGAATGAAAGAAAAGTACAAAACGTTTTGTAAACATCTGTTTGGATTCTGTGTCTCATTTTTAAAATAGTCAAAAGAGTCTCAAAGAAGGGCCCCTTCGTTCAATACAAGCCTTTGAAGAGTAATCAATCATTTGTAGAACCGAAGGGGGACATACTGGCCAGTGGCCATGCTTTTGATAGCTAAAGAAAGGAAAGGCTACCTCTAGTGATTCGAGCTCTTTGATACAAACCGTCTGGGTAAAGATAGCTTCGGTGTCATTGTGTTCAGAATCCGAGGCAATAAAAACCGATCAGGGAGACATTTTCTAGAATTGCACCAAAACAGATACGTTTATGACCCTAATGGGTAAGTTTCCCCTTGCTCATTCATTCATGTTTACAGCTCATATCAATCACGTCCAGCTAACTACTGACTGAGACGACCCGTCTAGAAGTTTCTTTTGTGAAATTATAAGTTTGGGAAGGGGGCGATCCAAAGAGCTAGCCTGGAAGGGGCGATCTTATCTTCCTGCTCTTTGAGGTCGTAAACCAATTAACGCGACGGGGTGTCGTGACCAATTAACGCGACGTGGTGTCGGACTGAATGATGTAGAAAGAAAAATTCTTGTTTCTCCCTCCTGACATGAACTTGCTTCCCATTTTGATTTCCGAGATAGCCGCTATTAGAAAGCACAAAAAGCAAGTTTATTTTAATTTCTCATGCAATTATATTGCAATCTCATATGCGTTTTCAGTGCTAGTTGCTAGTGCAACTCTCAACACATGATTAAATCTTGTAAAAAAATGATTCGCTGAAACAAACCCCAATGCTACCATCTAAGATTTAAGGTATGTTCAAAATCATTTTCTTATAGTTTTCAAATATTATTTTCAGATTTATTAATCTTAAACAAAGCTAATTTTAGATTTAATTAAAATTTATTTTATCAAATTTCTATGCTGTTTTGTAAAATCAATCGTCTAAAATAACTATAATTAAATATGCACAAAAATCTCTGAGAAAATATTGCATTATGAAAGGAAAATGGATTATTTTGTGTTTATAATGCTTTTTTAAAATTTCACTTATGATTGTATGATTTTATGTTGAACTTGGTAATTACTAGAAATATTCAAAAATTTCCCTTGCGTCATCTATTTTTTGGAATTGTCTAAGGATGGAGCTTAGGCGATGATTTATGCAGTATCAAATTTCGAAGGAGGGGGGGGGGGGGGGTTGAGGAATTCACTAAGAATTTCAACCTCTGGTTGTGGGGAGGTGTTAATTCAATTTAAAAATTTATATTTTCCATGCAACATCAATTTTTTAACACTTTACAACATAGTTGAAAAGTGTTTATGACTTTGTTCATTATGTCTGTCTGTCTGTCCCTTTAGCACGATAACTGCCGTAAAAATGACTTTATCAAAATGAAATTTTAGTATGCTGTTCAGACGTTCTGTAGGACCTATGGGAATATAAATAAATAATATCACACAATTAGTTTTGGATTGAAACCGGGCTGAAAAAATGAAATACATTAAACCCTATGGGACCTAATTCTTCAAATATTTTTTAAGCGAATTTAAAATTTACAAATTGCTTCGGAAGTTTTAGGAAATATTTAAATTATCCCATAAAATATATAAAAAAAATTTCAGAAAAATATATTCCGTAGTTTTTAAAATAAAAATTAAAATAATAATTACACCCATTATATAAAGAGATCACGTGACCCACTTCAAAATAAAATATTGCATCCATCTTGTGTCAAAATCGTGATTTTTAAAGTTTTTTTTAATTTGTATTTAGTGTTGTGTCTGTCCTAAAACCGCTTTATTTTTGCTTAATTTCTGTTCATCAATGTTCTGAAACAATGCAATCACAATATATTTGGGTTTAAATGATCATCAAACTTTGATTATTTCTACAACGAAGCCTAATTTTCACTTATGGAGATTGTAAACACATCAAGCTGTAAGATGAGTTGTATAAGAATTGCTGGATTTTTTTAACGCAAAATTATTTTGCGCTGGAGTCTGCAATATAGTTGATATGAATGAAACAGTCATTGATTTTACATAGAGAACAGACGATTTTATATCAGACTTTTTCGGTGAAGTTTTAAGCACAAAGTTAAATTACTTTTACCTCCATGGTTTTAAGTTTTTAAGTAAAATAAATTATTGTAGTATTGTGATGAATGAAAAGAATTTAATAAAAGTTTATGAATGAAATTTTTACTGATTTTTCACAGAGAGCCAGGCGATTTATATTTCAATGACGTCATTTGATAAAGTTCATTTTCTTTTGACGAAGTTTTCAAATATAATAAATTATTGTAGTATTGTGATAATCACAAAAATATCGTCGCTGAATGTATCGCAATTTAGAGATGTTTAAATAAAATTGCATTGCAGTTGGAAAGTGTTTCATAATCAATGCCTTATGCATGATTGATCTTTCTTATTAAAGATGAGCTTAAATGATGACTGATATAGATTCAGCATCATATTTCAGAGGAAGTATGGAACCTCCTGCCCCCTCTGGAATTTACTTTTCTAAGGATTTCTACTTGCGGTCTTTCATCTTACGGTCAGAACATTTTCTTGAAACGCGTATTTTGATTGACTATAGAGCTTAGGTGATGACTGATGGGAATTTAGCATCGAATTTCAGTAAGGGTAGGGGGCTGAGGATTTACTAAGAATTTTCACTTCCAGTTCTTTTCCCAATACTGGATAAAAAAAAATCATTTTTCTTCAAACATTTATTTCTCAAAATCGGCTATAGATAGAGCTAAAGGATGACTGATATGGATTCAGTATAATATTGCTTAGGGGTTAGGAGAATTCATTAAGGATTTCCACTTCTGGTTCAACAGATGTCACTTCCGATTAAAATAATTATAATTTTCTTTACAATACCCATTTCTCAAGATTGGCTGTAGGAATAGCTTAGATAATGACTGATATGTATTCAGCAACGAATTTTGCAGAGAGTTGGGATCACTAATGATTTAAACTTCCGGTTCTGGAGATGTCACTTCCTATTTTCCCCAACATTTCTTTGACTATGCGAAATAAGTGTGCAACTGAGTATAAAAATATTTCGTTTAAAATGAAATGTACACACCACTTGCCATTATATGAACGATCTTTCATAAACTGTGTTATATTGTTGTTGTTGAGACCCAGACCGCCCGACCTACCAGAAGGCTGTTTGGAAGGCCGGGAAATGCCACCCAATTTAGACCGGAACCCAGAGGGGGAGGCATCCACAGGGACCGTACCCTCCTTCCTCTACCACCAACCTCTCGGAAGGACTTACGGACCCACATGTTTAACGTGATCGTACTCCGCATGAACACGGCGGCAGTTGTGACAGCGTGCAAATTCAGCTCGTAAACCACCGGGCTACCGCGTCCGAAATGTGCCAACAGCACGCGGTGTTCCCAGGTGGTCACCCACCCAAGTATGTCAAACCTTGTACTTAATAAATTTTATTAAATTCAACTCTATCCCTAAATAATACATAAAAGAAAAAAAAGGTACCCCCCTCCCCCTTGTTTTTATCTAGGGCCCGCAGCTCGAGTTAGTACCCGGCCCCAAAATTGAATGTGGGGGGCCTGGGTTACAATTTGGGTTAATGTTGGGGTCCCATTTAGCTCTTAAACTGTTGGTGATGTAGGATTTAGTCCGGATTTTCATAAGAGTTGTGGAATCTTTTCTCGATTCGACTGTTTTGTAAGCCTTTTTACTAAACGGGTTTATGTATGGGAATTTTGAGTGAAATTTCGAGTTTTTCCATTTTTGATCCCAACATGTTCTCTGCCTATATTTTACCAGTTTCTTGATGTCTGAATACATGCATATTCCCAGAGTAGCACATTGCGTGTTATTAGCTGCATTTTTTGCCAGTTCATCTGCTTTTTCGTTTCGGTAAATTCCAGAGTGTCCTGGTACCCATATTAGTTTGATTTTCGCCTTTTTTGATTTTGACTTTATTTTGGCTCTTGTATATTTGATAAGGTCTTCAGCTTTTTTGCTGTCATTTGCAAGCGCTTCTAAGACACTTTTGCTATCAGAGATGATCGTATATTTTCCTTCGTCTATTAAGTAGTCAACTGCATAAATTATTGCTGCGAGTTCTGCGGTAAATATGGAGCATATTTTGGGGAGGCGAATACTTCTCGTGATTTGTTCACTTTGGTATATACCGAAGCCTGTTCCTTTTATGCTTTTAGATCCGTCTGTTCCGATCCATTGCGTGTTTCCTTCTTCTTCGTTCTTAAATTTGCTGAATAGGATTGGTGCTTCCGCTGCAGAAGATTTTTGGAAATCGAATTTGTCAATGTTTATGTCTAAATGCTGATCGTCCCAAGGTGGAATTGGATCAGGAAGGTAGTTCATGTTCGCACCTAGATTTTCTTCTTTTATCAGTGTTATTATGTTATCCACCATTCTGTTTGACCACTTCAGATTGCTTAGTCTTATTACTTGCAACTGTTGATGAATTGCTTTAATAAACCCTCTTTTTATCCTTATGAGTTCTTCTTTAAGTAAGAACTTTTCACAACTTGAAATTTTCCTCAGTTCGTATTCTGGTATGTCTGCCTCCATACGCATTACTTCTGTAACAGTCATCTTTGGAACTCCTAATGCTAATCGCACTGCAGTATTTTCGAGGATAGTATATTTTCCCATGATATTATTTGTTTCTTCCATGCGAACGACGTTGGCATAGTCGATTTGAGTCAATAAGACTTGGCGTACTATTGTTAGAAGGCATTCAGTGTTCAGACCCCATGTCTGGCTGGCTAGCATTTTTATTGTCTCAATAATATTTTCAACCTTCTTTATTATATATTCCTGATGTTTCTGCCATTTCCAGTTTTCGGCAATTACTAGACCCAGAATTTTTATTTCCTTTACCCAAGGTATCTTTCCTGTGCAAAAGAATATGTCTGGTTTGAGTATACCTCTTTTTGGTGTAAGATTCATTATTTTCGTTTTCTCTACTGAAAATTCCATATCCCATTCTGATCCCCAGCGTTCCAACTTTTGAATTACTTGCCTTAGTTTTTCGATGCATCTATTTTCCTTGTTGTCGCTGATTATAACTGTTGCGTCATCTGCATATTGGAATATTTTCCCGTTTTCTCCCAAGTTATCTCCCATATCACTTGTGTATATGTTGAATAGAAATGGGGACAGCACCGACCCCTGGGGTAAACCAATTGTTGTTGTTTTGTTCCCAGTTTCTACTCCTCGCCATTTTACTTTAATTTCCCGATCGGTGAGAAAGTTACTTATCCATCTATTCATATATTCTTCGCACCCCTTGTCTTTTAATTTTTGTAGCAATTTTTCGATGTTCACATTGTCGTAGGCTCCTTTTATATCCAAAGATAAAAGGATCACATGGTTTTTCGCTCCTCTCTTTTGTCTTATGAGTTGCGCGATGTCGAAAAGACAGTTAGTTGTGTCTTTTTTCGGGCGAAAACCATAAATATGATCGGGAAGAATGTTATTGGTAGTCACCCACCATTCCAATCTCCGTAGTAAAATTCGTTCCATGACTTTGGCAACTTGTGATGTGAGAGAGATGGGTCTATAGCTACTGAGTTTGCTTTTATCTTTGCCGTTTTTATAGATTGGAACAATAATAGTGCTTTTCCAAGCTTTTGGAACATCTGATTGTTTCAAAGACTGGTTTAGCATTCTTCGCATCCAATTTTTAATTTCCGTTGTACTATATTTTAGAGCTTTGGATTCTATCCCGTCTGGACCTGGGGTCTTGTCTTTTAAGTTTTGTATTGATGTGTACAGCTCTTTTTTGGTTATTTCCGGGTGACTCATTTGATTGGTGTGTTTTTGCCTGGTTTGCTTCATCTGTAGTTTTCCTTTGGCATAGTGTTCTAGAAATAAATTAGCTTGAGTTTTAGGATCTACAATCTCTTTTCCGTCTTGATACAATATCCAATTTGTATCTTGCAGCACTCTGCCACGCCAGTTTTTGAAGTTGTTGAAAAGACGAAAATAGCCCTTTGGGTTTGTTATCTCCTTGAATTTATTCTCCCAATAAATCCTTTTAGCTTTCTTCAGAGTCAACTTATATTTAGCCAAGGTTCTTTTATATTCAATCCAGGTGTCATCACCAATGTTTCTTCTAGCTTTGCAAAAAGCCCTTCTGACCATAGCTCTCTGGCGAGAGCACCCTGGAGTCCACCAGTCAGAGTTTTCTCTGTATCGCAGGCCCTTTAATTGTTTTGCACAGATTTCTTTAGCCCTTGTCACGCTCTCGTTAAAATTGGTAATGTCTGTTTCAATATTTTGAGCTTCCTGAGTAGGTTTAAATTCACCTATTTTTTTGTGGTAAGCTTTCCAGTCTGTATATATTTTCAGTCTGTGCTGTCTTCTATTCTTTTCATGAGTGGATTTTAACAGTACCGGAAAGTGGTCACTGCCGTATGTCAATTCCAAAGTAGTCCAGTTGAATTTAGGAGCTATTCTCGGCGAGACGATGGTCAGATCGAGTCCTGACACTTGTGATTTACTTCTTATATATGTGATGGTATCCGTATTTAATAGCACGCAATCGTTTTCGTTTATCCATTTTTGCATCCTTTTTCCACTAGGATTAGGAACATCATTACCTTTGCCTTCGATTCTTACATTTAAATCTCCACAAAGGATACAAGGGGACTCCCAGGCATTTTCCAATATTTTTAATTCCTCCATTTGGAGAGTTTTTGGTCTCCTGTAGACATTTAAAACGGTGTAAGAGTTTTTTTCTACAGTGATCTTAATTTTTTGGATTTCCATATTGCTGTCTGATGGTACGTTTATGGGCTCGATTTTGAAGCTGAGGTTATTCTTTACTGCGATGAGCAAGCCACCCCCTGGCGTAATGCCCACCCGATTTTTCTGATAAATTAAGTAACCTCTTAATTTAAAGGTTGATTTGAGCCAAGTCTCCTGTACCGCGATGATTTGTGGGTCGTGCTCATCAATTAAATGTTGCAAACTGTCTTTGTTGGCAGCGACCCCTCTAATGTTCCATTGGAGAATACGCATGGTCACAAAATCCGCGGGTGAACGTATACGCTGATTAGAGGCTAAGAGTAGAAATCCCGCGAAATCCACTGCACAGCCAGAAGGAAATTTTAGATCAAAATTGAGTGCCTCCTGCCTGGCCCTTGACCCCAGGAGGAGCAGAAATAACCGGATTATCGTCTGATTGGTCCGACAGAGTAGACCCAGTGAAAATGTGTTTGAGGGATTTTCCGGTTGAACTTCGAGTTTTGTGTCTTACAGTGTCCTTGTGCTTCACTCCTTTCCCGCGGTCTTTCAGTTCTCTTATTTCATTTCTCAATTTTTTATTTTCTATTCTAATTTGATTGAGCTGTTCATTTTGTTGGTGGTTTATTTTCCTTAATTCGTTTATCCATTCTTCTTGCTTTTTAATGATATTTGCAAATTGCAGTTCTGCTTGTTCACTTTTCTTCTCGTTATTAGCCACCTGGTTTTGAACTTGTTCCAGTATTGCCGATAATTGTTCGACTTTAGTTTCAATTTCTCTCACGGAAGTGGGTGGGATTTTTAGTGCAGCCGTACATAGTTGGGTTTGGCTTGTCGTCGCCTTAGCATAAGTTTTTCTCTCTGTAGGAAGTCGTGCTGCCTTTAGTGGTATTCCCTCTGTTTTTGCTCTTAAGTAGGCTTGTGTTTCTTTTTTATAATTTTCACATATTTTGCTATTCGCTAAGTGTTGTTGACCACAGCGAAAGCATATTGCCTCGTTTTCTTTGCATTCCTCTAATTTGTGATCATCACCACATTTAGGGCATTTAATGACACCTTTACATTTTGTGATTGAGTGGCCGTACTTTAGACATTTACCACATATACGAGGAAAATCAATGAATGGGGTAGCTCGTATTTTGAACCAATATATGTTTACTCTGTCGCGAATATTCTTACCCAGTTCGCTTATTAAGACAGTGGTAGTCAATTCCGTAGATCCGCGTTTTGTGAACCTAGTAATCCTCAAGCAGTTTATTCCTTCGACTTGTAGTTCTTCTTGAATTTCTGTTAATGGTATGTCTATTGGAACTCCTTTGAGTAAATATTTGGTACACAGGAACTCTTCTATTGCTCTTGCTTCTATATTTCTATCACATAAATGAGTAATTTTCAAAACACTTACCGCGCTTTCCACGTCGTCTGTAATGATGATTATATTTCCATTTTGTGTTACACTGAGTTCTTTAACTTTATCCTTAAATATTTTCCTTTCAATATCTTCTTTCAATTTTCTTAGTTGAGTAGTAGGTATTGGGTCCGTTTTTCCTTTTAAAATAATTCCAAATGTCTTGACGCCATTGCTTTCTGCAATACGAATTTTATCTTCTTCACTTATATTTGTAAACATCTGGTTATTTCCTTTTGGGTATACATCTTTCGTTGTACCATTGTCAGACTCAATTGCGTGATCGACTTCCATAACACATGGTGTCCGCTGCTCAACAGGCAGCAGACTTAACATAAGATAACTAACTTAAATTAGCAGACACCTGGTCCAAAAAAGAAAAAAAAATACACTAATAAAAAGGTTGACTAAAGAAACACACACAGCTGATACTTTCTGCGCAGTTTGAATCAATTCAAATGTCAAAAATCCCAAGTTCTAACTCGTTACACAAAATCAAGAGCAAGCTATACTCATTTTCCTTTGCAGCAGGAACCAATTTCATCATTCGTAGAGTGATGGTTCAGGTAGGATTTTGAGAAGAGTTGCCAAACCACAGTAAGCTTTTGCAGTATTACAGTTAAAAAATTATTTGCTAATTTTGAAGTGTATCTAAGTGTATTCAGGCGTAAACAACTTCAGCAGAAATATTGAATTCTGCTGTGCATACTTTCCTCAGTGACGTTTAAGGAAATTTAGTGACGTCTAAGGAGTAGCATGACAGTTGCAGTTAACAAGTTCGGTCTTTTCAGACAGCTCGAGAACAAAATAAGCTCGTTTTTTCTTTCAGTGACATCATATTTTATTTTATTTTGTAAAACCTTTATGCTGCATGACTGCATAAAAGAACCGCTGCATAATAGCCTTGATAATTTTATGCTGCATAAAAGAACCTTGTTGCACCACACTGAATTTTTGTTAGCTAGTTATTAAAATGGCTCAAAACCCTGAAATCCCATGTAACGCAGTTGAGATGTTATTCGCTGAAGATTTTATGAATTCAATGAGTTTTCTATGTGGCCACGAAGGATATGAATGCACATATGAAGTATATCGTCCCTATGTGACCAATACCTTCAACAGAGCTATCGAAAACGCAGTTTTGTACATATATTTTACGCTTGAGGATCTTTTTCTTATCACTGACTTGTATGAGCAAAACGTCAGCGAATTAACACTTAGGTCATTCTATCATTTCATGAATGATTTATTCTACTGTTGTTTTGCTCAAGGCTTTAACATTAATATTTTTCTACAACTCTGTGTGCATTTGACGATAGTGGCTTGGCATTTCAACTGGCTTGGAGTTAATGAACCTCTTAATTTAGCTGTCATGGCCATATGCAACATATCACGAAATAACTTAACGTTAGTACGTAGATGGGATATTTTGACCGAAATTGCCGAGAATTTAGTCTCGCAAAATAACAATTGAACGTGTCTAAAGGAGCGCATTGAGAACAAGTTTTTTAAAGTTTTATTTTGAAGTGCTGCAGATATTTTATAATGTAATTTCAATACCATGTGGAATATAGAACAGTGAGTTTTTTAGAACAGGCGAAACTTTTAAATCTCTATTTTTAAGCTAGTTCATTCATGATTTGAATGTATTTGAAA
The DNA here is from genome assembly GCA_951213105.1 of Amaurobius ferox. Lineage (NCBI taxonomy): Eukaryota > Metazoa > Arthropoda > Arachnida > Araneae > Amaurobiidae > Amaurobius > Amaurobius ferox. The sequence goes on along the minus strand of OX578135.1, from coordinate 66,831,171 downwards.
ATCTCATGAAAAAACATTTTTATGCTTTTATTGGTATACATTTGACTATATAGATTTTTTATGAATTTTAATTAAGTTCTATTAACTACGCACTGCATTTACAATTGTATCTCTAAAAATTTATCAGCAAATTTTGTGTGAAAACCTTTTTGCATGCAGTAATTTATAAAATCATGCAATTTAATAAAAATTCGTTGCATATGCCTTCCTCATTTTTTATTTTATCCATACTATATTATGTCACTTGTGTTATTACTAAATGCATCGGATACTACTATATGCATCTTTTTACTACTATATGCATCGGATACTATCATGCAAACATTTTTAAGCAATTTATAATAGTGTAATTCAGAATAGTAGCAAGAATAACCGATATTTAATAACTATTACTCCGTCTATATCTTCTAAAGAAATATCGCTAACTTTCCAAAATAAGAAAGATATTAGACAATTCATAATCTAGACTATTAAATTGTGCAAGTAATCGACGTTGGAACTTTTTTCGTGTGCAATTCAGAATGCATCATTTACATAGAAATACGTTAAGAAAGTGAAAATAGCTTTTATACATATTTAACATTATTGATTTAGTATCGGCGTATCGGCATTTATTAGGTAAGAATTGTTCATTTTAATTGGTGATTTTCAATCTAGCAGTATGATATACCCCTCTTAGATTAGTACATTTTAATATTTTATTCACTAAATCAAACTTCAAAAAATTAAAATGGATTCTAAATTTTTAGAGATTTTGAATTTAAATGCATTTCTAGATTTAAAATTTGCTAGATTCGTAAGGAAGAACATTTCTATATTATTTCGGGTTAAGTTTCGGAAATACTGTTTTATAGATGGTTATACGCAATTGACCACACGAGCTTAATACTGGAAATCCGGCATGAGTAATCTACCAAAATTGATTAATTGTATCAACTGGTTTCTGTAGCAAAAATACTTTTGGTCATGATAATTGAATATCTCCAAGCTGAAAGTGTTTTAATTGTAAGAATCCATTTTTGATTAAATTGAAGAATCTGGAAAAATTGTTTATTGCTTTTCTTGTAAATTCTTTAAAAAGTTACAATTTTAGTCTATTGAATACAAAAGTTTTTGCAGATAATTATGTTATTGTACAGAATCTAGTGTATATAGAAAGGTTGATTCTTGTGAACCAAATTTAATTCCCTTATGGGATTATAAAATAGGGTTTTATTCTCAATATTATCTATTACTTTTTGAGTGAAACTGAAATATGTCTCTGTTTATTTATGACATAATATTTAATATGCAGAGTTTTAAAATTTAAACCAATCATTTTCGGAGTTCCGTGGTACACTTGTGTTCTGTGAATCCATGTCCGCATTTCGGAGGGAATTCTCAAAATAGCTTGCGAGAAACTTAAGTACAACTTGGGACCTTTCTTGTACTTGAGTAAAAAATAAATAGAAGTTAGGGTATTAATGGGATAATTATATTGATAGAATCATTACAAGTTACATACACCGTATTCATTTGAAACCATTACTCAGATGTAAGATATAAATGGCCATTTTTACTCACACTGATCAATAAATTGAAAAATAGACATAAATACTCTTGTAACATTTTATTCAATATTTTAATTTAACATATATATTATATGTATATTCTACTACTAAATAGGACTGTTTAGTAATTAACTTCTGTAGAACCTGAAATATGCTTGACAGGTAGGTGTCCCCCAAGATTTTGAAATATTTCATGGGTTCCTCGAAACGAAAAATGTTTTGAGTCAGTGGTTTAAATTGCGTAAACGTGCTATGCTTATAGATTGAATCTCTTTCTCCTTAAAACTACAGAATGTAGTTTTATGCATAAAATTATAGAATATAATAAAAAAAAAATTAAGCCTTCTAGGTCCCGAGGGCCTAGAAAGACAAAAAAAACTCCAGACAATTATACTTTGATGCTCCGGTTTCAACTAGTCTTCCTTGTTGTCGTGTTCATTATCCCAATTTCTTAAATTTTTAGCTGAGGGCCATTGCATTTACTTTTATTCGATATAGTGTGATCACAGTACTATAGCCATATCTAATGTGTATACTTATGGCTCTTTCCTCACAAAGTTATTGTATTTCTTTAATGACTTTACCTCTGAATGAATTTTAAGAACTCTGTCATATTTCAATATTTGCTCATCGAAGATAAAATATATTTTTAAGAAAATAGAAAATAAATTTTCAATAAATCATATTGTGCAGAGAATTTACAGTAGTCACGTATGTATTCCGACCTGCATTATCTGAACATTCTGACTGATGGGAACTAGAATAACCAATCCAGCTATAACGCATATGCAATGTAAATTTCGAAAGCTATATCCGTTGTATTATGTGAAATGCATGGAACTAAATGCAATAATTTCTGCAATGTGTTCGAGTGTAGCTATCAAAAACTCGGAAAACCTGACGCAATTCTTCATTTCTAATAAATCCCTTAAAGAGGCAACAATCATAAATTTTGAGCAATAGCTGCACCAAAATTCAATTCCAACCGCCGAAATAGAGTATATCTGTCGAATTGTAGTATCACAGTCGTAAAAGATTGTTTCATAAGTAGCATTACTAATTTCAATATTTGATATTTGATTTTATATCTTTGAAACTTTTTGATTTTACAGAAATAATGAATTTTAAATCTAATATTTTCACCTGTCCCATATCACATAGGGTAAAGAAGGTGCAGTGAATATATTCCTAAATATGTGTGTGGTGGTGGGGTGTGGAGGGGGGGGATAGTGCTAGTATATGGATGAATTCACAGGTTTTGAGCGTGGCTAAAAACGAATTAAGCATTTTGTTTAATAATGACGCAGTGGGAACATACACAAATTAAAAGTGGGCAACAAATATGGTGATTTATAATTTGGTTGTGTAATTGGAACAATTACATTTTTTCATAAAGGCGTTGGATTGTGCTGCGACCAGGATTCAAACTTGAGTTATTAGAGCGGATTAGGTGAAATCGGGGTAATATTGCCCCTCAGGCCGAATTCAATTTCCAAAAATCTTTTGCAAGGGAAGCACCAATCCTATAGCGCCAGTCCTATTTAGCAAATTTAAGAACGAAGAAGGAAAAACACAATGAATCGGAACAGACAGATCTAAAAGCATAAAAGGAATGTTTCGGTATATGTCAAAACGAACTAATCACGAGAAGTATTCGCCTCTCGAAAATATGCTCCATATTTACCGCAGAACTCGCAGCAATAATTTATGCAGTTGACTACCTAATAGACTAAGGAAAATATACGATCATCGCTGATTGCAAAAGTATCTTAGAAGCCCTTGCAAATGACAACAAAAAAAACTGAAGACGTTATCAAATTTACATGAGCCAAAACAAAATTAAAAAAGGCGAAAATCAAACTAATATGGGACCAAGACACTCCGGAATTCACCATAACAGAGAGCAGATGAACTGGCAAAAGATGCCGCTAATAACACGCAATATCCTTCTCTGGGAATCTGCATGTTTTCAGACATCAAGAACCTGATAAAACATAGAGAAAAAACATATTGGGGTGAAAAATGGAAAAACTCGAAATTTCACTCAAAATTCCCATACATAAACTCGTATAGTACGAATGATTATAAAACAATCAAATCGTGAAAAGATTCCTCAACTCTTGTATAAATATAACACAACTCTTAGGTAAATACTGACCAAATCTTGCATCATTAACAGTTTAAAAGCTAAATGGGACCCCAGCATTAACCCGATGTGTAACCAGTGCAAAGTTCCCGAAAGACTTGAACATTTGATTCAGATCTGTCCTCAATACAACGAAATCCGAAGGAAGTATGAGGAAAATGTCAAGAAATTGAAAAAACAGTGAGGAACTATATTTGATCAGACTCTAGGCATTTTTAACTTTTATGATCCTACCAGGGCAGCTAAATACCTTGTGAAATTCATCTATGATATTGAGAGGTGCAAATTGGTACCTTCGATGTAGATAAACTTTGAACTATCAACTAATTTTACGGACACTTTCGCTTCCGTGCATTACTTTTTATCTAACCAACTAGTTAAGTTTCTGTGGAATCAAGCTCTCACCTAATTTGTTGGACAGCTAAAGCGTTTTCAGCAAGCTGTCGTTAAGCCCATTTCACAAAGTTGAAGGAAAAAAGGAAGAAAGAGTGTCATTTAAGCGGATTGGATTTCTCTCATTTGAATTTCAAGAATCTATTTTTGATTAAATTGAAGAATCTGTAAAAACTGTATCATTTTACTTATAAGAGTAAAATTCTTTAAAAAGTTATAATTTTAGTCTATTGAATACAAAAGTTTTTGCAGATAATTATGTTATTTAATAGAATTTGGTGTATATAGAAATGTTGAAGTTTGTGAACCAAAGTTCATTTTCATGGCATTATAAAACGGGGTTTCATTCTCAATATCATCTACATTTTGAGGAAAACTGAAATATGTCGCGGTTTATTTGTGTGACATAATCTATATAATAAAAGGCAATGTCTGTGTGTCTGTCTGTGCGTCTGTCTGTCTGTCTGTCTGTCTTATACACTATACGTTCAGCGACCGCGCGTCGGAGAGCTACGAAATTTGGCAATCGGAGACCCGGGAGGGTGGGAAGGGGACACATAAAAACAGATTTTTAAAATTTTAATTATTTTTTTTGTTATTTAATGTTTTATGCGATTTCGACCGTTTTTTGATCTTTTTGCCCTTTTTTCTCCTCGATCCAGACATTGTAGAAAAAAACAAATCACGCCATCGGAAAGAGCAGAGAATTTCGAGTAAAAATATATCAATTTCAAATCTCAGAGATAAATTCTAATATTTTTTATGATTTTAAAGCAAAAGTCACTTTTGACTCAAAAAAACGATTTTTGGTTTTTAAATTCTCGCATTGTAAAAAGTACTCAGAATTTCGACTAATAATTTACATTTTTAGAAAGGTCAAACATCTGGCATTCTTACAAGTCCAATCTGGTCAGGAAATATTCCGTATTGCCCACAGGATCGGGATTTTAAAAGTTTCCGAATTTCAATTTCTCGGCGTTCCGCTTCTTAACCGGCGTTTCTCCCCCGCAGAAGGAGGGAAGGTGGTGGGTGGGGACGTCAAGGTGGAGGTGACGTCACGGTTCTGAATAGAGCTCCGATTTATATTTCGATGACGTCATTTGAATAAAGTTCCTTTGTTTTCGATGAAGTTTTCAAATATAATAAATTATTGTAGTGTTATGATAATTTTAAAAATATTACCGAGGAATGTAACGCCTTTTAGAGATGTTTAAACCAGGCAATTTATATTTCAATGCCATCATTTGAATGAAGTTCATTTTCTTCGATGAAGTTTTCAAATTTAATAAATACTCTCGGTAGGTCCGGGTTCGATTCCCGCCACTGCCAAAACTGCCGCTGTGTTCAGGCGGAGTACGATCACGTTAAACATGTGGGACCGTAAGCCCTTCCGAAAGGTTGGTGGTAGGGGAAGGAGGGTACGGTCCCTGTGGATGTCTCCCCCACTGAGTTCCGGTCTAAATTGGGTGGCACTTCCTGGCCGTCCAAACAGTTACCTTACACCTTCTGGTAGGTCGCGCCAGCGAGTGTGCCACGGTTAGAATTTGCCACAATCAGAATTTTCAAGGGTAGCGAACAGGCTGGTCGCCAAAGGCGGCTAGTATTTAATATGCAGAGTCTAAATGTTTAAACCAATGATTCTCAGAGTTCCGTTGTACCCTTGTGTTCCGTGAATCCATGTCCGCATTTCGGAGGGAATTCACAAAAAAACTTGCGGAAAAGAAAGTACAACTTGCGACCTTCCTTATACTTGAGTAAAAGAAAAAGTTAGGGCATTAATTTGATAATTATATTGATAGAATCATTACAAATTACATACACGGCATTCATTTGAAACCATTAAGTAGATTCGATATAAATTGTCATTTTTACTAACACTGATCAATGAATTGAAAAATAGACAATAAATACTTTTGTAATATTTTATTCAATATTTTAAGTTAATATATATTATATATAAATCCTACTACTAAATAGGACTGTAGTAATTAACTTCTGTAGAACCTGAAATCTGCTAGGCAGGTAAGTGCTCCCCAAGATTTTATGAAATATTTCATTAGTTCCTTGAAACGAAAAATGTTTTGAGTCGGTGGTTTAAACGGTGTTAACATGCTATGTATAGATTGAATATCCCTTAAAACTATAGAATGCAGTTTTCTGCAAAAAATTATGGAATATAATAAAGAAACAATTAAGCCTTCTATGTCCTGAGGGTCTTTTGGGGGGCCTAGAAAAACTAAAAAAACTCTAGGCAATTATACGTTGATGCTCGGGTTTCAACTTTCTTGTATGTATATGGGACTATCTGCGCAATGTATAACATCAACTTTAGCTCAAAAACTAACGAAATTGCATTAAATTTGATTGATACGTCAGAAAATTTGAATTGCCTTTCTTTGAAGTATGACCCACCAAAATCTTCTAAATATAAGACTGAATATGCTGAAATGTATTAATTAAATGGTTGTTTTAAATGCAACTTTTAACGATAAAATCAAACAATGAAGACCAAACCCTTTATTCTGGGACAAACCGTTTACAAAGTATTTTAAGTTTATTGGAATTTTCAAGCGATGCAACGTTTTAATATGCATGAAGACGTATGCAGGCGACTGCAGGCTGGATATAATATCAGGTTAATTTGAACAATTAAAGTGTATTTAATGAATTACGAATTTGAATCTGTAGAGACAGTCATGTCCTATCCACGTAAGATTTTGAGGAATTGCTATCATATTCAGAATCGATACAATAAACAACACTTATATATGAAGATATCTGGTGTAAAGCATATTGAACATGTTCTCCGTTAAGATATAATGCAGATTTGAATTTCTGGAAGAATATTACCGCTTACTTTGATAACCATTGTTAAGTGTCTCCATGTTACACTCCTGATGATACGACATTTTAGCAGATATGTATTGCATTACATGGTCGCGTTTCGTGAATGTCTGGTGTCGATTGCTGCTTCCTTCCAGCCTCCCTTCTGTTCATTATCCCAGTTTCTTAAGTTTTTAGCTTAGGGCCATTGCATTTACTTTTATTCGATATAGTGTGGTCACTTTACGGTAGACAAATCTAATGTGTATACTTATGGCCCTTTTATCACAAAGTTATTGGGTTGGGTTTCCTTAACGACTTTACCTCCAGAATAACATATAGAAACTGTGTCAGATTTCAATATTTGCTCATCGAAGACAAAATATATTTTTAAGAAAATAGAAAATAAATTTTCAGTAAAACTTAGTGTGGGGAGAATTTACAATAGTCACGTATGTATTTTCGACCTGAATTATCTGCATTATCCTGCAGTCTGACTGATGGAAACAACTAGAATAACCAATCCATGTATAATTCATATGCAATGTAAATTCCGAAAACTATATCCGTTACATTATATAAAATGCATGATACTAAATGCAATTATTTATGCAATGTGTTTGAGTGTAGCTATCAATAACGTGGAAAACATGACGCAATTCCTTAAGCATCGAAATAGAGAATATATCTATTGAATTGAATTATCACAGTCGTAAAAGATTGTTTGATAAGTAGCATTACAAATTTCAATATTTGATTTTATATCTTTGAAACTTTTTTGATTTTGTTGAAGTAATGAATTTTAAATCTAATAATTTCACCTGTCCTATATCACATAGGGTAAAGAAAGTGCAGTGAGTGGATTCTTAAATATATGTGTGTGGTGTGTATGTGCGTGTGCGTATATGTGTGTGTGTGTAGGGGGGGTAGTGCTAGTATTTGGGTGAATTCACAGGTTTTGAGCGTGACTGAAAACGAATTAAGCATTTTCTTTGATTATGGCGGCTGTGGAAACATACAAAATTAAGTGGGCAACTGGGTATGGTGACTTATAATTACTTTTCCTGCAATACATGGTAATGTATAGGGAAAGTATTGGAATCATGTCGAAAATCGCAACTCGAGTTTTCGACGGATCTACACGTTTCGAGACCTCTAGAATACAAAAAAAACTATTTTTAGCGTGACGTCTGTGTGTGTGTGTGTCTATCCTGTCTGTGCAATGTATGTATCTGTTACCGTGAAAGACCGAAATTTGGAGAATGTCGACTTTCACCGGTGAATGTCAACATTCACATAGTCGCTTGGTGTATGTCCAAAATATTTGCCAAATATCCTTATTTCTCACTTACACCGGCAAATATCGACATTCACCATGCACTAATGTTGAATATGTCGGAATGTATAATATGTCGGTGAATGTTGAATATGTCGGAGATTTGCATTAAATATGTCGGTGAATGTTGAATATGTCGGAGATTTGCATTTTCTTCTCTGTGTTTCAGGCGCGAAAAAACGTCACAAAGGTGACGTAACTATTTCGCCTCGCTTGCTGAGCTCATAAAAATATTCATTTTCTGACTCTGACAATAATTATAATTCAATTGTATCTAAACAATCCGAAATGTGAATTATGGGAAAACTCCAATGGCGACTCTCACTCCAAGTATTTTTAGCATAAATTCTTAAACAAACAGACAGACACACAATTAGTATAACAAAGCAATCAGAGTATAAGCCGCAGAAGAACCTTCCAACTCTTTTCGAATAAGAAACAATATGGTGGCGTGTTCACAATGATCATAAAAATGTCAATTTTACCTGTCGATTCAAAGCTTATTGTGGAAAATGCAAGTATGACAAGCATACAATAAATATGGGTATAACTATTACTTTAAACTTTTCTTGCAGTCATAACTTTAAAAGGATGCTATTACCCAATAGGAAATCTTTCTCACTTGCTATTGTTAGAACCAGGAATTTGACAGATATTTTTTTTTTTATTATTTTCGTTTTCGACATTCGTACCGCAAAATTAGGATTCATTACGCAACTCATTAAGCATATTGTACTTTTTATTATTAAACATTTTGTGAGTATATGAGGGTTTTTTTAACTAACGCATTTTTGCAGACATAAAATAACTTCTTAAATTATATACTAAATAGCAGTCGTACTAGGCATTACTCGTGATTTAAAATATGTTAAATTTCTAAACGCATTCATATTACTTTTTGAAAAAAATTCCGTTAAAAGATTGAATTTAATTTCCCCTATAAAAATTATAATCCCTAGCAAATCTGAAACATAAAATATCGTGGTCCCGTTTGTAAACCAATGTACAAATACATAAAGTTTGGTAAATATACAATAAAATGAAAATGCTGAAATGGTGGCAAAAGTTACTCCCGAAGCATTTTTTGCTCCATTGCAACAATCATTTAAACATATTCGGCGATATATACATTTAAAAAATATTTTTCCAAAATATTACAGTGATTTTATATTCTGTGGTCGTAACAGATATAACATAAAAAATCTGATGTGGGCAACACATGACTTTCCATATATAATGCAATGAATTTACTACTTTTACAGTTAAAAAACTGTTATTCTTATAGTAGATACTTATATTCTTTCCAAGATATTGAATTTTCTTCAATTAGCCGTCATTTTCATTGATTTAGCGTCATTTTTATCAATTTGGCGAGATTTTTGTTAATTTGGCAACAATTAAAAATGTCGCCAAGTTGGCGACATTCCGCCAAATTCGTCGCCAAAATCTTGCCAAGCGTTATAGGCGAAGAAATAAGTTCTAACAGCAGATGGATGACTATTGGCGTTCATATACAAAAGAATTACTCAAAGTATATTTTTTCATGAATAGAGCGAGCTAGATCCACGAGAATGATGTCACCCAATTTATCGCATGGTATTACATATGAAAAGTGAATATGTGTCTCAATAGGAAATATTTTTATATTTTATTTTATATATATCCATTTGGCGAGATTTTCGTTAATTTGGCAGCATGTCAAAAAGTCGCCAAGTTGGCGGCATTCCGCCAAATTTGTCGCCAAAATCTCGCCAAGCGTTATGGATGGAGAAATAAGATTTTCTTATAGCAGATGAATGACTATTGGCGTTCAAATACAAAAATATTACTCAAATTATCTTTTCTCATGAATGGAACGAGCTTGATCCACGAGAATGATGTCATCAAATTGATCGCATGATATTACATATGAAAAGTGAACATGTTTCTCAACAGTTAATATTTTTTTTTTAATTTATGAGATTTTTTTGATACATTTATTTGAAAAATGGGCAATATCTCGGGAACGGTTCATGCTAGCGTTCTGAAATTTATGTCAATAGTTTTCTAAGCGAAAATTACATAAAAAATGTCTATTTTCGTAACTTTAATAAAGGTTTTGATTTTTTGATAATTTTTTTTAAAATTTCACTCGAAAATTTAGGGGGGGGGGGGGGGGTTCTGAACATTCGATTACGTTAAAAAACAATAGGCTTCCAGTATTCATAGATTGTGATTTTTGTACCAAATTTCATTCGAATCGCTCCATTCGTTCTTGAGATATCGTCTCCACAGACTCACTGACACACTCACACACACACAGAAATCACTACAAAAATGCTTGATTCGTGATCAGGGTTGCTTGAAACGTGCTCTCCCGTCAAAAACTCGAATTGGAATTTTCGACCCCGTCACAATACTTTCCTTATACATTATGTATATAAGGAAAGTAATAATGAGAAAAATTTAGAAAATATAAGGTTACTTTTTTCGATTATCCACTCAGCTGACAGCTCACTGGGAAATTTGGAAAAATTGAAACCAAAGGATTGGTTTGATAAAGAATGCGCTCTTGTAACACAGGCAAAAAGGGCCGCCTATAAAAGTATGATCCAGAGGCGACATTTAAGAAGCTCCGTTGAAGAATATAAGATATCTAGGAAACAGGAGAAGAAGATCCATAGGCTAAAAAAAAGACTCTTTCACGAGGATATGTTTAGGGAAGTTGAACATCTCAGAGGATCCAATGAAAGCCGTGCTTTCTACCGTGAAATTAATCTTGGCCGCAAAGACTTTAAGCCCAGAACTACTGCTTGTAGAGACAAAAACAACATCATCTTGAATGATAGAAAAGAGGTACTTCATAGATGGAATGAGCATTTTAGTGATTTACTGAATGACCATACTCAGGATGAGGTTTTCACCATCCCGAATACTTCTGCAGACGCTGACAATATTCCACCGCCGTCTTTAGCAGAAGTCAGAGAAGGAATTAAGAGGCTCAAAAATTGCAAGGCTCCAGGCCCAGATTTGATTCCTTCTGAACTTATTAAAAGTGCAGCAAGTCAAAACATTGAGGAAATCCATCACCTCATTGAATCAGTCTGGAACCAAGAAGTCTTGCCCGAAGATTGGAAATTGAGTATCATTTGTCCTATCCACAAAAAGGGAGACATTTTGGAATGTGCCAACTACAGGGGAATCAGTCTTCTTTGCGTTTTTTATAAATTGTTTTCTAATATACTCTTTAGTAGACTAGTAACTTATGCAGAAGACATTGTGGGAGACTACCAATGTGGTTTCCGTAGAGATAGATCTACTATTGAACAGATTTTTAACATTAGGCAAGTGTTGGAAAAAGCTAATGAATATGGCATAGCAACTTACCATCTCTTCGTTGATTTCAAGACTGCCTATGATTCAGTAAACAGAAAACTTTTAATTGAAGCCATGAGAGAATTTCTAATACCCGATAAACTTATAAATTTGGCTAATATTACTCTTACCGAAACAAAGCTTAGGGTAAGAATTCAGAATAATCTCTCCGAGCCTATTACTGTTTCAAATGGGCTCAGACAAGGCGATGCACTGGCCTGCTTGCTTTTCAATATTGCACTCCAAAAAATTGTGAAAGACTCTAACATCAATACCCGTGGAACAATCTTTAACAAGTCTGTCCAGATTTTTGCGTTTGCTGACGACATTGACATTGTAGCACGCACTCCCGAGTTACTTAAGGAAACCTTCACATCCTTAGAGGCCGTAGCCAGTAAAATGCATCTAACTATTAATCAAAATAAAACTAAGTATATGCCCTGTGGTAATTATGACTGTCCTTATTTCGAAATTGGGGTTTACAAGTTTGAAACTGTAAGCAACTTCAGATATTTAGGATCTGAAGTTAATACTCTCAATGACATTATGCCCGAAATTCGTGGTAGAGTTACAGCTGCTAACCGATGTTTTTTCGGCCTTAAAAGGTACTTAAAGTCTGACTTCATCAGCAGAAAAACGAAGATTATAATCTACAAAAGTTTAATCAGACCCATTCTTACCTACTCTGCTGAGACTTGGGCAATGACAGAAAAAGTTAAAGATATCATTTCTGTTTTTGAGAGAAAAATCTTGAGAGGTATTTTTGGTGGCTTAAATTGTAACAACATCTGGAGAAGAAGAACTAACTCTGAACTTTATAAGTCTTTTAAAGAACCAGATATAGTCAATTACATCACGATTCAGAGAATTAAATGGGTGGGTCACCTGTGCAGGATGGCCGAAAGCCGTACAACTAAAAAGATCTTCTCGGCCAGACCATTCGGCATCCGTAAAAGAGGAAAACCTAAACTCAGATGGCTCGACTGTGTGGAAAAGGACTTTAAAATTTTAAAAGTTTTGAACTGGAGGTCTTTGGCCAGGGATAGGGGAGCCTGGAGTTCTATACTGCGGAAGGCAAGGGCCCATCCTGGGCTGTCAGGCCATTGAAGAAGAAGAAGAAGGTTACTTTTAAAAATCTATACATAAAGTGCGTTAGCAAATTGAAGTCTGTGAGTGTCGGGCATTTAAAGCGGAGCCTCCTAATGCTGCTAAAAAATGAGTATTATTTTCCTTATATGCATAATGTATATTACTTTCCTTATATACATAATGTATAAGGAAGGTATTGTGACGGGGTCGAAAATTCGAATTCGAGTTTTCGACGGGAGAGCACGTTTCAAGTATCCCTGATCACGAATCAAACATGCTTGAAGTGATGTCTGTGTGTGTGAAAGTATATGTGTGTGTGTGTGAAAGTATATGTGTGTGTGTGTGTGTGAAAGTATGTGTGTGTGTCAGTGAGTCTGTGGAGACGATAACTGACGAACGAATGGACCGATTCGAGCGAAATTTGGTACAAAAATCACAATCCGTAAACACTGGAAGTCTATTGTTTTTATACGTAATCGAATGTTCAGAAACCCCCTAAATTTTCGAGTGAAATTTTGAAAAAATCGTCAAAAAATCAAAACCGCTAATAAAGTTACGCAAATAGACATTTCTTGTGTAATTTTTTATTGGAAAACGATTAACGTAAATTTTAGAACGATAACATGAACCGTTCTCGAGATATTGCAGAATTTTCAAAAAAATTATCAAAAAGTTATATAAAATAAAATAAAAAAATATTTCCTATTGAGACATATGTTCACTTTTCATATGTAATACTATGCGATAAATTTGGTGACATCATTCTCGTGGATTCAGCTCGTTCCATTCATGAAAAAATATACTTTGAGTAATTATTTTGTATATGAACGCCAATAGTCATCCATCTGCTGTAAGAAGAACTTATTTCTTCGTCCATAACGCTTGGCGAGATTTTGGCGACGAATTTGGCGGAATGTCGTCATCTTGGCGACATTTTTAATTGTTGCCAAATTAACAAAAATCTCGCCAAATTGATAAAAATGACGCTAAATCAATGAAAATGACGACTAATTGACGAAAATTCAATATCTTGGAAAGAATATAAGTATCTACTATACGAATAACATTTTTTTAACTGTGAAAGTAGTAAATTCATTGCATTATATAAGGAAAGTCATGTGTTGCCCACATCAGATTTTTTATATTATATCAGTTACGACCGTAGAATATAAAATCACGGTAATATTTTGGAAAAATATTTTTTAAATGTATATATTGCCGAATGTGTTTAAATGATTGTTGCAATGGAGCAAAAAATGCTTCGGGAGTAACTTTTGCCACCATTTCAGCATTTTCATTTTATTGTATATTTACCAAACTTTATGTATTTGTACATTGGTTTACAAACGGGACCACGACATTTTATGTTTCAGATTTGCCAAGAATTATAATTTTTATAGGGGAAATTAAATTCAATCTCTTAATGGAATTTTTTTCAAAAAGTAATATGAATGAGTTTAGAATTTTAACATATTTTAAATCACGAGTAATGAATGCCTAGTACGCCTGCTATTTAGTATATAATTTAAGAAGTTATTTTATGTCTGCAAAAATGCGTTAGTTAAAAAAACCCTCAAATACTCACAAAATGTTTAATAATAAAAAGTACAATATGCTTAATGAGTTGCGTAATGAATGCTAATTTTGCGGTGCAGATGTCGAAAACGAAAATAATAAAAAAATATATCTGTCAAATTCCTGGTTCTAACAATAGCAAGTGAGAAATATTTGCTATTGGGTAATACTTTTAAAGTTATGACTGCAAGAAAAGTTTAAAGTAATAGTTATACCCATATTTATTGTATGCTTGTCATACTTGTATTTTCCACAATAAGCTTTGAATCGACAGGTAAAATTGATATTTTTATGATCATTGTGAACACGCCACCATATTGTTTCTTATTCGAAAAGAGTTGGAAGGTTCTTCTGCGGCTTATACTCTGATTGCTTTGTTATACTAATTGTGTGTCTGTCTGTTTGTTTAAAAATTTATGCTAAAAATACTTGGAGTGAGAGTCGCCATTGGAGTTTTCCCATAATTCACATTTCGGATTGTTTAGATACAATTGAATTATAATTATTGTCAGAGTCAGAAAATGAATATTTTTATGAGCTTTTGTTCTCAAGCTTATCCATTTAACCTTTTGATTACGGGTGGGACAGCGTCCATCCCTAACCAAGAACCTCTCAAAAAGACAGATATTTGACAAACCCTATCCCAAACAGTTCGATCCCCCTTTGCAGGCATTGTCGTCCATGGAAGCCCGTAAGCAAAAGGTTAAAAATTGCGAAAAAATCGGTTGTGGCTCAAATGATTCTGCGTGAGCCCAAATGGTCTTGTGGAGCCAAAATGGTTTTGCGTGAATATCGTCTTGTAAAATAGAACTGCAATCAAGTTCAATAAGTTTTTTCGTTGTTTTCAGTGTTATTTGTTTCCTTTGCAACAGATAATGGGGGTCTGTGGTAACCGAAAAAATTGTGAATAATTTAAATAACTTAATCTGTCTTAGTTATCGAATATCAAGTTTATGCCAAATTTCACCATCTGAGAAGTTATACTCTTTGTAGTTCGAAAATTAGGAATCCAATCTGAAATTCAGTTATATCCTTGTAGGACTTTTAAGGTGCTACAATTTAGTCCCTTATTATTTATAGCTGTTACTTATAATTTTCAAGATATAACCAGTACAAACTTTTAAAACGGAAAATTTTCGAACTATGTTCGAAGCTAGCTAAAGTACCTAAATTAGAATACAGAATAATTCAAAATATTAAAGTTCTAATCACTTCTTTTAAAAAACAACAATTAAGAATCTGATCCAAAATTCAATTATGTATTCTTGTGGGCCTTTTAAATGACTGCAAATTATACGCTAACTATTTATAGCTGTTATTTTCAGTTTTAGAGATATAAACATTATAAGCTTTAAAAGCGGAAAAATTTCAACCTTCTTCAATTTGACAAGACGATTGCTTGAAAATTATACGATCTTCGTAAGAACAAATTATTGATCTATAAGCTAAATTTCCTACTAAGCATTTTAGTCCTTTACTGTTTTTATCAATCTTTTATGGTTTAGAAGATATGCTAGTGATAGTAAAGTGAAGCAAAATGCTTGCTGGGACAAAAAACATTTGTTTTAAATAATAGTTAAATTATTAAAATATTGAAATTATTTTTGTATATTCAAAAAAGGTATTCTGTTTCTGGTAAAACAAGTTTAAATGTTTTGCATTTATATTTATAAGGTTCAGAGTCCATTTACTGTAACATTCCGATTTCAACCGGTTACCTGATCATTGATGTTATCCACGTCGAAAAATAAAAGCTTCTTTTGTCTTATAGGATAGCGCAAATTAAGAAATTTATTTAATTAAGATCGAAAAATTTATTTTTCATTGTTAACTCAGTCATTGTAGCATATTTTAAAATATAAGTACGAAGAAAAAAAATACAATTTGAATTCTCTCTGCACTAAATCATGGTGTGACTCTCTACCCTGCATGATTGTAATCATAGAGTTAGAAAGGAGATAAAACCCCTATGGAAGAAACTCTTGAAAATGCCATAATGCTTTTGGAATTATATCTGGGCGTCGCTAGTGTTACTAAAGTAGCTGTTATTGTTAATTGACACAACTGAAAGGCATAGTATTTAGTGTATGCATTTTTGATTATTTTTAAACTAAGGATTCCTTAATTATGAGTACAATTAACCAGTATTGCTTTCCTTATATAAATAATGTATAAGGAAAGTATTGTGACGGGGTCGAAAATTCGAATTCGAGTTTTCGACGGGAGAGCACGTTTCAAGCATCCCTGATTACGAATCGAACATTTTTGAGGTGATGTCTGTATGTGTATGTGTGTCAGTGAGCCTGTGGAGACGATATCTCACAAACGAATGGAGCGATTTGAATAAAATTTGGTACAAAAATCACAATCCATGAATAGTCGAAGTCTATTGTTTTAAAACACAATCGAATGTCCAGATCCCCCCCTAAATTTTCGAGTAAAATTTTGAAAAAATCATCAAAAAATCAAAATCTTTAATAAAGTAGTTGCGCAAATAGACATTTCTTATGTAATTTTTTCTTAAAAAACGATTGGCATAAACTTTAGAACGCTAGCATGAACCGTTCTCGAGATATTGCACGTTTTTCAAATAAATTTATAAAAAAAATCCCATAAATTAAAAAAAATATTAACTGTTGAGACACATGTTTACTTTTCATATGTAATATCATGCAATAAATTTGGTGACATCAATCTCATGGATCCATTCCTTCCATTCACAAGAAAAGGTACTTTGAGTAATACTTTTGTATTTGAACGCCAATAGTCATTTATCTGCTGTAAGAATACCTTATTTCTCCGTCTATAACGTTTGGCGATATTTTGGCGACGAATTTATCAGAATGTTGCCAACTTGGCGACATTTTTAAATGTTGCCAAATTTACGAAAATCTCGCCAAATGGATAAAAATGACGCTAAACCAATGAAAATGACGACTAATTGAAGAAAATTCAATATCTTGGAAAAAATATAATATCTACTCTAAGAATAACATTTTTTTAACTGTAAAAGTAGTAAATTCATAGCATTATATAAGGAAAGTCATGTGTTGCCCACATCAGATTTTTTAATTAAGAATAAAGTGTGATTCTAGAGTGGGAATATTAACAATTAAAATTAGCAATAAATCTTATCTAATAAATGCCGCCAAGATGCTGATGATGATCCAATAATTTCAAGTGTTCATAAAACAATTTTCACTTTCATAAACATATTTTATGCAAATGTTGAGTTTTGAATTGGTCACGAAAAAAATGCTTACGCCGATTATTTGCATAACTTTGTAGTCTAGATTATCAATTTTCCGATATCCTTTCTATTTTCGAAAGTTACCGATATTTCTTTAGAAGATAAATAAGCGAAGTAATCCTTTTTAGATATCGGGCATTCCTGCATCTACGCTGAATTACACGATTATACACATTATTTAAAAATGCCATCGTGAGAGAATCCAATGCACATAGTAAAAAAATTCTTTAAAATACAAGTTAGATAATAAGGTATGGATAAACTAAAAATGTGGAAGGATTAATTATACTATTTCATTGATTTTAATTACCCAGAAACATTCATTTTTGCGTAATATAGTTTTCTATAAATAAAACAATGAATGTGCAACTAATTTATTATTAAAATTACATAAAATTACTCATTTATAAAGTAATGCTTGTAAAAACCTAAAGCTTTTACACAAATTTGTAGATAACCCTTTACTAGTAACAATTTTCAATACAGTGCATAGTGTACAGACATAACATGGTTAAAATGTATGAAAAAACTTTATATACAGTGAAATTTTATGAAATTTTTAAAGATAAGATTCTTTCGTCAGATTTTCAATTACATGAAACTGTTCACTAAAATTAATGCATAAACATGCACAAAACATACAGAATAAAAGGTTTCATATCTTCTAAAAAAACTCCCAGTTCTATATTCTACATGGTATTGAAACAAATTAAATCATAAAACACCTGCAGCATTTCAAACGACAACTATTAAACATTTTTATCATAGTGCGTCTTTCTAGACACAATCGCTAACATCATATTGTCATATTTCTCGACATATTCTTCGGAAAGTATCTGCAAAATACCCCAGTCAGCTCCTGTAGCTGTATCGTAAATTTGCAATACATTGTATATGCACTGGACGCCGATAAAAGGAGATACATCAACTCCATAATAGTTGAAACCTGTAGCCATAGTCGTCAAAGGTTTACAGAACTGTAGAAAACTTAATATTAAAGCCATTCGTGAAATAAGATTTAGCCAAATCATTAGCGAAGGTTATGTATAGGTGGCACTTCAATTTGTGGAGGTTTCGGACAATCGTGGCAAGGTGGAAAGGATGCGTCTCCATTTTGAACAGATTCGTTGAAAGCATTGAACACACGGGCACTGTTTTCAGAGTTTTGATCCATTCTAATAATAATTTGTGGAGGTTTCGGACAATCGTGGCAAGGTGGAAAGGATGCGTCTCCATTTTGAACAGATTCGTTGAAAGCATTGAACACACGGGCACTGTTTTCAGAGTTTTGATCCATTCTAATAATAATTTGTGGAGGTTTCGGACAATCGTGGCAAGGTGGAAAGGATGCGTCTCCATTTTGAACAGATTCGTTGAAAGCATTGAACACACGGGCACTGTTTTCAGAGTTTTGATCCATTCTAATAATAATTTGTGGAGGTTTCGGACAATCGTGGCAAGGTGGAAAGGATGCGTCTCCATTTTGAACAGATTCGTTGAAAGCATTGAACACACGGGCACTGTTTTCAGAGTTTTGATCCATTCTAATAATAATTTGTGGAGGTTTCGGACAATCGTGGCAAGGTGGAAAGGATGCGTCTCCATTTTGAACAGATTCGTTGAAAGCATTGAACACACGGGCACTGTTTTCAGAGTTTTGATCCATTCTAATAATAATTTGTGGAGGTTTCGGACAATCGTGGCAAGGTGGAAAGGATGCGTCTCCATTTTGAACAGATTCGTTGAAAGCATTGAACACACGGGCACTGTTTTCAGAGTTTTGATCCATTCTAATAATAATTTGTGGAGGTTTCGGACAATCGTGGCAAGGTGGAAAGGATGCGTCTCCATTTTGAACAGATTCGTTGAAAGCATTGAACACACGGGCACTGTTTTCAGAGTTTTGATCCATTCTAATAATAATTTGTGGAGGTTTCGGACAATCGTGGCAAGGTGGAAAGGATGCGTCTCCATTTTGAACAGATTCGTTGAAAGCATTGAACACACGGGCACTGTTTTCAGAGTTTTGATCCATTCTAATAATAATTTGTGGAGGTTTCGGACAATCGTGGCAAGGTGGAAAGGATGCGTCTCCATTTTGAACAGATTCGTTGAAAGCATTGAACACACGGGCACTGTTTTCAGAGTTTTGATCCATTCTAATAATAATTTGTGGAGGTTTCGGACAATCGTGGCAAGGTGGAAAGGATGCGTCTCCATTTTGAACAGATTCGTTGAAAGCATTTAACACACGGGCACTGTTTTCAGAGTTTTGATCCATTCTAATAATAATTTGTAGAGGTTTCGGACAATCGTGGCAAGGTGGAAAGGATGCGTCTCCATTTTGAACAGATTCGTTGAAAGCATTGAACACACGGGCACTGTTTTCAGAGTTTTGATCCATTTTAATAATAATTTGTGGAGGTTTCGGACAATCGTGGCAAGGTGGAAAGGATGCGTCTCCATTTTGAACAGATTCGTTGAAAGCATTGAACACACGGGCACTGTTTTCAGAGTTTTGATCCATTCTAATAATAATTTGTGGAGGTTTCGGACAATCGTGGCAAGGTGGAAAGGATGCGTCTCCATTTTGAACAGATTCGTTGAAAGCATTGAACACACGGGCACTGTTTTCAGAGTTTTGATCCATTCTAATAATAATTTGTGGAGGTTTCGGACAATCGTGGCAAGGTGGAAAGGATGCGTCTCCATTTTGAACAGATTCGTTGAAAGCATTGAACACACGGGCACTGTTTTCAGAGTTTTGATCCATTTTAATAATAATTTGTGGAGGTTTCGGACAATCGTGGCAAGGTGGAAAGGATGCGTCTCCATTTTGAACAGATTCGTTGAAAGCATTGAACACACGGGCACTGTTTTCAGAGTTTTGATCCATTCTAATAATAATTTGTGGAGGTTTCGGACAATCGTGGCAAGGTGGAAAGGATGCGTCTCCATTTTGAACAGATTCGTTGAAAGCATTGAACACACGGGCACTGTTTTCAGAGTTTTGATCCATTCTAATAATTTTTGGAGGTTTCGGACAATCGTGGCAAGGTGGAAAGGATGCGTCTCCATTTTGAACAGATTCGTTGAA
This sequence comes from Amaurobius ferox, assembly GCA_951213105.1. Classification (NCBI taxonomy): domain Eukaryota; kingdom Metazoa; phylum Arthropoda; class Arachnida; order Araneae; family Amaurobiidae; genus Amaurobius; species Amaurobius ferox. The sequence goes on along the minus strand of OX578135.1, from coordinate 66,810,558 downwards.
AGCATTGAACACACGGGCACTGTTTTCAGAGTTTTGATCCATTCTAATAATAATTTGTGGAAGTTTCGGACAATCGTGGCAAGGTGGAAAGGATGCGTCTCCATTTTGAACAGATTCGTTGAAAGCATTGAACACACGGGCACTGTTTTCAGAGTTTTGATCCATTCTAATAATAATTTGTGGAGGTTTCGGACAATCGTGGCAAGGTGGAAAGGATGCGTCTCCATTTTGAACAGATTCGTTGAAAGCATTGAACACACGGGCACTGTTTTCAGAGTTTTGATCCATTCTAATAATAATTTGTGGAGGTTTCGGACAATCGTGGCAAGGTGGAAAGGATGCGTCTCCATTTTGAACAGATTCGTTGAAAGCATTGAACACACGGGCACTGTTTTCAGAGTTTTGATCCATTCTAATAATAATTTGTGGAGGTTTCGGACAATCGTGGCAAGGTGGAAAGGATGCGTCTCCATTTTGAACAGATTCGTTGAAAGCATTGAACACACGGGCACTGTTTTCAGAGTTTTGATCCATTCTAATAATAATTTGTGGAGGTTTCGGACAATCGTGGCAAGGTGGAAAGGATGCGTCTCCATTTTGAACAGATTCGTTGAAAGCATTGAACACACGGGCACTGTTTTCAGAGTTTTGATCCATTCTAATAATTTTTGGAGGTTTCGGACAATCGTGGCAAGGTGGAAAGGATGCGTCTCCATTTTGAACAGATTCGTTGAAAGCATTGAACACACGGGCACTGTTTTCAGAGTTTTGATCCATTCTAATAATAATTTGTAGAGGTTTCGGACAATCGTGGCAAGGTGGAAAGGATGCGTCTCCATTTTGAACAGATTCGTTGAAAGCATTGAACACACGGGCACTGTTTTCAGAGTTTTGATCCATTCTAATAATAATTTGTGGAGGTTTCGGACAATCGTGGCAAGGTGGAAAGGATGCGTCTCCATTTTGAACAGATTCGTTGAAAGCATTGAACACACGGGCACTGTTTTCAGAGTTTTGATCCATTCTAATAATAATTTGTGGAGGTTTCGGACAATCGTGGCAAGGTGGAAAGGATGCGTCTCCATTTTGAACAGATTTGTTGAAAGCATTGAACACACGGGCACTGTTTTCAGAGTTTTGATCCATTCTAATAATAATTTGTGGAGGTTTCGGACAATCGTGGCAAGGTGGAAAGGATGCGTCTCCATTTTGAACAGATTCGTTGAAAGCATTGAACACACGGGCACTGTTTTCAGAGTTTTGATCCATTCTAATAATAATTTGGAGCTGACAGAAATTTCGAGTGGTTCAATACAAATGACCAAAATCCAACCAGCTTAAATGACACTCTGTTTTTTCCTTAACTTTTGTGAAGGGGGCTTAACGACAGCTTGCTGAAAACGCTTTAGCTGTCCAACAAATTAGGCGAGAACTTGATTCCACAGAAACTTATTAGTTGTTTAGATAAAAAGTAATGCAAGGAAGCGAAAGGATCCGTAAAATTAATTGATAGTTCAAAGTTTGTCTACATCGAAAGTGCCGATTATCATAGATGAATTTCACAAGGTATTTAACTGCCCTGGTAGGATCACAGAAGTTAAAAATGCCTAGACTCTGATCAATTATAGTTCCCGGTTGTTTTTTCAATTTTTTGACATTTTCTCTCATACTCTCTGTGGGTTTCGTTGTATTGAGCACAGATCTGAATCAAATGTTCAAAAGTTTCGGGAACTTGGAACTGCTTTCACATTGGGTTAATGCTGGGGTCCCATTTAGCTTTTGAACTGTTAGTGATGCAAGATTTGGTTGGTATTTTTGTAAGAGTTGTGGAATCTCTTCTCGATTTGACTGTTTTGTAAGCCTTTTTACTATACGAGTTTCTGTATGGGAATTTTGATTTCAAGTTTTTCCATTTTTGATCCCAACATATTTTCTGTCTATGTTTTATCAGGTTCTTGGTATCTGAATACATTCAGATTCCCAGAGTAGGATATTGCGTGTTATTAACGTCATTTTTTGCCAGTTCATCTGCTTTTCGTTATGGTGAATTCTGGAGAGTCCTGGTACCCATATTAGTTTGATTTTCGCCTTTTTTGATTTTGTCTCTATTTTGGCTCTTGTATATTTGATCAGGTCTTCAGTTTTTTGTTGTCATGTTCAAGGGCTTCTAAGACACTTTCGCAATCAGCTATGATAGTATATTTTCCTTCGTCTATTAGGTAGTCAACTGCAAAAATTATTGCTGCAAGTTCTGCGGTGAATATGGCGCATATTTTCGGGAAGCGAATACTTCTCGTAATTTGTTCGTTTTGGCATATGCCGAAACTTGCTCTTTTTATGTTTTTGAATCCGTCTGTTCCGATCCAGTGCATTTTTCCTTCTTACATTTGCTGAATAGGATTAGTGCTTACCTTGCAGAAGATATTTGAAAATCGAATTCGAAACGAGGGGAAGTATTATCCCGATTTCACATAATCCGCAATAACTCGGGTTTGAATCCTGGTCACAGTACATTTCAACCCCTTTATGAGAAAATTTAATTACCAATTACATAATCAGAAAATCTGATGTGGGCAGCACATGACTTTCCCTGCAGACTCAAATTCGTTTTTTCGTTATTTCTTTAATATTTCATTAAATTGCGCTTAATTGCACAAAATAACACTAAATTTGCATTTTAAATTCAATTTCTGTTTTTATTTGGTTAACTGAACATTTTTCTAAAAGTGGCATAACTAAATGCGAAAAATCTCAAATATCTCAAAAATGGTTAGTCCTAGAGTAATAGTTGTTCTTATTCTTTTTCTCATCAAAAATTACGTATAAAACAAGCATTTAATTGATATATTTGAACATACGTAGCTTTATTTTAGATTTTGGCGATTTTTGAGGGCCATTTCGTTAAAAAAGTCAGGTTGTTCTTTTCCGAATAATACCAAAATCTAATCAATACCAGAGTATCCCACAAATAACTTATCTACCAAAATTTTTGAAATTAGGTCAATTAGTATTTTAGCTAGAGTGGATACATGACATTTTTGCTGGCCATGTCGCAAAAAAGGCGGGTTCTGTTTTCACGAATCGTACCAAAAACTAATTAACTCCAGGGTCACATCCAAGTAACGTACCTACCAAATTTTATGAAATTCGGTCCATTAGTTTCGGAGTTAGAGTGGATACATACATTGCACAGACAGACACACACACACAGACGTCACGCTAAAAATAGTTTTTTCGTATTCTAGAGATCTCGAAATGTGTAGATCCGTCAAAAACTCAAGTTGCGATTTTCGATATGATTCCAATACTTTCCCTATACATTACCGTGTATTGCAGGGAAAGTAATTATAAGTCACCATACCCAGTTGCCCTCTTAATTTTTGTATGTTTCCACAGCCGCCATAATCAAACAAAATGCTTGATTCGTTTTTAGTCACGCTCAAAATCTGTGAATTCACCCAAATACTAGCACTATCCCCCCACACACACATACACACACGCACATACACACCACACACATATATTTAAAAATCCATTCACTGCACTTTCTTTACCCTGTGTGATATAGGACAGGTGAAATTATTAGATTTAAAATTCATTACTTCAACAAAATCAAAAAAGTTTCAAAGATATAAAATCAAATATTGAAATTTGTAATGCTACTTATCAAACAATCTTTTGCGACTGTGATACTTCAATTCAATAAATATATTCTCTATTTCGATGCTTAAGGAATTGCGTCATGTTTTCCACGTTTTTGATAGCTACACTCAAGCACATTGCATAAATAATTGCATTTAGTATCATGCATTTTATATAATGTAACGGATATAGTTTTCGGAATTTACATTGCATATGAATTATACATGGATTGGTTATTCTAGTTGTTTCCATCAGTCAGACTGCAGGATAATGCAGATAATTCAGGTCGAAAATACATACGTGACTATTGTAAATTCTCCCCACACTAAGTTTTACTGAAAATTTATTTTCTATTTTCTTAAAAATACATTTTGTCTTCGATGAGCAAATATTGAAATATGACACAGTTTCTAAATGTTATTCTGGAGGTAAAGTCGTTAAGGAAACCCAACCCAATAACATTGTGACAAAAGGGCCATAAGTATACACATTAGATTTGTCTACCGTAAAGTGACCACACTATATCGAATAAAAGTAAATGCAATGGCCCTAAGCTAAAAACTTAAGAAACTGGGATAATGAACAAAACAAGGGAGGCTGGAAGGAAGCAGCAATCGACACCAGACATTCACGAAACGCGACCATGTAATGCAATACATATCTGCTAAAATGTCGTATCATCAGGAGTTGTTTGTTGTTGTTGAAACCCAGACCGTCCGACCTACCAGAAAGGTGTAAGGTAACTGTTTGGACGGTCGGGAAGTGCCACCCAATTTAGACCGGAACCCAGTGGGAGAGGCATCCACAGGGACCGTACCCTCCTTCCCCTACCACCAACCTCTCGGAAGGACTTTCGGACCCACATGTTTAACGTGATCGTACTCCGCATGAACACGGCGGCAGTATTGGCAGTGGCTGGAATCGAACCCGGGCCTACCGAGTGCAACTCCAGCGCGCTAACCAATGGGCTACCGCGCCCGTATCATCAGGAGTGTAACTTGGAGACACTTAACAATGGTTATCAAAGTAAGCGGTAATATTCTTCCAGAAATTCAAATCTGCATTATATCTTAACGGAGAACATGTTCAATATGCTTTACACCAGATATCTTCATATAAGTGTTGTTTATTGTATCGATTCTGAATATGATAGCAATTCCCCAAAATCTTACGTGGATAGGACATGACTGTCTCTACAGATTCAAATTCGTAATTCATTAAATTCACTTTAATTGTTCAAATTAATCTGATATTATATCCAGCCTGCAGTTTAATACGTCTTCATGCATATTAAAACGTTGCATCGCTTGAAAATTCCAATAAACTTAAAATACTTTGTAAACGGTTTGTCCCAGAATAAAGGGTTTGGTCTTCATTGTTTGATTTTATCGTTAAAAGTTGCATTTAAAACAAGCATTTAATTAATACATTTCAGCATATTCTGTCTTATATTTAGAAGATTTTGGTGGGTCATACTTCAAAGAAAGGCAATTCAAATTTTCTGACGTATCAATCAAATTTAATGCAATTTCGTTAGTTTTTGAGCTAAAGTTGATGTTATACATTGCGCAGATAGTCCCATATACATACAAGAAAGTTGAAACCCGAGCATCAACGTATAATTGCCTAGTTTTTTTTTTTTTTTTTTTAGTCTTTCAAGGCCCCCCAAAAGACCCTCAGGACCTAGAAGGCTTAATTGTTTCTTTATTATATTCTATAATTTTATGCAGAAAACTGCATTCTATAGTTTCAAGGGATATTCAATCTATACATAGCATGTTAACACCGTTTAAACCACCGACTCAAAACATTTTTCGTTTCAAGGAACTAATGAAATATTTCATAAAATCTTGGGGAGCACTTACCTGTCTAGCAGATTTCAGGTTCTACAGAAGTTAATTACTACAGTCCTATTTAGTAGTAGGATTTATATATAATATATATTAACTTAAAATATTGAATAAAATATTACAAAAGTATTTATTGTCTATTTTTCAATTCATTGATCAGTGTTAGTAAAAATGACAATTTATATCTTACATCTGCTTAATGGTTTCAAATGAATGCCGTGTATGTAATTTGTAATGATTCTATCAATATAATTATCAAATTAATGCCCTAACTTTTTCTTTTAATCAAGTATAAGGAAGGTCGCAAGTTGTACTTTCTTTTCCGGAAGATTTTTTGAGAATTCCCTCCGAAATGCGGACATGGATTCACGGAACACAAGGGTACAACGGAACTCTGAGAATCATTGGTTTAAACATTTAGACTCTGCATATTAAATATTATGTCACACTAATAAACCGAGACATATTTCAGTTTCCCTCAAAAAGTAGATGATATTAAGAATGAAACCCCGTTTTATAATGCCATGAAAATGAACTTTGGTTCACAAACTTCAACATTTCTATATACACCAAATTCTATTAAATAACATAATTATCTGCAAAAACTTTTGTATTCAATAGACTAAAATTATAACTTTTTAAAGAATTTTACGCTTATAAGTAAAATGATGCAGTTTTTACAGATTCTTCAATTTAATCAAAAATAGATTCTTAAAATTCAAATTAGAGAAATCCAATCCGCTTAAATGACACTCTTTCTTCCTTTTTTCCTTCAACTTTGTGAAGGGGGCTTAACGACAGCTTGCTGGAAACGCTTTAGCTGTCCAACAAATTAGGTGAGAGCTTGATTCCACAGAAACTTAACTAGTTGGTTAGATAAAAAGTAATGCACGGAAGCGAAAGTGTCCGTAAAATTAGTTGATAGTTCAAAGTTTATCTACATCGAAGGTACCAATTTGCACCTCTCAATATCATAGATGAATTTCACAAGGTATTTAGCTGCCCTGGTAGGATCATAAAAGTTAAAAATGCCTAGAGTCTGATCAAATACAGTTCCTCGCTGTTTTTTCAATTTCTTGACATTTTCCTCATACTTCCTGCGGATTTCGTTGTATTGAGGACAGATCTGAATCAAATGTTCGAGTCTTTCGGGAACTTTGCACTGGTTACACATCGGGTTAATGCTGGGGTCCCATTTAGCTGTTAAACTGTTAATGATGCAAGATTTGGTCAGTATTTACCTAACAGTTGTGATATATTTATACAAGAGTTGAGGAATCTTTTCTCGATTTGATTGTTTTATAATCATTCGTACTATACGAGTTTATGTATGGGAATTTTGAGTTTTTCCATTTTTCATCCCAACATGTTTTTTCTCTATGTTTTATCAGGTTCTTGATGTCTGAAAACATGCAGATTCCCAGAGAAGGATATTGCGTGTTATTAGCGGCATCTTTTGCCAGTTCATCTGCTCTCTGTTATAGTGAATTCCGGAGTGTCTTGGTCCCATATTAGTTTGATTTTCGCCTTTTTTAATTTTGTTTTGGCTCATGTAAATTTGATAACGTCTTCAGTTTTTTTTTTTGTCATTTACAAGGGGTTCTAAGACACTTTTGTAATCAGTGATGATCGTATATTTTCCTTAGTCTATTAGGTAGTCAACTGCATAAATTATTGCTGCGAGTTCTGCGATAAATATGGAGCATATTTTCGGGAGGTGAATACTTCTCGTGATTTGTTCGTTTTGACATATACCGAAACATTCCTTTTATGCTTTTAGATCCGTCTGTTCCGATTCATTGTGTTTTTCCTTCTTCGTTCTTAAATTTGCTAAATAGGACTGGAGCTATAGGATTGGTGCTTCCCTTGCAGAAGATTTTTGGAAATTGAATTCGGTCCGAGTGGCAATATTACCCCGATTTCACCTAATCCGCTCTAATAACTCAAGTTTGAATCCTGGTCGCAGCACAATTCAACGTCTTTATGAAAAAATGTAATTGTTCCAATTGCACAATCAAATTATAAATCACCATATTTGTTGCCCACTTTTAATTTATGTATGTTCCCACTGCGTCATTATCAAACAAAATGCTTAATTCGGTTTTAGCCACGCTCAAAACCTGTGAATTCATCCATATACTAGCCCTATCCCCCCCCCCCTCCACACACACACACACACCACCACCACACACATATTTAGGAATATATTCACGGCACCTTCTTTACCCTATGTGATATGGGACAGCTGAAAATATTAGATTTGAAATTCATTATTTCTGTAAAATAAAAAAGTTTCAAAAATATAAAATCAAAAATCAAATATTGAAATTTGTAATGCTACTTATGAAACAATCTTTTACGACTGTGAGACTCCAATTCGACAGATATACTCTATTTTGACGGTAGGAATTGAATTTTGGTGCAGCTGTTGCTCAAAATTTATGATTGTTACCTCTTTTAGGGATTTATTAGAAATGAAGAATTGCGTCAGGTTTTCCGAGTTTTTGATAGCTACACTCGAACACATTGCAGAAATTATTGCATTTAGTTCCATGCATTTCACATAATACAACGGATATAGCTTTCGAAATTTACATTGCATATAGCGTTATAGCTGGATTGGTTATTCTAGTTACCATCAGTCAGAATGTTCAGATAATGCAGGTCGGAAATACATACGTGACTACTGTAAATTCTCTGCACAATATGATTTATTGAAAATTTATTTTCTATTTTCTTAAAAATATATTTTATCTCAGATGAGCAAATATTGAAATATGACAGAGTTCTTAAAATTCATTCAGAAGTAAAGTCATTAAAGAAATACAATAACTTTGTGAGGAAATAGCCCTAAGTATACACATTAGATATGTCTATAGTACTGTGACCACACTATATCGAATAAAAGTAAATGCAATGGCCCTAAGCTAAAAATTTAAAAAATTGGGATAATGAACACGACAACAAGGAAGACTAGTTGAAACCGGGGCATCAAAGTATAATTGTCTGGAGTTTTTTTTTTTTTTTTTTTTTTTTTTGTGTCTTTCTAGGCACTCGGAACCTAGAAGGCTTAATTTTTTTTAATTATATTCTATAATTTTACGCATAAAACTACATTCTATAGTTTTAAGGAGAAAGAGATTCAATCTATAAGCATAGCACGTTTACGCAATTTAAACCACTGACTCAAAACATTTTTCGTTTCGAGGAACCCATGAAATATTTCATAAAATCTTGGGGGACACCTACCTGTCTAGCATATTTCAGGTTCTACAGAAGTTAATTACTAAACAGTCCTATTTAATAGTAGGATATACATATAATATATATGTTAAATTAAAATATTGAATAAAATGTTACAAGAGTATTTATGTCTATTTTTCAATTTATTGATCAGTGTTAGTAAAAATGGCCATTTATATTTTACATCTGCGTAATGGTTTCAAATGAATATTGTGTATGTAACTTGTAATGATTCTATCAATATAATTATCCCATTAATACCCTAACTTCTATTTATTTTTTACTCAAGTACAAGGAAGGTCGCAAGTTGTACTTCTTTTCTCGCAAGCTATTTTGAGAATTCCCTCCGAAATGCGGACATGGATTCACAGAACACAAGTGTACCATGGAACTCCGAGAATGATTGGTTTAAATTTTAAAACTCTGCATATTAAATATTATGTCATAAATAAACAGACATATTTCAGTTTCACTCAAAAAAGTAGTATATAATATTGAGAATAAAATCCTATTTTATAATCCCATAAGGGAATGAAATTTGGTTCACACGAATCAACCTTTCTATATACACTAGATTCTGTTCAATAACATAATTATCTGCAAAAACTTTTGTATTCAATAGACTAAAATTATAACTTTTTAAAGAATTTTGCGCTTATAAGAAAAGCAATAAACAATTTTTCCAGATTCTTCAATTTAATCAAAAATGGATTCTTACAATTAAAACACTTTCAGCTTGGAGATATTCAATTATCATGACCAAAAGTATTTTTGCTACAGAAACCAGTTGATACAATTAATCAATTTTGGTAGATTACTCACGCCGGATTTCCAGTATTAAGCTCGTGTGGTCAATTGTGTATAACCATCTATAAAACATTATTTCCGAAACTTAACCCGAAATAATATAGAAATGTTCTTCCTTACGAATCTAGCAAATTTTAAATCTTGAAATGCATTTAAATTCAAAATCTCTAAAAATTTAGAATCCATTTTAATTTTTTGAAGTTTGATTTAGTGAATAAAATATTAAAATGTACTAATCTAAGAGTCGTATATCATACTGCTAGATTGAAAATCACCAATTAAAATTAACAATTCTTACCTAATAAATGCCGATACACCGATACTAAACCAATAATGTTAAATGTGTATAAAAGCTATTTTCACTTTCTTAACGTATTTCTATGTAAATGATGCATTCTGAATTGCACACGAAAAAAGTTCCAACGTCGATTACTTGCACAATTTAATAGTCTAGATTATGAATTGTCTACTAATATCTTTCATATTTTGGAAAGTTAGCGATATTTCTTTAGAAGATATAGACGGAGTAATAGTTATTAAATATCGGTTATTCTTGCTACTATTCTGAATTACACTATTATAAATTGCTTAAAAATGTTTGCATGATAGTATACGATGCATATAGTACTAAAAAGATGCATATAGTAATAACACAAGTGATATAATATAGTATGGATAAAATAAAAAATGAGGAAGGCATATGCAACGATTTTTATTAAAATGCATGATTTTAGAAATTACTGCATGCAAAAAGGTTTACACACAAAATTTGTAGATATATCTTCAGAGATACAATTGTTAATACAGTGTGCAGTTAATAAAACTTAGTTAAAATGTATAAAAAATTCTAAATCAAATTTAAAGCAATAAAAGTATAAAAATTTGTTTTCATGAGATTTTCAAATACATGGAAAATATTACACTAGAATTCATGCATAAATCAGCTTAAAAATACAGATTTAAAAGTTTTGCCTGTTCTAAAAAACTCACTGTTCTATATTCAACATAGTACTGGAACAATTACATTATAAAATATCTGCAGCACTTCAAAATAAGGCTTTAAGAAACTTGTTCTCAATGCGCTCCTTTAGACACGTCAGATGTTGTTGTTGTTGTTGAGACCCAGACCGTCCGACCTACCAGAAAGGTGTAAGGTAACTGTATGGACGGCCGGGAAGTGCCACCCAATTTAGACCGGAACCCAGTGGGGGAGGCATCCACAGGGACCGTACCCTCCTTCCCCTACCACCAACCTCTCGGAAGGACTTACGGACCCACATGTTTAACGTGATCGTACTCCGCATGAACACGGCGGCATTTTGTGGTAGCGTGCAAATCTAGCGCGCATACCACGGGGATACCGCACCCGAGATGGCCAACAGCACGCGGTGTTCCGAGGTGGTCACCCACCAAGTACTAACCGCGCCCGATGCTGCTTGACTTCGGTGATCTAACGAGAACCGGTGTTTTCAGCACGGTACGGCCGTTGGCCCTAGACACGTCAGATGTAAACAATCTGCACAGAGAGTTTCAATTGTGCTGTGTTCACTTTCCTCAATGGCGCCTAAAGATATTCATGGTGTATTCAGAGCCTGAGGACAAAATGTGCAAGTTTGCTACTCTCGTGAACATTCAATCGTCATTTTGAGAGATTAAATCTTGGGCTATTGCGTCCAGAATATCCCATCCGCCCACGAATGTCAAATTATTTCGTCCTAAAATGCTTATGGACGTAACAGCTAAACTAAGAGCTTCCTCAACTCCATACCAGCTGAAATTTGCAGCTAATGCCGACAAATCTACACAGAAATGTAAAAAAAAATCTATGTTGAAGGTTGACGGAAAATACCAATAGTATAAGTCGTTCATCATATGACCGAATAAGCTGAGCGTTAATGTGCTGTGGTCTAGCTCATACAAGAAGTTTATGAAGATATTTTCCTCGAGCGTCAAATCCAAATACTGCACGGCTCTTTCTATGGACGTAGTGAATGTATTAGTTACATAGGGGCGGTAAATTTCATATGTGATTTCATACCCCTCCTGGCCGTACAGCAAACACATAACACTCATCAAATCTTCGGCGAATAACATTTCAACTGCGTTATATGGGATTTCAGGGTCTTGAGCCATTTCTATAACTAGCTAGCAAAAATTCAGTGTGGTGCAACAAAGTTCTTTCATATAACATTGCGCTATGATCCCCGCAACCAATCAAAAACTTGTCAGACTGACGTCGACGAGAGTAGCACTTCTTCTTCTTCTTCTTTTTCCTTCACCTTTGTCAAGGGGGCTTAGCGGCAACTTGCTGAAAACGATACAATAAATCTTCATCTTTGTTGACACCACAGACCAGAAGAGGTTTTTCCGAAACACAGCAAGTTTTCCCATACCATTACCATTAAAAACTGCTTATTAATTTTGAAATGGCAGTATCCAGATGTAAACAATCTGCTCAGAGAGTTTCAATTGTGCTGTGCTCACTTTCCTCAATGGCGCCTAAAGATATTCATGGTGTATTCAGAGAGCCTGAGGACAAAATGCTACTCTCGTGAACATCGTATACGCAGAGCCAGAATAAAACAAGAAAGATCAATCATGCATAAAGTATTGATTATGAAACACTTTGAATTTTCAATGAAATTTTATTTAAACATCCCTAAAATGAGATACATTCAGCGGTAATATTTTTAAAATTATCACAATACTACATTAATTTATTATATTTGAAAACTTAAACCTTCATCGAAAAAAATGAACTTCATTCAAATGACGGCATTGAAATATAAATTGCCTGGTTTAAACATCTCTAAAATGCGAGACATTCCTCGGTAATAGTTTTAAAATTGTCATAATGCTACAATAATTTATTATATTTGAAAACTTCATCGAAAACAAATGAAATTTATTCAAATGATTTCATCGAAACATAACATGCCTGGCTCTCTATATAAAAGCAGCATTTCATTCATTAACATTTTTCTATTCTTTTCATTCATCACAAAACTATAATAATTTATGTTATTTAAAAACTTAATACCATGGAGGTACAAGTAATTTAACTCTATGGTTACAACTTCATCGATAAAATCGTTTGCTTCTCTGTGTCAATGAATGTTTCATTCATATCTGCTATATTGCAGACTCCATGAGCTAAATAATTTTGCATTAAAGAAATGCAGCAATTCTTATACAACTCATTCTACATCTTTTGGTATTTACATTCTTGATAAGTGAAAATTAGGTTTCGTTGTAGAAATAATCAAATTTGGATGATCATTTATTTAGACTCAACTATATTGTAATTGCGTTGTTTCAGTATGTATATGCACAGAATTTAAGCAAAAATGAAGCTGTTTTAGGACCGATACAACACTAAAAGTAGTAAGAATAGGGGCGTTCTGCACGGGAGGCTCAGCAATGCTCAGCAAAATGGCCGCCATCTTGAATTCCGTAATCCTGGACGGGAGTGTAAAAGGGGGGAAAGGAGAAAAAGAGGGGGTAAAAATGTTGGAGAAACTTTTTGTCGGGTGGCAACGATGTCGTAGTCTTGTACGAGGGGTTGAGGGGGAAATAAATTTTTTGGAATGAGATTTTTTCTAAGTATAGGAGAAACTTTTTTCAGGTTGGCAACACCAACAGAGGCTTAGCGATGCTCAGCGCCCCCTAGCGGCGAAAAGCGGAACTATCAAGGATGGAACTTAGAAATATTTTCTGTTTCGGTTGCCATAGCAACACCTGTGGGGTAGAAACTTTTTTGGGGGTGGCAACACCAACAGAGGCTCAGCGATGATCAGCGCCCCCTAGCGGCGGAAAGTGGAATTAAAATTGGGATTTTTTTCTTTTTTTCTAAATGATTTAATTAAGTATGAAATATTCGTATTTTTTTTTTTTTTTAAATGAATTAAAGGTGTTAATGAGGATAATGAAATAATGTAATTAAGTATATCAAGGTCTATGTTATTGCGTGCTAGGAGCGTGTCAAGAACATACCAAGGGTGTACCAAGGTCATATCAATATCCCTCCGCTATATCGCGGTTACGAAGTGAACTGTAAGAATTTTACATTTTACTAATAAAATTTTATAAATGCAAGTTTTTTTCTTATATTTTTTCGCAAATGTAAGTTTTTTACTTTTCAAAAACCGCACTTGTGCCGTTTTCTCTATGGGAATTAACATAGGTTTTCACACTTGTGCTATTTTTTAACGTTTTTTCACAAAAACATACTTTTTACTTGTAAAAAACTAACAAAAACGCGTTTTTAAAGTAGCAGAATCGCGTGAATTGGTGTTTTAAAGTAGCAGAATCGCATGAATTGGGTGTATGGGAATCTCGAGAATCTCGGGGGTTTAAGGGGTGTGTTTCCCCAATCATTTGAGTCTTGGAATTGAAAGAGGTCGGTCAGGATGAAGCGAGTTAGATTTTGTGAGGAGGTATGCTTTATAGAGGTACCCAAAGATGAAGATCGCAAGGGATTCTGGGAAATTGACGCCCAGCGTTTCAGAGAGCGCATTTTAAGATTTGGTGTTATTTTTAAATCTGTATATAAAAGAGGCAAGAAGAGAGATTAGGTTATTTAAAGTCATGCCTTCGAGAGAGGAGGTTATCGTGACGTGTGTCTATCTGATCACTGTTTTAATAGTATACATTACAACGGAAGTTTTGATTGATTTAAATATACCAAGGGATTTTATTCTGCATTTAAACGAATCTGTGAATATTTCCATGTTGGAATGATGGAGGGAACCTACCAAGACCCCAAGCACCCCGCAAGTTTCGGTGGAGTGGATAGCATATATCGTGCTCTTCAAGGAAAAGTACCCAAGAAGGAAATTCAGAATTGGTTACAAGGTGTGGATGCCTATACATTACACAAGCCAGTTCAACGGAAATTTAAAACCAACCGTGTTATAGTGTATTCTATAGATCAGCAATGGCAAGCCGATTTAGCTGATATGTCAACGCTCAGCCGACAGAATGATGGATTTCGCTACATCTTAACATGCATTGACATTTTATCCAAGTATGCATGGGCTATACCCCTGAAGCACAAGAGAGGGGTAGATATCGTGAATGCCTTTCAGACTATATTTAAAGAGCGCATTCCAAAATCTTTGCAGACGGATCAAGGTACAGAATTTAAGAATCAAAAATTTCAAAAATTACTTAAAGAGCATCATATCAAGTTTTTTACAACGTTTAACACCACAAAAGCATCTGTTGTTGAGAGGTTTAACAGAACCCTTAAGACAAAAATGTGGAAATACTTTACCAATCAGAATACTTATCGCTATTTGGATGTATTGGACTCGTTGATGGATAGCTATAATCATACCTATCACTCCAGCATTAAGAAAGCCCCTGTGAATGTGAATTCGAACAATGAACAAGAAGTGTGGTTTACGCTCTACGGTAACCTGCCTAAGGGCGTATCCAAATGTATTTTAAATGCGGGGGACACTGTGCGAGTATCCAAGATTAAAATGACCTTTGAGAAGGGGTATGAAACAAATTGGTCGGAAGAATTATTTAAAGTGACAGAATGTGTGAAACGAGAACCTGCTGTATACAGAATCCAAGATTTACTAGGAGAACCCATACAAGGTACCTTTTACCTGCAAGAACTACAAAAAGTGAGAATGAAAGAGGAATTCCCCATTGAAAAAGTGTTAAAGAAACGTTTCAAGAAGAAGAATATGGAATACTTTGTAAAATACCGAGGTTATCCCCACAAGTTTAATCAGTGGATACCTGCCTCTGATTTATCCGCCCTATAAAAGCAAGGGACGCCTGTTTCTGAAATCAGTTGATACGATGAGTTTCTACGTGGCACTTCCTAGTGATAGCTCGATAAGCTACTTTCCTGAGAATAATATTTCACATTTTATTACGAGATTACCCACCCCTATAGAGCTAAAGGGAAGCTGGGAGATTGGAATTACAGAGTTTTTATACCCCCATACATGGATGAATATAACTGCCGAGAACAATTTTATTGGATTTGATCTAGGAGATGGTAAAATGCTTGTACGTAGAATACCAGCGGGATATTACGAAACCATCCCAGACATTTTAAAAGCTATTTTCATCAAAGACCATCAAAACAAGATCTCCTTTCATTATAATCCTGTTACGAAACGAGTACGCATTAAAGTAAAGAACAAAGCAAGAGTGATTTTAGACAGAGGAATGGCCCAAGTACTGGGTTTTAATCCCATGGTGATTGAATCGGACTCTCATTTAGAAACCAGTGTGGAAGGACCATACGTTGCAGATGTGAACGCTCATTATCATGTACTGTTTGTGTATTCCGACATTGTAGAACCCCAAATTGTGGGAGATGTACTAGCACCCCTTTTACGCATAGTGAAAGTGGCCGGAAACGATGGTGAATTGGTTTCTCTAACATTCGACCGCCCCCACTATTTACCTGTGAGTAGAAAGATGATTGACACTTTGGAAATCGTTATAAGGAAGCACACAGGCGAACTCACGCCATTTGAACGCGGGCGCTAGTACGTGAAGCTACACTTTCGCCAAAAGTATCTCTCATGATGTATGTGCCTTATGAATGTTGCCAGAAATCTTTTGAAGACTACTATCTTCAGCAAACCGGTAATGGATTGGATTATTATCAAGGATCTGCATTTCAAAAAGGATATGGATTTGGAAGTTTGTTTCGTTCCTTTTTTAGAGCGGCTGTACCCATTCTAAAATCGGGTGCCAAAGCCGTGGGAAAGCAAATATGGCAGAGTGGACTCAATGTGATGGGAGATGTATCCAGGAGAAGATTTAAAAGTGGCAGCCAAGCGCCATTTAAAAGAAGCAGGTCGTAATTTAACAGACAAGGCTGCAACCCAGATGAAGACTATGATTGGTTCTGGAAAAAGCAATAAAAAGAGGAAGCGATCTGAGAATCACTTCATTCCCACTTCAGCAAAGAAAGCGAGAACACGAGATATTTTCTCCTAAAGATGTCTATCCATAAAGATTCTTCACCCTGTACCAAGAGCGAATTGGATTTATTCGTGACCCCACCTACTCAGACAGCTATAGAAAAAGGACATTTTATCGAATACCACCCCCTCTCTAACATACGAGATGGAGGCCCCGTGGAATTTAACATATCTGGAAGCGGAGATGAATATATGGATCTGGGTTCTTCCTTTCTATACGTGAAAGCAAAGATTGTGAAATCGGATGGATCGCCTATAGCCGACAAAAAACCCGTGGCTCCCGTGAACTTATTTCTACATTCCCTGTTCTCCCAAGTGGATGTGAGTTTGAATGACCGAGTTATTTCCTCAGCCACCAACACCTATCCCTACAGAGCCTATATAGAAACCCTCTTGAACTATGGAGCCGATGCCAAGAAAAGTTTATTGACCTGTGAATGTTTTTTTAAAGACACCCATTTGAGCAATACCAACCCTCTTGCAGAAAAGGATGCTAACGAAGGACTGAAACAAAGATATGAATTAAGCAAACAAAGCCAAACCGTGGATATGATTGGACAGATTCATTCAGACATTTTTCAGCAGAATCGCCTTATATTGAATTTAGTGGACATGAAGATAAAGATGACACGTAGCAAATCATACTTTTGTTTAGTGTCTAGTGCTGCCAAACCTGATTATAAAGTGATGATAGAGCATGCTTCCATGTTTATTCGAAAAGTGAAAGTGGGCCCCGGCGTGTTACTGGGACATATAAAAGCCCTGGAGAAGCACACGGCCAAGTATCCCATTGACCGCGTTCTGTGTAAGACGTATTCTGTTTCTAAAGGCAGTTGGTCTTTTATGCAGGATAATGCCTTTTTAGATGTGATGCCTAAAAGAGTGGTCGTTGCCTGTTTAAACAATGCGGGTATGAATGGACAGTATGATTCTAACCCTTTCCTGCTAGGTCATTACAACGTGAATTTTCTATGCGTCTACGTGGATGGACTTCCAGTACCCAGCAGACCCTTGGAATTGAACTTTAACCAAAACAACTATATCCGTGCCTATCATACCTTATTCCCTGGATTTAACCAAGACAAAGGAATTCATCTGACCCGAGACGAATTTGCAAAAGGATTTACCTTGTACGCATTTGATTTATCACCTGACATGTGCGATGGTCCTCATATGAATCTACAACACCAGGGTAATTTACGATTGGAAATCAAGTTTTCGGAAGCTTTAAAGGAAACCATCTCCATTCTACTGTATGCTGAATTTGAAAACGTGGTTGAAATTAACAAGTCTAGACATATTTTGTGTGATTTTGCCAATTAATCATGGAAAGCCAGCAACTCGATAAAGGCCTCTCCAAGAATCCTATAACCAAGAACGCATTTCTGGGTGTTTTTCCGAGTGATTTACTACCCCAAGACATTGTGACATTCCCAGCCTGTTTGGTTGCCAACGTGGACGCTTCGACCGATCCAGGAAGCCATTGGGTAGCCTTCTACATGCAAGATAAAGACTCGATAGAATTCTTTGATTCTTATGGATACCCACCCACAGCCTTTGAAGGACCCCTCTCGGACTTTGTTTCTACGTTTCAGCACCAAGAGTACAACCCCATGCCTCTACAAAGCAATGTAACAGCTGTTTGTGGACACTATTGTATCTATTATTTGTATTCAAGATGTCGCGGATCTTCTTTGAAAGACTTTTTATTACCCTTTGTACCCCACGATGTAGGTAATGATGTTAATGTATATAACTTTGTAACCAAGCGCTTTCACATAAGTGCACCTTTTTACCAATAAATATAGATGTCAACATACTGATCTTGTTATTTACGATGGAGTTCCCATCCTTACAACACCCCTTTACAATGGTTATTTCGGGTCCCACAGGATGTGGGAAGAGTTTTTTTGTGCGGGATATGATTAAACACAGGCGGGATATGTTTTCGCCTCCTCCAGACAAAATTGTGTGGTTCTATGGGATCCACCAGCCTTTATACGATGAAATCCCAAACGTTTTGTTTGTGGAAGGATTGCCTAAAAACTATCAAGAGTATCTGGGATTGAATACTCTCTTTATTATAGACGATTTAATGAGTGAATGTGGTAACGATAAACGATTAACCCACCTGTTTACGAGAGGAAGTCATCATTTAAATCTAAGTGTGGTGTTTATCACGCAAAATTTTTTTCATAAAGGGAAAGAAATGCGTGAAATTACTCTGAATGCCCATTATCTGCTACTCTGCAAGAATCGAAGAGACATGAGCCAAATCATGCGTTTGGGAAAACAACTGTTTCCCAGACACCTACCTTTCTTCCAAGAAGTGTACGAAGATGCCACTCGAGAGCCTTATTCTTATTTGTTTATAGACCTGCGCAGTGAGACTCCAGAAGAGATGCGTTTGCGCACCTCGATTTTACCAGGTCAGACAAAGTATGTCGAAAGCGTTTATATCGTGACGTTATATAAACGTCATATCAGATATTAAGCTGATAAGAACAGATTTTAAAAATATTTTATTTGTAGCAAAAAGGAAAATTTACATGCCCAACATTGGGAATCAGCAGTACACATTGCTGTTATATACATAAATCATCATATTTGAATCGAAGCGTCAAAGCCCAAAATGTATGTTGTTGTTGTTGTTGAAACCCAGACCGTCCGACCTACCAGAAAGGTGTAAGGTAACTGTTGCCCAAAATGTATGTGTATAAACTGAGACATTAAGTCTTTTTCGAAATGGATAAATGAATACGCATGCGCAGTATTCTCTCAGTTGTGAAGATGACACTCAGCAAGCAACAACAGAAGCAATTACAGCTGCTTCATTTATGCCCTAGCAAACTACGAAAGAACTTGTTAAAAAAGATTCTTCGTTCCTGTATAAAAGCCATCTGTGAGTGTAGCCTGAATATATTAAGAGGTAATATCCCACTCACGAAGCACCAAAAGAGCAAACTTCGACATCACAAGACTGTTTTACGAGAATTGGCAGACAAGCGTAAGCCACTGTACCTGAAACGCAAGCTTATTATTCAGAAAGGCGGTTTTCTGAACTTACTCATACCAGCAGCCCTCAGTGTAATTACAACCCTTTTCAATGGAACACGCTAAAAAGTATGCCTTGGTTCCTGAAGACTCTTTGTCTAAACATGTTGCTACAGAAAAGTATAGAACCCATTTTGATAAGGAAATGGCTCGTATTCTCAACAGTTCCCTGAGTGAAGATGATAAAGTGAAACTTTATTATGAACTTTTACAAAAGAAAATAAAGATGGATTCTTTCAACACACGTATACGAGTGTCTCACAAGGAACCTCTTCTGAATACGCAAGTATCGTACAAAGACCTTCTCAATACGCAAGTATCGTACAAAGACCTTCTCGAGAATATGGATACAGATATGGATACAGAGATGAAAATATCCGAAGATGCCCTACCAAAGCAGAACATCTCAAGATATGAAGATATCATTTTAAACAGTGTTCCCCGAACCATGAGAAACTATGCCAGCAATTTATTGGATATTATAAAAGGCCATCCCGACATTCTTTCATGGAATGAAAAAGGACATATTTCGCATCATCAGCAGTGGATTCCAAAGACTAATATTGGAGATTTATTTAATCTGATATTTGGACAAAAGAAAAGAACTGTAACAGGACAACAAGTATTTTTAACAGCTTTAGATGAACAAAACAAAAATTTGTATAATCAGCCTTATACTCCTACTCCACCTAAGGCAGAACCTGTACCATCCCGTTATTTAAAATGGGATAATTATGAATAATAATGAATAAAATAATGATTGATTATAATTACCTGTGTAGTGTTTCCATTCATAATCACCTGTGTATTGTTTTCATTCTTTTAACTAAGTGTGTGTGTGTTGGTATTGTATACAACCATTGCATACTGCCCATACGAAACAGGCTTCAGTGACGTCACTGAACATGCCCGTTCTTGTGGAGCGGGGGGTCACGCACGCGTGAGAAGCGGGTTGCAGGGGATTGGTAGAGCAGGTTTGTTACGTCAGCATGTGGGAGGGGCGAAACATTGGTGTGGGGGATTGCGTTTAAGATGGGTTACTTGCTCGTTAGATTCTATCCTGCCAAGTTGTTTTATTTCTATTAACTGCTATCATGGCTTCTTCTCCTCGAATTATTCGATTTGAAAATAATGCATTAAATGTACATTACATTCGACAATTTATGGACCAAGCTACAGCAGATGATATCTTTAAACAGTTGCAAACATTGGACTTTAAAGAAACCAATGTGGTTGTACATGGACGATCTTATACACCTCTACGTAATACCCTTGCCTTTGGAGATGCTGATCTATCTTATGCCTTTTCCGGGTACCTCCGTTCCAGCCAACGAATGGACTCCCCTGATGCTGGATATTAAAAAACATGTGGAAAAAGCATGCGATATGGAATTTAACTATGTGCTTTTAAACTATTATCCAAATGGTCAAGCTAAAATTGGAAGTCATAAGGATAATGAAAAGGGTTTGGATGCTACCTATGCCATTGCCTGTGTCAGTTTTGGAGCGACTCGTCGCTTTATCTTTGAACGAAGCGGTGAACAGTCTATTACTATCCCTTCTAAGCATGGTTCCTTGTATGTCATGTATCCTCCCACGAACGAACTTTACTCTCATCGAATTCCACCTCAGCCTGATATTTCTGAAGCAAGAATTAGCTTAACGTTTAGAAAGCTGGTTTCATGCAATAAAAATCGTCCTCTGCCCAGTATACAAGAGGATGAGCTTCCACCTCATGACTGGTTACAAGAATATGTATCTAAGAAAGACCCACCTCCTGCCTCTGAAAATATTGGCTTATGGGATCTAAACTGGTGCTACTTTGCAGCTCTGAATAGATTTAGACATCAATTAAAGATTCATATTCGTGAATTTAAAGAAAACAGAGGACAGTATTTCCCAACACCTCGTGGAATTACCATGAATATCGATACTTGGTACGCATTTACTCCAACACCAGTTTTGTTGCTAACAACACACTCTTGGTTATGTTTGAAGAGGAGGATTGTATTCTGCAACAACTATGCAGAAATGGTAATGATGGTTTTGGCTTAAAACCCATTTGCATTAAATTAAGTCCTGATCAGCTTCAAAGACTTAGAGATTTTATCCCCAACATATCAGTCAGATGTTTTAAAAGAAGTTTTATAATGCCAAACAACTGCCATTCAAGAATGGACATGAAGCGGATGACGTCATTGTCTGACTACGTCACACGCCCTTGGCGCCTTTTACAGAGGGGAGTGCCCTGCATTGGCTACTTTTTTAACCCGCTGTACCACTTTTTGGCGATTTTAAACAGGTCCTACTAGTTTTTTGGCGAGATTTCAACATATCTTTTGGCGAGTGTTTTCGCAAGGACTCTTTACTTTCTGCTAGATACCCATAGAGAGAGGTCGTCGCTGCTAACCATGTCTTGTAAACGTACTTTATCGAATGCTATGGATGACTGTTCTCAGCGTATCACATTGGATTCATTACCTCCTACTTTGTTTCATCTGGGTGGTGATATTTTTGCCAGTGTTGTTTATTTTATTGGACAAACACGGATACATATTCGTAAATTTGCAGCAGATGCTGATGGTAGTCTGAAACCTACAAAGGAAGGTGTTTCCCTCTCCACCACCGTATGGCTTGCTCTTCTCACCGAGTTGAAATCCCTAGTCAATCTCCTGAAAGACGATATGCTGCATATCATACAAAGAGATCTCTGTATATCCCGACATACACTCCAAGGAGAGCCCAAACTAACATTTCAGCGTATGTTTCGAAAGAAAGACTCATCCTTCCAGTTCGTTCCAGAATATGTGGTTCTAACTCTACCTGAAACTCTGCAATTGTGTGATTACATTGATGCTATTAACATTCAAGTCCAAGCCAGTGTCATTTCTAATACTTTGGATTATTTCGTGAAACGAGAACTTAACAGCTATTCAGTGTTTCCAATGGTGATCCTGATAACCCTCAAGGATTTTATGAACTTCGATCTGCTTTATGCATTCATTTAAAAAACTGTTTAATGAAAAAAATATCCGAACTTTTTGAATGTTTTGCCTGCACAGCTGGGTACGACGACGCATCGTGCCACGATTGTGTTTCCTTTACAGAACTAGATAAATACCTACAATACGGACAACAGGCTCTGTATGCTTTGGATTGGTTTCATGTCGCCTACCTATTTACCAGAGACAATTTGAATAACCCTGATTTTGGAGAACTGGTGTTTATACTTTTTTCAAGTCATTCATATTACCGAACTTTTTCAAACGATTCAAAATCTATGTGCAAAAGAAGAAGAAGAATGTATATATATATGTAAATATTTATTTATTTTATTTTTTTAATAAATGTGTGTTTTTATAACTTTGCCTTTTTCTTGGAAACTACAGATACACCCCTTTCAGGTATTCGTAAAAACTTGGTAAAAAATATTTCTTTTTCAGGTATTATTAGGAAATGCAAAACGCATGATATACATCTCTGTTTCAGCTATCCAGGATTTTCTTTTTCAGGTATTATTAGGAAATGCATAAGCATAAGAATTTCTTTTTCAGGTATTAGCAAGCAACGTATTTCTTTTTCAGGTACTTTAAGTAAAAAATATATTTAAACGGAAATGTAGAAACATAAGAATTTCTTTTTCAGGTATTAGCAAGCAGCGTATTTCTTTTTCAGGTATTATTAGGAAATGGAAATAAGAATTTAAATGTACAAGCACAAAAATATTTGTTTCAGGTATTAGCAACTTGGTAAAAAACATATTTAAACGTAAATGTAGAAACATAAGAACTTCTTTAAAAGAGCCTCTCCCAGCAGAGAATAGCATTTCGCGATGGTCCAACACAAACATTCTATGAGTCCGTAAAAAACTGTCCCCCCACCACAGATGTCAACAATAGCAGCGAGAGCAGTTCTAAACAGTCGACCCAACCCAACGCGACATATAGCCTGAAGTTATATCCAGATACAGAACCACGCTCTGTTAGCAGTACCCCATCTTTCCCGCACTGACCATACGATGTAACTATCCACATTCACGCGAGGTGGGGAGGGATAGATCTGTCATCGTGATTTAATGGACTTTGCGGTTTTCTAAGAGATTACCTGTACGGGCTTTTCAGCATTAGTGTAAGAAACCCAATATTCTGAACACTCTTTCAACCCACGCATCGCAGAGAAGTTTTATTCAGATGATTCTTTCTCTGTGGCTTCATTTTAAAACAAGGCGCCTCAGAACAGGTTAAGATTGAAAGATACCCCTATGGTAGCAGTACACTTGTAAAATGGTACACGTATTAAACTATGTTGGTTTAAAGAAATAACGCATGTATAAAATAACACGCATATTAATTTAAACTCCAAGACCGAAATGGTTGGGGAAACACTCCCCCTTCCATACACCCAATTCATGCGATTCTGCTACTTTAAAACACCAATTCACGCGATTCTGCTACTTTAAAAACGCGTTTTTGTTAGTTTTTTACAAGTAAAAAGTATGTTTTTGTGAAAAAACGTTAAAAAATAGCACAAGTGTGAAAACCTATGTTAATTCCCATAGAGAAAACGGCACAAGTGTGGTTTTTGAAAAGTAAAAAACTTAAATTTGCGAAAAAATATAAGAAAAAAAACTTGCATTTACGAAATTTTGTTAGTAAAAAGTATGTTTTTGTGAAAAAACGTTAAAAAATAGCACAAGTGCGAAAACCTATGTTAATTTCCATAGAGAAAACAGCACAAGTGCGGTTTTTGAAAAGTAAAAAACTTACATTTGCGAAAAAATATAAGAAAAAAAACTTGCATTTACGAAATTTTGTTAGTAAAAAGTATGTTTTTGTGAAAAAACGTTAAAAAATAGCACAAGTGTGAAAACATATGTTAATTTCCATAGAGAAAACAGCACAAGTGCGGTTTTTGAAAAGTAAAAAACTTACATTTGCGAAAAAATATAAGAACAAAACTTGCATTTATAAAATTTTGTTAGTAAAATGTAAAATTCTTACAGTTCACTTCGTAACCGCGATATAGCGGAGGGATATTGATATGACCTTGGTACACCCTTGGTATGTTCTTGACACGCTCCTAGCACGCAATAACATAGACCTTGATATACTTAATTACTTTATTTCATTATCCTCATTAACACCTTTAATTCATTTTAAAAAAAAAAGAAAAAAAATACGAATATTTCATACTTAATTAACTCATTTAGAAAAAAAGAAAAAAATCCCAATTTTAATTCCACTTTTCGCCGCTAGGGGGCGCTGAGCCTCTGTTGGTGTTGCCACCCCCAAAAAAGTTTCTACCCCACAGGTGTTGCTATGGCAACCGAAACAGAAAATATTTCTAAGTTCCATCCTTGATAGTTCCGCTTTTCGCCGCTAGGGGGCGCTGAGCATCTGTTGGTGTTGCCAACCTGAAAAAAGTTTCTCCTATAATTAGAGAAAATCTCATTCCAAAAAATGTATTTCCCCCTCAACCCCTCGTACAAGACTACGACATCGTTGCCACCCGACAAAAAGTTTCTCCAAAATTTTTACCCCTACTTTTCCTCCTTTCCACCCTTTTACACCCCCGTCCAGGATTACGGAATTCAAGATGGCGGCCATTTTGCTGAGCGCTGAGCATTGCTGAGCCTCCCGTGCAGAACGCCCCTATTCTTACTACTACTAAATATGACTTAAAAAGAACTTTAAAAATCACGATTTTGACACAAGATGGATAACATATTTTATTTTTAAGGGGGTCATGTGATCTCTTCATATAATGGTCACGTGGTCTCTTCATATAAAGGGTGTAATTATTATTTTAATGTTTCTTTAAAAAACTACTAAATACATTTTGCAGATTTTTTTATGTATTTTATGGGATAATTTGAATATTTCCTGAAACTTTCGGTGTAATTTGTGAATTTTAAATCCGCTTTAAAAATGTTCGAAAAATTAGGTCCCATAGAGTTCAATGTATTTCATTTTTTGAACCCGAGTTCAATCCAAAACTAATTGAATAACATTATTAATTTATATTCCGATAGGTCCCACAGACTGTCTGAACAGAACAACATACTAAAATTTCATTTTGATAAAGTCATTTTTACGACAGTTATCGTACTAACGGACAGACAGATAGACAGAATGAACAAAGTCATAAACACTTTTCAACTTTGTTGCAAAGTGTTAAAAAATTATATAGTATTTAATCCTTATATATAATTTTCACTATACAGATATATAGAATATTCACTGTATCGAAATATGAAAATTTCAGTCAAAACTAAAGCCCCGTCTCATAAGAAAACTGCTCCATCTATAATGTTATACCTAGTCATTGAATTGAAGTCCTTTTTAACACTTTTCAAAATAGTTGAAAAGAGTTATGACTTTGTTCATTCTGTCTGTCTGTCTGTTAGCACAACTGCGTAAAAATGACTTTATCAAAATTAAATTTTAGTATGTTATTCAGACGGTCTGTGGGACCCATGCGTATTTATATTAATAATATCACCCACTTAGTTTTTAACTGAACCCGGGTTGAAAAAATGAAATACATTGAACCCTATGAGACCTAAATTTTCAAAAAAATTTTAAGCTATTTCGAAATTGACAAATTGTTTCAAAATTTTAGGAAATATTCAAATTACCTCCTAAAATATATCAAAACATTCCTACTTCAAATTAAAATATGGCATCCATCTTGTGTCAAAATCATGATCTTTAAAGTTTTCTTTTATATATATTTAGCGTCCTAAAACCGCTTTATTTTTGCTCAATTTACATGCATCTACATTTAAGTTTAAATGATCATCAAACATTGATTATTTCTGCAACAGAGCTTAATTTTCACTTATGCAGAATGTACACACATAAAGACGTAGGATGAGTTGTATAAGAATTGCTGAATTTCTTTAACTCAAAATTATTCAGCTCTTTGAGTCTGAAATCTGATATGATTGAAACATTCATTGATTTTACATAGAGAACAGACAATTTGATAGCAGAGTTTTTCGATGAAGTTTTAAGCACAGAATTAAATTACGTTTACCTCAATGGTTTTAAGTTTTTAAATGAAATAAATTATTGTAGTACTGTGATGAATGAAAGTAATGGAATAAAAGTGTATGAATGAAATATTTACAGCTTTTACACAAAAAAGCCAAACGATTTATATTTGAATGACGTCATTTGAATAAAGTTCAGTTTATTCAATGAAATTTTAAGTTTTAAAATGTAATAAATTATTGTATAATTGTGATAATTTTAAAAATATTACTGCTGAATGTATTGCATTTTAGAGATGTTTAAACCAGCTGACTAATATTTCAATGATTGCATTTAAATAAAGTTCATTTTTTTCGATGAAATTTTAAGTTTTCAAATATAATAAATTAATGTAGTATTGTAATAATTTTAAAAATATTATCACTGAACGTATCGCATTTTAGAGGTGTTTAAATAAAATTGCATTGTATTTGGAATGTGTTTCGTAATTAATGTTTATGTATAATTGATCTTTCTTGTTGAATCTATAAGGTCCATCTCAAAAGTTTACGCACAGAATAAAGATGCTCATAAAATTAAAAGGAAAAAATCTGATGTGGGCAACACATGACTTTCCTTATATAATGCAATGAATTTACTACTTTTACAGTTAAAAAAATGTTATTCTTATAGTAGATGCTTATAGTCTTTCCAAGATATTGAATTTTCTTCAATTAGTCGTCATTTTCAGTGATTTAGCGTCATTTTTTATCAATTTGGCGAGATTTTTGTTAATTTGGCAACAATTAAAAATGTCGCCAAATTGGCGACATTCCGCCAAATTCGTCGCCAAAATATCGCCAAGCATTATGGACGGAGAAATAAGTTATTCTTACAGCAGACTATTGGCTTTCAAATACAAACGTATTACTCAAAGTATCTTTTTTCATGAATGGAACGAGCTAGATCCACGAGAATGATATCACCTAATTTATCGTATGATATTACATATGAAAAGTGAACATGTATATATTTTTTTTTATTTTATATAACTTTTTGATAATTTTTTTGAAAAATGTGCAATATCTCGAGAACGGTTCATGTTAGCGTTCTAAAATTTATGTTAATCGTTTTCTAATGAAAAATTACATAAGAAATGTCTATTTGCGTAACTTTATTAGCGGTTTTGATTTTTTGACTATTTTTTCAAAATTTCACTCCAAAATTTAGGGGGTTCTGAACATTCGATTGCGCATAAAAACAATAGGCTTCCAGTGTTTACGGATTGTGATTTTTGTACCAAATTTCGTTCGAATCGGTCCATTCGTTCGTCGGTTATCGTCTCTACTGACACACACACAGACATCACTGCAAAAATGTTTGATTCGTGATCAGGGATGCTTGAAACGTGCTGTCCCGTCGAAAACTCGAATTCGAATTTTCGACCCCGTCACAATACTTTCCTTATACATTATGTATATAAGGAAAGTAAAAATGAAATAACATTTAACACTAATTAATCAAAATGTAATCGAAATGAAATAAAATAAATCCATTTATACAACACTAAAAATGTTTTTAAAATTACATTTTAAAATTACGTTTTAAAAAGTTTGGTGAAATATCACTATCTCAAAAATTTAAGCACTTTATGCAAAATTCTACAAGCGCGTGATGATGATGTTGCAATGACGTTTCTCACGAGTGGTAGAAAAACAAAGAGATAACTTTCGCTCATGAATCAAAATGCATGACTTTGGAGTTTATGAAAGTGGAGATTTCAAGGATTTTAAAGTTAAAATCTGAAGGCAAGACTGTTTGTGAAATTGCTATTACTTTAAATCGATCAAAGCGTGGTACATATCAAGTTCTTACAGGGACTACCATTTCGATAGAAAACCAAGATATGGATGGCCCCGTGTAACAAGTGTGCAGACAGATCGATAGATTCAGATATTGGTGTCAACACAAAACATGTCCTTTAGTCAACTAAAAAAAACCTCGCGTAAAGATCTCAAAGGACACAATACATAGACGTAGCAAGGAATACAGCAACATTGTTCCGAAGAAAATGGCTCGCAAACCGTGTGAAAAACCGCGTCATAAGAAGGACAGAATGGAGTGGGCTCGAAAGTACATGTCTTATGGAGACAAATGGATCTCAGTAATATTTAGCGACGAGAGAAAATGGAATTCAGATGGGCTGGAACTGTTATTGACACCACCTCAGGAAAGAGAAAAGGACCCTGTTCAGCAGACAAGACGGTAAATCTGTGATGGTTTGGGGGCATTTTCTTTTAATGGTACTACCTCCTAGAAAAACGAAATTCAATGAAGTATCGAGAAACACTTCAACAACATTTGCTACCATTGGATGAGCTTCTTGGTGGGTCTGAATGGGAATGTCAGCACTGTTACGAACCCCTCTCTTTAAAAAATCAATTCTGTCTTCAACACGTATTTTTTTTATTTGTGATGAAAAAAGAACACGATATTTTTGTGCTATTTGTAAAGCTTGCGTTTCGGTTTGTAATTAAGAAAACATACTCTTACTTATTTCTTAAGGATACAGTTAAATTAGAACAATAAAAATTTCTTCTTGCGTGAGAAATCCCCTAGCAATTTGCATCGCATTCTGCGAAATTGTACTGATAGGTGTTTTTGAATTAAATAATATATCTATATTAGAGCTTTCGTTTAAAGAGCTTGGTGAAGCATGACAATGCTACAATTTTACCAAAAATAGGATTTTCCCAGAAATAGCTGCATACAAATAGGTATTATATGATGAAAAAATCACAGTTTGTTGAAAAATGTTGTTAGTCACGTTATTGCTCCAAGCCCTTCATTTATACGTTTATGTTTTCTTAATGAAACTTGTTTTTACATATCTTACACAACTGATGGTATGGACAACCAGATTTAAATAAATTTATATGCGACGAAATCTTAAGATTTCGTCACATATCCTAACTCCCCGTGCTCAAAACACCGGTTCTCGTTAGATCACCGAAATCAAGCAGCATCGGGCGCGGTTAGTACTTGGGTGGGTGACCACCTGGGAACACCGCGTGCTGTTGGCACATTTCGGGCGCAGTAGCCCGGTGGTTTGCACGCTGGATTTACACGCTGCCAAAACTTCCGCCGTGTTCATGCGGAGTACGATCACGTTAAACATGTGGGTCCGTAAGTCCTTCTGAGAGTCTGGTAGTAGGAGAAGGAGGGTACGCTCCCTGTGGATGCCTCCCCCACTGGGTCCCGGTCTAAATTGGGTGGCACTTCCCGGCCGTCCACACCTTTCTGGTAGGTCGGACGGTCTGGGACTCAACAACAACATATCCTAACTCCAACTTTGATTTTTATGGTTTATCAACTTATTATATTTTACCCTTTATGGGTGTGGGTCAAGCCCGGATAACTCAGAGATTTGGCCCAGGAGAAACGGGCCATGATCGTCCTTTTCAACTTCGGCCCATCATGCGCATAACGCCATCATGTGGTAACGAAAAAATTAAATGCAATTGACCCGACCCACCCCGGGAAATCTCCAGAGACCCCTCTGGCCATATCAGGGTATAGTGTAGTCAATAAACAATATGCTGGCAGCCCCCCCCCACATCAAATTGTGGGACAGGGCACCAGGTAGTGCCGTGGGCCCCATGTAAATTCCAACGCATTTTCGGCAAACCTAACTTTAGTAAAATAATTTTTGCTTTATCTTTTTAATTAATTTAAAGTTGCATTCCCTAGTTACAAAATAGTAAAACACAGAAGAAATAGCAATCACTTAATGAAACGAAAAATTAAATGTATATTCATCAATAAAGTAAAAAAACAGATTTATCCAAAATATCATTATTTGATCAACTTCTATTCCTATTGCCACTCTTTTAGCAAAAGTAAGATAAGACACTCTGATTTTGTGTAGTAATCAATTTTTGTATCAAAATCTCATATATGCAAAGTTTCTGGTTTTTGCGATAAACGATTTTTTTAAAATAGGTAATAGTAGTTTGACTCTTCTAAATCAACTGGTCTCTATCATAGGGGTACGAAAAAGTTAATTTTACTTAATATAAGAAGGTGTGTAGCGGGAAATCTAAGCTGCGGACAACGAAGGAATTTAGTACAGAGGCACTTCAGGAACCGGACAAATACAACTCAGCGAATTTCTTTTATTCGTATTAGTTTTTTTATATTGAAGCACTATTTTCACGCAAATTGGTTATTTAGCGATCGAAAATTTTGTCACAGAGTTTCTATTTTTACACCATCGGATAGATCGAATAACGTTCTTTCCAATGATATTTGAACCGAACTGAACCCGTAGAACAAACAATTCCTTATATTTATTTATTTGCTGTCTAATAGCCTAGCGGCCAAACGACCGGCATTTGTAAACATATTTATTTATTTAAAATACATCAAAATGTGTATATTTTAGATTATTTGGTACTTAAATATGTGTATATATCTTCGTATTCTAAAGAAAAAAAATTATTACATTATTTTAGTTTTCGTGAATTTTCATACAAACGCATAAAATTAAAATTTTAGGTACATTAATGAAATACATATCTTTTTTTTTCTCACTGGTGAATGTTTGAGCTCATGAACGTCAAAGCCTTGGAGCTCACGGTGTGGTTTAAATCAAGTCTTCTCTCCTAAGAAAGAATTCCATTTTGTTTCTTTTATTTATTTATTCTATTTTCCTGCTTTCCACAGTTGCGAAACGAAAGGAAGAAGTGAGTTGAAAATTGAGGCGGTTTGAAAGCGATATGGAAATTGAGTGGTTTTATCTGTAAATGTATTGTTTAAATAGCGGAAGCTAATTTAGGACTCGGGCAACGATGGGTTGATTTCTTCAAGTAGTATGTAAATGTCCAACCGGAGACGATAAAAGTCCTATTTGCATCCTATGATCTCCTAATATGATTAATTTTGTATCTGATGTATCTAACACACAACTTTACCAGAAAATGAATATATTTTGATATCCATAAACAATAACAAGAAAGATCAATCATGCATAAGCATTGATTATGAAACACTGTCCAGCTGAAATGTAATTTCATTTAAAAATTTCTAAAATGTGATACATTCAGTGGTGATATCTTTTACATTATCACAGTATTACAGTAATTTATTATACTTAAATATTTAAAACTGTATAGAAATATAAATCATATGATTCTTTATGCAAAATCAATGAATATTTCATTCATATAACTTGTATTTCAGACTCCAGAGCTAAACAATTTTGTGTGAAAAAAATTCAGCAATTCTTATGTAATTCATCTTACAATCGCTTGAGTTATTTGCATTCTGCATATGTTAAAATTAGGCTTCGTTGAAGAAATAATAAAAGTTTAGGGATCATTTAAAATCACAACTATTGTAATTGCATAAGCACGGAATTTGGATACATAGATGCACAGATAATATATGTGTGTATGTGTATGTACTCAAAGTACTTGAATCGTGCCGAAGATCGGAACTCGAATTTATCTCGAAAGGATCTACACGTTTTGGGACTTCTAAAACACGAAAAAACTATTTTTAGGAAGACGTCTGTGTGTGTAAGGGTGTATCTGTGTATGTTTCTGTGTGGATATTACATTCACTCTAATTGAAAAACTAATGGACCGAACTTCATACAATTTGGTAGGTATGTTTGTTGTGGGAAATCCTGATGTTCATTAGATTATAGTACGATTCGTAATAAAAGAATCTGCCTTCTTTGCGAAATGGCCGCAGAAATTGCCTTTATCCATTCTAGCTAAAAACTAATGGAACAAATTTAACAAAATTTGGTGTATAATATTTCAATAACCTACAAGTGATTACAATTTATATAACAAATTTAACAAAATTTTGTATATATCTCATTTGTAGGTTATTCTAGTACGATTCGAGAAAAAGGAACGGGCTAATTTTGCGAAATGGCCCGCAAAAATCGTTATATATAAAAATAAGACTACGTGTGCTCAATTATATCAATTAAATTCCTATTTTATACGTGATTTTTGACAACAAAAAGAATAAGACTAACCCCATTACTCTTGGACTAGCCGTTCTTGAGATATTCTAGTTTTTTCGCGTTTTCGCTACGCCACCTTTGACAATAAGTCCAGCTATCAAATGAGAACCAAATTTAAGTTTAACGTGCAAATTCAATGTCATTTAAAATACTTACGGCTGTTATTTTGTGCAGATAAACTCAAATTATTATTGAAGAAATAAAGAGAACGAATATGAGTCTGCAGGGAAAGACATGTGCTGTCCACATCAGAATTTTTAACAATATTACAACAATGATTTATAGAAGTAAATGGGGATTATTTTCAGGCCATTTCGAAAAAAATGTAGGATCTATATTTAAAGATTCATCAAATTTTTGTCAAATAAAATGTTCCAACAAATTTAAGCTGTGTACCGAATTTTAACTCTCTAGGACGTAGGAAAGTGCATTAAAAATGCCATTAAATAAGTATATCATGAAGTTACATAAAATTTAAAAAAATGAAAAATTGTTATCTACCAAATTTATTTTAAAATGTGAAGCCTTTCTTATATGCAAAATGATTAAACACTTGGAAAAATATTTATTATATAATATATTTCTTTTTTCTTTCTGGAGGATATCCCAAAGTCAGAATTTAATTGAATTTGTTTTATTCCCTATATTAAATAATTTTTAATTAAAAAACTACTTAACATATTTTACTGAATTTTTTTTATATATTCTATGAGATAATGTGAATATTTCCTAAAAATTTCGAAGCAATTCGTGAATTTTAAGTTTACTTAAAAAATGTTTGAACAATTAGGTCCCATAGGGTTCAATGTATTTCATTTTTTCAACTCGGGCTCAATAAAAAACTAATTGGGTGATATTATTTATTTATATTCCCATAGGTCCCACAGACCGTCTGAAAAACATACTAAAATTTCATTTTGATAAAGTCATTTTTACGGCAGTTATCGTGCTAACGGACAGACAGAATGAACAAAGTCATAAACACTTTTCAACTTTGTTGTTAAGTGTTAAAAAATTAGAACTTCCTTATGACGCGAATTGGGTGATGGACACCGATTAAAATAAATATACCTAATCACATGGAAATCGTTTAATTCTCTTGAGAGATATTACGCTCCTTGTGAGAAAAGTAAAATTTCTAATTCTCAAAAGCGGTTTGTGATAAATCCTAAATAACATTTACAGTTTATTTCCGGTTAAAAGTACTTAAAGTATCCACCCAATTCATAAAAAATATCACATTTAACTTTTTTAATTTTTTAACATGGATAAAAAAAAATTCAATGTCTGGAAGACGGTACATCCTATAAATGATGCCATTTACTTTTAAACGAAAAAAAAAAATCAATATTAAATCTCTATTTCTGTACATATATAGGTAACATTATTATTTTGTGTTTTTTCAGTTTTAGGAATAAATGTTTGAAAAAGCCTTCTCTTGGTCCGATCTCACTGAAAATCGTTATGTTTAGGCGATTAAAATAATCGGACGATGCTGTGTTTGAATATTTCAATCTGTTCGAGAAATACTATACTCCAAGATATTATTGAATTACTAGTTCGTTTTGGGGATGATTTCAATGAGTAAATCAATCCAAAAGTTTTATACAAATTTTAAATATACAACTATTTTACAAGAATAATTTTATAAAACTATATAAAATTCTGATAAAATAAAACATCTGATGTGGGCAGAAAATGACTTTCCCTGCAGACTTATATTCACGTTCTCTTTATTTTAATTAAATTTAATTCACTTTTAATTCAATTTTCGTTCTTATTTGGTAACTGCAGTTATTTTCAAATATGGCACAGAAAAAATATGAAAAAACTAAAATATCTCGAGAACGGCTATCCCTAGTGTAATGGGGTTGGCCTTACTCTTTTATCGTTAAAAATTACGCATAAAATAAGAATTTAATGGATATATTTGAGCGTACGTAGTTTTTAACACTTTACAACAAAGTTGAAAAGTGTTTATGACTTTGTTCATTCTGTCTGTCTGTCTGTCTGTCTGTCCGTTAGCACGATAACTGCCGTAAAAATGAGTTTATCAAAATGAAATTTTAGTATGTTGTTCAGTCGGTCTGTAGGACCTATGGGAATATAAATAAATAATATCACCCAATTAGTTTTTTATTGAACCCGGGTTGAAAAAATGAAATACATTGAACCCTATGGGACCTAATTTTTCAAACATTTTTTAAGTAAATTTAAAATTCACGAATTGCTTCGAAATTTTTAGGAAATATTCACATTATCCCATAGAATATATAAAAAAAAATTCAGTAAAATATGTTGAGTAGTTTTTTAATTAAAAAAAATATTTAATATAGGGAAAAAAAAAATTCAATTAAATTCTGACTTTGGGATATCTTCCAGAAAGAAAAGAAAGAGATATTATATAATAAATATCTCTCCATTTGTTTAAACGTTTTGCATATGGGAGTGGCTTCATATTTTAAAGTAAATTTGGTAGATAACAATTTTTCTTTTTTTTTTAAATTTTATATAACTCTTCATGATAAATTTATTTGATGGCATTTTAAATGCACTTCCCTCCGTCCTAGAGAGTTAAAATTTGGTACACAGCTTAAATTTGTTGAACATTTTATTCGACAAAAATTTGATGGATCTTTAAATATAGATCATACATTTTTTTCGAAATGGCCTGAAAATAATCCCCGTTCACTTCTATAAATCATTGTTGTAATATTGTTAAAAATTCTGATGTGGACAGCACATGTCTTTCTCTGCAGACTCATATTCGTTCTCTTTATTTATTCAATGATAATTTGAGTTTATCTGCACAACATAAGTATTTTAAATGACATTGAATTTACACGTTAAACTTAAATTTGGTTCTCATTTGATAGCTGGACTTATTGTCAAAGGTGGCGTAGCGAAAACGCGAAAAAACTAGAATATCTCAAGAACGGCTAGTCCTAGAGTAATGGGGTTAGTCTTATTCTTTTTGTTGTCAAAAATCACATATAAAATAGGAATTTAATTGATATAATTGAGCACACGTAGTCTTTTATTTTTATATATAACGATTTTTGCTGGCCATTTCACAAAAATAGCCCATTCCTTTTTCCCGAATCGTACTAGAATAACCTACAAATGACTTATATACAAAATTTTGTTAAATTTGGTATATAAATCACTTGTCGGTTATTGAAATATTATACACCAAATTTTGTTAAATTTGGTTCATTAGTTTTTAGCTAGAGTGGATAAAGGCAATTTCTGCGGCCATTTCGCAAAGAAGGCAGATTCTTTTATTACGAATCGTACTATAATCTAATGAACATCAGGATTTCCCACAAAAAACATACCTACCAAATTGTATGAAATTCGGTCCATTAGTTTTTCAATTAGAGTGGATGTAATATCCACACAGACACACAGAAACATACACAGATACACCCTTACACACACAGACGTCTTCCTAAAAGTAGTTTTTTCGTGTTCTAGAAGTCCCAAAACGTGTAGATCCTTTGAAAATTCGAGTTCCGAACTTCGGCACGATTCCAATACTTTGAGTACATACACATACACATATATATTATCTGTGTATCTAAATTCCGTGCCTATGCAATTACAATAGTTGTGATTTTAAATGATCCCTAAACTTTTATTATTTCTTCAAGGAAGCCTAATTTTAACATATGCAGAATGCAAATATCTCAAGCGATTGTAAGATGAATTACATAAGAATTGCTGAATTTTTTTCACACAAAATTATTTAGCTCTGGAGTCTGGAATACAAGTTATATGAATGAAATATTCATTGATTTTGCATAAAGAATCAGATGATTTATATTTCGATACAGTTTTAAATATTTAAGTATAATAAATTACTGTAGTACTGTGATAATGTAAAAGATATTACCACTGAATGAATCACATTTTAGAAATTTTTAAATGAAATTACATTTCAGTTGGAAAGTGTTTCATAATCAATGCTTATGCATGATTGATCTTTCTTGTTTATTTTAGATTTTGACGATTTTTGCTGGCCATTTTACAACAAAAGACAGGTTATTTTTTTCCGAATCGTACCAAAATCTAATCAGCACCAGGGTAACCCAAGAGCGACATATCTACTGAATTTTGTGAAATTTGGTCAATTAGTATTTCAGCTAGAGTGAATACATGAGATTTTGGGGGGCCATTTCGCAAAAAAAGGCGGGTTCTTT
This sequence comes from Amaurobius ferox, assembly GCA_951213105.1. NCBI lineage: Eukaryota > Metazoa > Arthropoda > Arachnida > Araneae > Amaurobiidae > Amaurobius > Amaurobius ferox. The sequence goes on along the minus strand of OX578135.1, from coordinate 66,773,787 downwards.
TATCCCGAATCATATTCAACACTAATCAGCACCAGATTCGCCCACAAGTGACTTACCTACCAAATTTTATGAAATTCGGTCAATTAGTTTTTAATTAGAGTGGATACAAAATGCGGACACACACAGACGTCACGCTAAAAATATTTTTTTCGTATTCTAGAGGTCTCGAAATGCGTAGATCAGTCGAAAACTCGAGTTGCGATTTTCGGCATGATTCTAATACTTTCCCTATACATTACCATGTATTGCAGGGAAAGTAATAACGTTCATTCTAATATCAAGACTTTACAGCAATTAAAAATAATGTTGAAAAAAAATATAAGAATTAAATTAAACATACCTTGTGCTAAATTTTCTTAATTACAAATAATTAATTGAAGAATTTATATGAGTGATAAACTGTTACTCAATAAAAGAATTTTTTACATTCCCTTATACTGAGATCTTTGATCTTTCTCATCAACACAAACTGAACAACTTCGTTTTCAGAGGTCCTACTACTCACATGAACCTTGCTTGGGAACATTCTGTTAGAGTTAGACAAAAGGTCTTTCAAGGACGATCCCTTGGCGTCCAGGACAACACTCTGCCGTGATAATGATATACAACACTCTGTCGTCAGGCATCTACCCAAAATGTCCTGCAGAACTGCAAAAGAGAGTCCGTAGACTGGACACCCTGATGTGTTAATTGTTTTGGGACAATTGAGAGTTCCCGTAAGATCTGATCTCATCTGTATGGGAGGGGAAAAGACCCCTCTAGACAAATAAATGACCATGACACAGTTGAAGACCCAGACCGTCCGACTCGTCCAGAGGACTAAGAGCAGCTATTTGGACGGCCGGGAAGGACCATGACACAGTGCTTACTCTCTGCGAATACATTTTTTTTTCTTGTAAAGGCATTTATTTTATAAGTTCAATGCTTGCAAATTTCGGAAGTCAAATTACAAACAATTATTTTTATTGCCCTGGGAACCAAAGAGGGCTCTTTGATGGAAGCTGGTCCCTCGTAAAGCATCTTCCCCTCCCTTCAAAATCGGGCAATTTACGGGAAGTATTTACTGTTGTGTTGATGGCATAGCATACAAGACATCTTCCTTGTACTACAGTGTCTAGAAAGAAGTTCTAGACACTGTACTTGTACGCTACGGGTCCCCGTCTTTTTTTTTTCTTTTCACTTTTTTGCAACAAATGTGGAATCAAAGAAATAGAACAAGCTCCCTCACGTATCACATGTTAAATTTCTACAATTCATTGGGTTTTATTTTATGGTTTTAAAAGACTTGCGTTTGCTTTCTATTTATTCTATACTTGTAATTTCATAATTGCACAAAATATGCTATATTGTATCATAAAAGAATTTTTATTATAAATTCATATGCACAAATAATACTGTAAAAAATATTTTCTCCAGACACCTTCACGGACCCCTATCTTTCGTCGGGCCCCAGGACCATGGTACCAACTGACCCCCCCCCCCCCCTTTGTGGGGGCCCTGTTTTGCAGTAATCTCGCAGTCCCCGGTTGCGATAACAGACTTCATGGTCTTGTTTTCGACCAATCTGCCGATGCCTGCAGCTTTGAGGTCTACGACCTATAGGCCCCCCACACACATATCTTATTCTGAATAATATGAGAAAATGCTCGAAAACGACTGGATTCCTCACATAGCCAACAATGCAATTTATTTAAATCACTTGATCTATAAATATTCTTTTGCATATACTTGCATTAACTTTCTGTTACTCTGTGTTTTTAAAACACCCTTTCTTGTGCTTGATCCATTAAACCCAAACTGCTTTTCTATTGTTTCAACAATTATTTACTTGGTTTAAGAAGACAAATGAATTTTAATTTGAAATATGAATCTTGCCATTAAATATTTATTTAAAAGCTGAAACCAATTTTTATTTCAACATTTTGATAACAAGTTATTTAAGTATAGTACGCTGTTTTCCAAACATTAAAATGTTTAAATAAAAAATAACTTCAGTTTTTAAATAAATATTTATTTGTAAGATTCATATTTTAAATTAAAATGTATTAGCTCACTTAAACTATGTAAATAATTGTTGATACAATGAAAAAGGTTGTTTTGGTTTTAAAGGGTCGATCGTGAGAAAGGTGTTTCTGGAAGCCTGTACGAGTAAGGAACAAAAGAAATATTGCAATAATTTAAAAAATATATGATAAATGTATTACTTAAATGGAACAAACATAAATATCACAATAACTTTAGGAATTCTGTGTAAACCTGTAGGTATTAAAAAAATAAAAATTATTTCTATATTAAAAAGAAAGTAGCTGACTCTATTTGACAAATTTTGTGTTTCTCGAGGTTCTCTGTCTTGTACATACCATAAAAACTATAGCATACAAAAATATAAAATCTGGAAGACAGCCGCGGGGACCTGATCTACCACAAGGCTAACAGGTTTTTACCCCCACGACTGAGGGTCGCCAACATGCGACCTAGCTGAGGTCCAGAAGAGAGGGTGCCATGGTAATTGCCAAACGGATCACCGAGAGTGGACATAACGCCAGGAAAATCAGAACAGCTTCATGAACCAAGACCACACACACCCCGGCCACCCCCAAGAGCAGCAGCGCAGAAGACCCCCGGGGAACCTCCCCAAGAAGAGGCCAACCAAACTGTAAGACAAACCCCGGCTCCTAAAGGGAGAAGGGGCACCTATGCAGCGGGAGACGATAGATGTCGATTGCAGTGACCAACCTGAAGGACCGAGGAGAACGCCAATTGTATGGCGAGCCAAAACGAATTATTCTTTTTGCAGAGGATTTCGACTTTCTACCCTTCGGTAGTTATGCAGAGGCAGTATACAACTTAAAGAGGCGCTGTCGTAACCCGGAACTATACCTGTACTGCCAGGTTAGCTTAACCTAAGAGAATAACCCATAAAAGAGAGAATATACCATAACTAAAGGAAGAGGGAAAGGAAAAAGAAACTAAGACTAAAAGGAGAGCTAGGCGAGGGCAGGGAAAGGATGGACCCCCGGGGGGGGGGGGGTCAAAGAGAGGGCGCGCAAGCAAGGCCAATATGGCCGACTAGAGGGCGTATCCAAAGGGACAAATGTAGGCCGGGGAGGAGGCAATCCCATGAAGGAAAAAGTCGCCAGGGGAGAAGGCCCTATCTGGGGGAAAAAAAAAACCGGACAGAAAAGGGAAGCCGCGGAGAGACTAAACTGAATAAAGCTACTCATGGGAAATAACTAACTAAACTAACCTAGACAACAGAAGAGCCAAGAGGGCAACAGGAAAGGGAAGTAAAGTACTAAAAGCTAGAGAGAGAGAGGTCACATGCCAGTAGGCAAATGGGACCAAAAGGAGAAGGCAGCCTTGAGGGCTGAGAGAATAAGTTTACGATAACTAAGGCTAAAAACTAAAACGCGCGAAGGGAGCTACCCAACTTACTATTGCGGAGACCCTAGGAGTACCTGAAAGGGAAAAATTAATGCAAGGGACCAGGGGCAGGCTAGATGGCTTGCCGACATGTCCAGCGCTAGGACGGCGAGCTAGTGGTTTCTTCTTTCTTCTACCTGAAAAGAAAAAGGGAAGAAGAGGCATACATAAAAAATTCTAAAAGTCCGGGATGCGGTATGCTGGAATAGAAAGTTCGTTAGATCTGAAAAGAAATAACAAGAGGACCAATAAGCAGAGGAGAACACTAAAAGGGGAGGTCTACGCCCCAAAAGAAGGGCCGGGACAATCCCCGGGTAACGCGAAAGGTCGAACATTGCAACCACCACTAGGGTGGGGTGGGAAACAGAGCTGTTACAATACTCCTGCCAACGAAATCCAAATTACCTCTGCTAAGGAGGAACGCCGAAACCACATACTGGAAAATAGCCCGCTTAAAATCAAATTACTGAGCATAACACAAATAAAATACACTGGGACAATACCCCAGGACCAAACTACAAGAGAGAGAGGGAAGGAGGAGAACCCACTTAGGCTGAAAAGGAGAGAGTAGCCTAAGGAGGAGAAAAGGGAGGCTGGAGAAGAGAAGAAGGAAAGAGAAAAAGAGGAAAAGAAAACCTACAAAAGTAGGGAACACTGGAGAAAAGATTCTCCAATGACGGAGTGTCGCTCAGGAGTAGAGGCTCTCTCCGAATCATGGTGGGAACTCCTTCCACCGATTCCCATCCTCATCCTCCCGGAAAATTATAAAATCTGGTACATTTGTAAGGAGTTATCACTGAAATAAACCATTTTTGTATTTAAACTTGAGTTTAAGAAATATTTAATGTTGCAATCAAAAACAAAATATTTGACCTGCAAGTTCATGTATGTGATGAACAGACTAACAATAGCAGAACCAAAAAAATTTGCTGGCATGTACCAATATATAGTAGAATTTTTGTAGGATGGAGTGCTTTATTTTACATTTGTGTGTAGTTTATGAGTTATACTACTTTTTATGCACTTCTAAAGTGAAAAGTTTTCTTCTGTATGGGCTTGTTGCTTGAGTTTCTCTGCCTCGTACCATAAAAACTATAGCATACAAAGATATGGAATTTGGTACATTTGTAGAGAAATGGAAGGAGAACATACTGGAATAAACTATTTTTTGATTTAAACTTTAGTTTAACTTGAAACAGCAAGCACCAGCGGGGTACAAAGCAAAGCCTGTTGTGAGGGGTTGGCGAAGAATATAAATAAACAGAAACATTAATTTTCTCTATAGTACAAACAAATCATAATAGGTATAGGAGTACCAAAATACTGGAACAGTTCACATAGCAATGATGATGAAACCTGGTCTAGAAAGCAGGTCATGCAAAAGTGTTGTTGTTGAGACCCAGACCGTCCGACCTACCAGAAAGGTGTAAGGTAACTGTTTGGACGGCCAGGAAGTGTCACCCCATTTAGACCGGAATCCAGTGGGGGACCGTACCCTCCTTCCCCTACCACCAACCTCTCGGAAGGACTTACGGACCCACATGTTTAATGTGATCGTACTCTGCGTGAACACTGTGGCAGTTTTGGCAGCGGCGGGAATAGAACTCGAGCCTACCCAGTGCAACTCCCGCGCGCTAACCACAGGGCTACCGCGCCCTCATGCAAAAGTGTGTATTGCTTGCAAGGTTTTGGTGGGAAATAAATTTTACTTCATGGAACTTAAGATAACATTAAAGACATTAAACCATTAACATTACACCCTGCATCAGAAAACCATAGTGCCATCAGTTAGCTAGTTAATCTACTAAAATAAACCTCATGGGTTTGTTTAATCCATGCACAAGCAGCAGAAGGTTAAAACACTTAACACATTCAAGTCTAATACACAGAAAATTGCAATATCAAACTAGCGACCAATTGTAACAATGAATCTAAAGCATGTAACCAATTGCAGTTTTATCATCATGCTTCATTGTGCTTGCAATCTTTAGCATAGCAGTTGGATGTGCTTCTTAGTATATGATAAATTCACTATGATACACGGGTCAATTTTAAGATTAAAGAGAAATTGAGTTTTTCAAAAATGTTCTGTAGAGGGAGCAGACACACCAAAATGTGCAAAAGGTGAAATGAAAGATAAAAACTTGAAATTTGATGCACAGATATAACCCCTGAACCTCTCAATTGATATAACCTCTGGAAAAAAAAAGTATTTTTCCTAGATGTTCATTTACTGAGTGTTCTATACATACCCCAAAACGTTCGAAATGTGAAATGACAGTAAAACAGACTTTGCAATGAGATAGAGACTTCAAAATTATTAGTCAAAGGGTAGATCGATAGATTGACATAATGTGTATAATTTCAGCTTTCTAATATTTGCTAATTTAGGGATACAGCACACGTTGATGTTTAATTGACTGAATAAATGAGAAATGCCCAGTCTGGGTGAGACAGATATTTGAAATTTGGTGCAAAAGTGAACAGTTTGAAAAGGCCCACTGGTAAAAATTGAATTTTTCAAAAATTCACGTTATTTGGGGGTTGCTCATTGTGAGATCGTTTATTTTCAATGGGTATTCGAATAATTACTTGCTAATTAGTAATGCTTAGTTTCTTCCTTCGCAATCTAACACCTCCCATTCCATTGTTATGAAGATAGAATTAGTAAAACTTATTATTTATTATTAGTACTACGTATTATTACTGAAGAAAAGTATGAAGGTTTTGTGTTTATTACTGCAGAGTTTATTTATATATTTTTACTGTCCCTGCAATACATGGTAATGTATAGGGAAAGTATTGAAATCATGCCGAAAATCACAACTAGAGTTTTCGACGGATCTACACGTTTCGAGACCTCTAGAATACGAAAAAACTACTTTTAGCGTGACGTCTGTGTGTGTGTCTGTCTGTCTGTGCAGATTTTGTATCCACTCTGACTAAAAAACTATTTGACCGAATTTCATAAAATTTGGTAGGTACGTCACTTGTGAGTGAATCTGGTGCTGATTAGTTTAGGGTATGATTCGGGATAAAAGAACCCGCCTTTTTTTGCGAAATGGCCTGCAAAAGCTTGTATCCACTCTAGCTGAAAAACTAATAGACCGAATTTCACAAAATTCAGTAGATAAGACACTTGAGGGTCACCCTGGTGCTGATTAGATTTTGCTATGATTCGGAAAAAAATAACCTGCCTTTTTTTGCAAAATAGCCAGCAAAAATCATCAAAATATAAAATAAAAAACTACGTATGCTCAAATATATCCATTAAATGCTTGTTTAATACGTAATTTTTAAGGAAGAAAAGAATAAGACCAACCCCATGACACTAGGACTAGCCGTTCTCGAGATATTTGAGTTTTTTCGTATTTTCTCTAAGCCACAATTGAAAATAACTTCAGTTATCAAATGAAAACGAAAATTGAATTAAATTTAATTAAAATAAAGAGAACGTGCATATAAGTCTGCAGGGAAAGTCATGTGCTGCCCACATCAGATTTTTACTTTCCCTGCAATACATGGTAATGTATAGAGAAGGTATTGGAATTATGCCGAAAATAGCAAGTCGAGTTTTCAACGGATCTACACTTTTCGAGATCTCTAGAACACGAAAAACCTATTTTTAGCGCAACGTCTGTGTGTGTGTCTGTGCAGATTTTGTATCCACTCTAACTAAAAAACTAATTAACCGAATTTCATAAAATTTAATAGGTAATAATTATTAAAATTTAATAATCACTTGTGGGCAAATCTGGTGCTGATTAGTTTTGGGTACGATTCAGGATAAAAGAACCCACCTTTTTTTTGCGAAATGGCCCGCAAAAGCCTGTATCCACTCTAGCTGAAAAATTAATGGCCCAAATTTCACAAAATTCGGTAGATAAGTCACTCGTGGGTCACCCTGGTGCTGATTAGATTTTGGTACGATTCGAAAAAAAATAACTGGCCTTTTTTTGCAAAATAGTCCACAAAAATCGTCAAAATCTAAAATAAGAAACTATGTATGTTCAAATATATCCATTAAATGCTTGTTTTATACGTAATTTTGAACGAAGAAAAGAATAAGACCAACCTCATTACAGTAGGACTAGCCGTTCTCGAGATATTTTAGTTTTTCATATTTTCTCTACGGCACCATTGAAAATAAGTCCAGTTACTAAATGAGAACGAAAATCGAATTAAATTTACTTAAAATAAAGAGAACGTGGATATAAGTCTGCAGGGAAAGTCATGTGCTGCCCACATCAGATTTCTTAATTATCTGAGCATTCCTATAACTTCACATCACAACTAACCTAGTTATCCTGGAATATGTAAAATACATATATTTGAACATTTTAACAATCTATTTGAACATAACATATTCTAATATTTCTTTTTAATTTAAAATACTTAAAAGTAAACAAAAACATTTAAAATATACGTAATTTAAATATAAAAGTCAATAAATATCTAAATTAATTCCATTTTATTAACAAGAACACATGATTGGGATTATGGATTACATACATTGTTATATAGGGTGTCTCACAGCCCCTCTAGGGAAGACAGTCAAAATACAAAAATGTTATCAATACTTTATTTAGTCAAACTAAAGAAAAATGTGGATCTCAAAAGTTCATATTTAGAACAAAATAAATTATCAAACTTCCTAACTTACAGCACTTGCTCACGACTTTTCGATATTCTTATAATCACAAATTTATGAATTCAGAGGCTGTTTGTTCACAAACTGAATTGTTGTACAGAAATCATTTAGTTAGATTATAAAACAATTTTCACCATGATTTGCTTTGAAACTAAGAAAAAACAGACAGATAATACTGGTTAAATGTTATTTTGACTTAAATAAGATAGATAAAACAGATTATTGTGATTTTGATGGTCTGTCAGATATTTTCCTAACAAAATCTATAGAAAAATTAGCATACCCTTCAATTTTTTAAATCAATTAGAATCATTTAAAACCACTGCTTTCAGTTGACTCAATAAATTTCTAATACATTTTTGTCACTGCACTTTTTCCACCAGAATGAGAGCCCTTATAGAAAAATTGGTATGGACTTTTTTGTATTTGGTACAGCAGGTGACAGGTTAGACTAGACCAAAGAAGATGCTCAGTATTTACGGCCCCAACACTCGCATGTAGATAACACGAGAAATAAGCTATATCCATTTCATTATTTTCTGTTAGTAATCGTTGTCTTACTGAGCCATATTGACAAGCAAACAAACATGTTAATTGCAATCGGCATACCAGCTGCAGAATAAAAACTCTAGGATGCCGTCTGTATGGGGAACATTATTCTTTCACTGTATCACTAGATCAGTTGCATTCGCCAAAGATTAAAATCATCTCACAGAGTTTGTCATTACTGAACAGTGCTATAATTCAAACTCTAGGTAGCAGTTACTTAGATGTCTAAATATAAACTGTGAATTGATATAATGGTGATGTAGTTCAAGTGACAAAAAATGTGATTAAATATTTTTATCAAGTGAGAGCAGTCAATGTATTAAAATGTAGAACGAAAGGTGTATTATATTCTACTAAAATTTTTAAATTAGTAAATTTATCTGCAATAAAAATTAGTCAGTAACAACATATGAAGTTAGGCAAAAAAAAAAAAAATCTTCCAGGATAAAAAGGCAGAACACCTGCAAAGGCAAGAACACATCTCTCAATTATTTGTATCACATGGCCTACAAAGGAAGTCATTACCAAACAGAAATTGAAAGAAGAAAAAAGAACAGCAGAAGGATTCCAAATGTTTTTAATGAATCAAACTAAGAACTTAAATGCTCTAAGATAAATAAAAGAAACAAGTTATGTTGGAAGCTAAATGAGCTAAATTCATTAAAAGCATTTGTTCAAATTACTTTAAAAAATACCAGTTTATAAAAGACTATCAAAATGATGAAAATAACAAGGTAAAAAGAAAAAAAAAAAAAAAACCAATTTTAGAAAAATACCTTTATTTTTGATATTATATATATTGTTAAGAACATCAAAAGTACCTTCACTTGAAGCTTTTTGAGAGCCAGAAGGGAAAAACACCGTACATGCAGCCATTCCTATGACGTGAATCTAGGGTTGCCATAGTAGGACTGTTGATTCATAGTCGCTATATTTGATGATCTATCGCCAATTTTTCTTGAATGTACCCGAACCTTCTCGAAATAATATCCTTCAAGATACGAGCCCCTTCTGGAAGTTTCTACGGAGTGTATTGTGTATATAAAAAAGAGACATCTCTCAGTTAGAGAGCAGTTTACGTGATATGGGCTCCATTGAACTATGAAATATGTCAATGTTTTGTGAAATTAATGGAACATTTAATTTCTGTTTTACTGTACCCGACAGTAGTTTAGTGATCTTGCAAGATAGTTATTGAGATATTTTCTGTATATTGATTCTGTTTACGTTGTGCTTGTAAATAAAAATATTAGTTATTCAGAAATATGGACTCATTTTTGTATCCTGAGAGTACACTTATGATTCCAGAGGACACATCATAACAATACACAGGTTTATGTTCATTAAAGTTTGTTTTTTCATAAACTATACAGTGTAATTCAGTCTGTGTCGTAAGCTCTAAACAAAATATTTATTGTCCATTATTTTCTCTCCATATTAAGAAAAAGCTGTCACTGACCAAATCCTTTTATAATATCTTTTTATCAAGGCTAGCACCACACCTATGGTATCAAATGATTTGCAATTCAGCATGATGATTTAGAATACATTGCCATGTGTCACCTCCTATTTTGGTTACAATGGAATAAAAATAATACTGTTGCCATTTAAAAAGAAATAATATTTAAATTATTGTATTTAAACAAAGGAACCAATGCATTTTTTACATTCTATTAAAAACAAGCAATGAAACTTATAGCTCACAAAGTGAGATCTGGAGTTGGTGAGTACCAGCAAACAAAGTTACGCACCCAACGAGTGTACTATGCTTGTATAGCAGGTGGAATGAGAGCTAGCAAAGTGAGTGCCAGCAAGTAAAAGGAAAAGTCTTCAGACTCACAGAATGAGTTACATGGGTTGGTGAGTGTCAGGAAGCAGGGGGTAGAGCCCGCTAGTGTTTCAAATTAATTTTTCCATTTTGTACTCCACTTTAATTCAACATCCGATAATCCATCACTGCTGATGTTCTGAATATGGGGATTATCGAAAGTTTACTGTATATTTTATTTTATTTGTAACCGTGCTAAAATATATAGCATGAAACTTTATTTCCTAAATTTAGTCTCCGTAAGTTATTCTATCATGATTCGTTACTGGTTTTATCCACATTTCTCTCAAAACTAAATGAGGACACAAACTCTAGTATACTTCTCATGGAAATAGCTTGTTTCAATCGTGAAAGAAAATATCTAGTTATAGGAACTAAAACTATCAGTTAATACTGTACTAGCAGGTTTTACACACTAGCATTCGCCAAATGTAGCAATCAGTTTTTATAGCAATACGTTTTTTAGCTAATTCTGCACCCACTGTGTAGGCGCAACAGTCACAAAGCAATAAAAGTGGATTGAAATTTAGCAAGAACAGGTCAAGTGGGTCCGATGTAGAGCAGAAAATACAATGTGAAAATTGCATCAAAATCAGATCAAGACTAACTAAGATAGATGGAAACGAAGGTTTTAAAAAGAGCACACTCCCCCCCCCCCCCTCCCTCCTTTTAACTTCAAAATTAAACAGAAAAGCTATAATTACTAAATTAGCATAACAAAAACCAAGGCCTTTTTTTTTTGGTACTAGAGACCCTTTGAAATATATTTAGCTGCAATTTGACAAGAAATGGAGATTCTATCATGAAAATTATATGAGGAGATTGTAGGGTGTAAAAGTTAAACATTTGGCAGAAAAGATTTTGATGGACAAAATGTGTAAAATCAAAAATACTCTACACTTGAATAAAAATGTCATACAAAAAAAATCTATCCAATTTAAGTTTTGCAATAAAATGAAACAAATAGAACAGTGAGATTGAAGAGTACAACATTAAAAAAATGAAACAAATATACGAGTATATTAGATATTATTAAATAAGTATTATTCTTCTGTAAAACACAGTCTTAAATATATTTTTCTATACTAAAGAAAAATAATTAACATTTCTCCTTCAAGTTTTTAAGCAAGTTTTCCTTTTATGTCCCATAACTCAATTTTCTTTTCTTTGGCCAATCAGCGAAGGAACGGCGTAGCTCAGAGACTCAGCAACTTTCTGAAAGATGAGTCATGAGTACCTGTTCATTCCACATACACCACAATTATTAGGGTTGCACCGAATATTCGGTTGGTATTCGGTATACTGCCTATTCGGCAGCAAACCGAATATTCGGTTTGGCCGAATACTTTAATATTCGGTCGAACCGAATAGTAAAAAAAATTTAAAATATTCGACAATTGGTAAAGCACATTTTTTTTATACAATGAATGAAAGTTAAGTATCATAGTGCAAAATTAATTCAAATTGTTACTTACCAATATTATCGTATTTAAAATAATTTTAATGTAAAAGAAAACAATCTGATATTAAATTTTGTTGTTTTTTCAATTTTTCTTAAATTTTATCACACCTTAATCTTACTAACTCGTTTAAATATGAAACAGTAACCAGAAAATAAAATATTACGTGTTCAAAAAGATAAAGGTTAATTTTTTATAAAATATGCAGCTAACAAAAGAAAATCAATTATCATTTCACCAATATTAAAAAAAGGTGAAGGTGATTAATATATAAAAAAAAACACTTGGATGAATATTCAATTTTGCAGTATGTTAATTTCGATAGAGATTGAGAAAATACTGAGGATGCCATAGGTGTTCCTTTGTACCCATTAAAATGTGTCAAGTAAGATAACCAAAGAATTTCTCTGTGTGTGCGTGTAGTCAACCCTTCTAATTTCTTTCATGATTTCTGAAGAGAAGATTACTTTGTTGAGTCTTCTGTCACAGGGTGTAACTATTTAGTTATCTATCAGTATCTACTCTGTTGTAGTTTGTTGTGACAACAACTTAAAAAAGAATGGCTAGACATTCTGGCAAAGTATCCTTTGCACTTTAAAAAGAAAAATGATTTGACAATGTTTGAATTTGACTGCTCAGTTTCAATTTTGATAAAATTATTTATCAGTTACATTACAGAAGAGACTAAGATAGCAAAAATTCAATTAAATAAATTGTAATTCTAATTTGTAATGATATTTTAAGCAACTTGGGTTTGTATTTGTATGTAGCGTAAATGCAAGATTCTCTATAACATAACATGAAGCCATGATTATCATATATCAGAAATTAACTATCAATTATCAATTTATGCAGATAAACATAAAACAAATTAAGTACTATATTAATTTGGTTTTGAAATGATTTATTTTATTTTTTATTTATTTTAAATTAATAATTATACTTAATGTAAATGCAAATAAATTTAGGATGTTAAATGAAAATGCATTTAAAAAAGGCACAAAATAGAAACATTTTCTATTTTAAATTGGCATAAAATAGAAATATTATCTTAAAAAAAAATTAACCGAATATTCGGTATTCGGCAAAAAGTTGTATTCGGTGCAACCCTAACAATTATTTATACAAATATTCATAATGAACAAAATAAATAGATGAATTAAAAAAAATAGGAAGGGCCTTTATAAGGTCTTTCAACTAAAAAAAGCCACTTTAGAGGCCCTTAAAATAAAAATGAAAAATCGGGCCTTTCTAAGGATTTTTCAAGGCCAGTGGGAACCTTGTACATACAACTGTAGCTCAATTTATTTTATGGGTGCATGTATTTTTTATAACAGTCACATATACTGATAATGCAATCTTACTGACTAGATATTTGTATTAATTCCTAGGTAGCAAAGTAAGAAAAACAAACCTCAAAAATTGTGATTGACGACAGTGGCTTCACCAAGGGAGTGGTTTTAGGGGTCATAAACTTCTGAAAGACTAATCTTGTTCCAGTATTAAATTTATACATAGTAGACACTGGTGATCAATGTTCATTTAAAATATGCTTTTAGTAAAACCTCCTCACAAATATATTTGAATAGCAAACACCTTTATTTAATATACTTTATTTTTAATTTACAATTCCAAAAGTAAATCCGGCTCTGGGCATTTATCTACAAATAAGAGGTCGTCCTAATAATAAATGGTTTTGATCCTTAAAAAAGCATTTACTAAACCATGTTTTTAATATATATAAATATGCATTTAAAACTGTACAATCACAATTCTATTGCTAATGAAACAGGATGAAAAATAGAAATACTTATTTGGTGATAATTCAGATAATGGTTATGGAAGTATTTTTAATTACTGTAAAATGGTTGATATACTCATAATAGCTTAAAATGAGTCAGAAAGTTCTCACTATATTTTATGAATTATAAGGCATGCTTGTCTAATAAAAATCATAAATCACACATAATTTTCAGTAACACAAATGTTAAAAAAATTAATTTTGGATGCTCTAACGACAAGTTTAAAACGTGTTAGATTGCATATTAGTCATTATGCAGTACAATTTTGATTGCGATCATAACTGAAAGTGAAAGATGACCCTTATGCAAATTTGTCCTCTAATGGCTTTAAAATGTAAAATTTCAAATAAATCAAAATTTTAAAAATGCTTGACACTGTGAACAGATTTTTAAGTGGTCTGGCATCTAGAATTTGTCAAGCCCTGAGTAAATATGTAATTTTAAACACAGGGAAAATAATTATTAAAGTACTTGAAAAGTTAAGACATGATAAAAATCCATAAAATTTTCCATTTTTAAGGGCCTAAACCATCTTTAATTTCATTCTATATGATTAGTAGATATACAATAGAATCAAGTTTATTAGCAATAGGAAAATGAAAATAATGGTTATTATACAAGCAAGTGCTACCTACTGCTATAAAAGATGCCATATTTATTTATAAACAAGCAGCATTTACAATTTCTGATGTTAATTTACATTATGGCTTCTTGCATTTTTGCCAAATTGCATACTGCATCAGGTAAAGGTTCTAAATGATCAATGTCTTCAGGGTCAGGATTTTTGGTAATGACAAGATTATCAAAAGATGGAGGAGAGAAGAGTGCTCTCTTTTTAGGTTTTTTACAATAGTACTTCACTATACAGCAAGCTTTCTCCAGAATTTCAAGCAACTCTAAAGTTTGGACTGGTTGTAAAGTCAAAGAAAAGCGCTCAACAACACATGATATACTAATGCCTGGGGAACTGAAGATATAACTCAAAACTGTTTGCAATAACTCTCTAAATACTGTTTTGTTCAATGTCCCATCAGGATGCCGCCAAGATCTAGGTAGAAAATATATTTCCTCATCAAAAGTAACAGCTGCATCCTCTAAATATGTGTCAGATGTCGGGTCATTTGAATCACACAAAGAGGTACTTTTAGAAGTAATTTTGCAGTCTTTTCTCCTAGTAGACATTCGAGTTTTTTCAATATGTGGCTCAGAGGTTTTTTGTAAATCATCAGTTTTACAATCACCTAAATTGCTAGGTTTTTTACTGCCAACATTTTCACTTCTATCCTTAAACTCTTTACTATAACAAACTTTTGGCAGTACATAAGATGTTATAACCCAACTTTTAGCATAACATATGCATACATAAACAAAAGAAGCAATTCCAGCTCTAATAACAAGCATTGCTTCCCGAAATAAATGTAAATGCTCAAACCATGACAACTCTCCTGCAAGAAATCTGAATTTTTCCCAAATAGTTTTTTCAGAAATACCTGTGATGTTAGCTTTGAAAATTTCTTGAAAAATGCATTTAGCATCACTTAATGTTTGCGGTGAATAAACATCATATATCATTTCGAGAGCTTCATCAAAATTATTATATTGGGTGAAAGCTCCAGGAGGAATAAATGCAGTCAGAGATGCTTTTATTTCAGAAATACAACCATCAGTTAATATTTTGCTTCTATGTTCATTTATATTCTTTTTTATATGAGATATACTTGAGGGATCAGATGATATGTCATGGCTATGAGATTTTAGGCGACAGAATATTTTGCAGGAATTTAAAACAATGTAATTTTGAGAATGTTGAACTCTTTTAATTGGAGGTTGAGATAATTCTTGTCTCAGTAAATATAATGCAAATCTTGATGCATTAGTTGAACGTTGAATTTCATTAATTTGTGCAGTATCTACAGATTTATTTTGCAAATCACCTTGTAACTGATGACAAATTACATTTTCATTTAAACTCCGAGATTGATTGTGATCAGTTTTGCTTGCATTTACGGTAAATTCTTTTTCATTACTTAATATTCTTGAAAGCTCCACAGATTCTTTATCACTTAAAGTGTGTATCATACATTCAACTATGTTAGAACGAGCTTCCTTGCTTAATGAAGAATCAAATAAAATTATCTGTTCTGGAACTTGAATAGTTAATGATAATTCAGTTAATAATGAAAGTGCAAGAACAGCTATTGTATAACCTGGAGAAATATCCCCTTTCAGTTCAAGATTTTGCTTATTACCCATGTATTTTAGATTATCCAAAAGTTCTTTTGATTCATTAAAAAGCTTGATAGGAAACTCAGTCAACATAGAATTTTTATATGTAATAGATAAACGATAAGGAAATGTTGACATAAGTGAACGTTGTAAATCTTTTCTGCAAGCTCTTTTTTTAAGTGCTATAACTTTTTCACTTCGAAGACGAGAAACAACAGATCTCAGAATATTTTCAGGATAAACTTGATAAAGCTTATAAAGCAAATAAGACCACTCTGTTCCATCAGGTATTATAGACATGGCAGAAACAATAAGAGAATACAAAGTAAAATATTTAACTTCATCTTCTGTAGTGGGATCTCTGTGATTATTTTTAGAGTGAAATTCATCAAGAGGTAACAATATATCAAAAGTATGTTTCAATTCCTCCATGCTAATAGGAATTGAAATAATTTTGCATCTATTAGCAGCAGGCAATGTAAATTTTTCAATAAGTTTTTTTAACAAATTACGAAATAATTCTGCCCATGCAGTTTCATTGCTTCTTGCTGGTTTTACTCTGTTAAATTCTCTAACTAAGTTTATATCTTGCCTGGCTTCTCCCCAATATACAGAAACATTATAAGTTGTATTAGTGTTCAACATCATATATCTAATCCTTCTCTGACATGCCCGGGAACTCTTGGTAGCTGATATCTTGGGAAATTTTTCATGCAAAAGATCTCGAATAACTGTGTAAGGAACAACTAATGTTCTACTAGCAGGATCAAGAAATGAAGAAGTGACTTTACAAAGTAATAGAAAACTATCTTCTTGTGCAGTCCAATAACAACGAGCTCTAGACATCTTTTGAATAGCAACTCTATCTTTTTCATCTGTATAATTAGTATGTATTTTTTTACTCTTTACCTTTCTTACAACCCTATACTGGACCTTTCTTTCTTTCTTTTGCACCGAAGACAAAAGTGGAGATTTTGAAGGGCTTGCTTTATTTGTCTTAAGACTTTCTTTGTTTTTCTTGATAACATTTCTTCTTAAAATTTTGTCTTTTTGCGATGACAAGCGATATTGACTAAGTCTTTGCAATCTATTGCAACCTTCAGGACCTAGCAGTTCCTTGTTTTTCAACAAGTTCTGAATAGAGTTAGTGGGATTTGCTTTTGGCAAATTTTTATCAGCTTTTAGACTATCTTTAATGGTAGAAAAATGCCAGTTACGCCTGGAATGTAAAAATAGTGATGAATCATAACCACCTGCCCCAAGACCATCTCCAGGAATAAATCCAATATCAGAAATTTCACCAAAATTTCTCGGTTTTATTGCCTCAATTAACTCAGACTTATGATTTGATATTGTAACAGCAATTGTTTTACCAGCAACAGAACTATACTTTCCTAATGGTGTATGGAAACTGATACTTTCAAGCTCCATCCAAAATTTATCAAGATCGGCTAATGCATTTAAAGAAAATAACTTTTTCTCATATGCTAAATCCTTATTTATATGAAGGTATCCAGGAGTTGAAATAGTAGTATCCAAGATTGAAGTTATTTTGTGAACATATATAGATTTTTGTTCTTTAAGTTTTGAAGATTGGGGGCCAAATGTGATTAATCCCAAATAACATAGATTTTTCATAACTTCATCAACAGCAAATAAGTACTTGCGGTTGTCAAAAAGACACTTACGCAATCTTGGAGGAAGATATGTTATTAAATAATGAGATTTTTCTTCATTGCACAAATATTCAGAGAATTCTTTTATTTTACTTCTTAAATTCACTACTCTTACAAAAACAGATAGTGGCATACGTGCATATACATTAGCAAAAAAGCACCATCCTTGGCTTTGGTCACTGTTGCACAATGGTGGTACAAATCTTTTCCATGACATACTATCATGATACACTACAGGACCTTTTGAGGTATCAGTAGAATGCCCTTCATACCGATGCACTAAATAAAAAAGAAATTTATGAAGAGTTTTAAAGCGTGTGAATTTTGGATGTATTTGCAACTGAAGTGCTTTGGCATTTTCTTTAAATTCTTTATCCTTATTATTTTCATTTTCTTTGCTATTAGAAACATCGGTTGAAAGAATCTCTTTATCAGACTCTTTCAGTTTATCTTTAGTGACACTAAAATATTTAAACTTGGCTTGTTCTATAACGACCTGAATACCTGTATCATTTGGTAGAACTGAATTATCACAAACAAATTCAATCTGTGCTTTTTGGTCATCTAAGGTTAAAACAGCTTTATAAATTTTTAAATGCTTTTTAACATGCATATCATTTACTAATCTTGCAGTTGACTTTTTATCTAATTTAAAATTATATCCTTCTTCTTTTTCTTTTTCAGCCAAAAATTTTTGCAAGTCACTTAAAGTAGTAAATCCAACCGATTTTAAATTAGCAAGAATTAAATTCATTCTCTGAATTTTTCGATAAGTTAACTGAAATACGTTTGGACGAGGAGCACGACATTCTATTTGCTCTGTTAAGCTAACAAGTTTGGGAGCTTTTCCAGTAAATATACCATGAGCTTCAATTTCTGATATCTCGGTAACAATTTTTTGGAAGTCTTGGACATTAGAACTTTCTTTTCCAGCATTTACTTGTGTCTCAAGTATAACTTCCCCAACTTCATCATCAAATCTGACTTTTTTGTTTGACGAAGCCTCACTGCTATTTTTAGAAGTATCAGCATGTTTTCGTTTTAAATTACTATGTCCTGACAATGCTGAAATTTTTCGCTTCAAATGAGTAAGAGATTCACCATTTTGTAAATGAAGTTCTCCTGCTTTCACTTTTGAGTATGCTTCATTCTTTTCACTATAACCTTTTGCTATATATTTTGTTTCTTTTTGTCGTCCCTTTTCTTGGAGAATAGTCACAATAAGACCTTTTTTAATTAGTGATTTAAGTAATGTTCGAATATCCAACCTTGGTAGAGTTACACGTCTCCCAATTTCAGATGAGGGTAAACCTTCAGGTCCTGCTTCTAGAATAAGACGATATATTTGCAACATCAATGGAACATCATGATACACTTTGGAGCAATCAAAATAAACATTTAAAGGTAAACATTGCTCTTTTTCATCATTTACTTCTTCATCTTCATTATTATCACCTTCATCAAAAGGTTTGATAAGTTCCACAATTTTAAGTACTCGCTCCTGACCATTGGCAGTAAAACGCTCTTTTAAAGTGGCTTCTGGATAGAAATCTCTGTGAAAAACAGTAATGGCTCTTATCCATTTCTGAAAAGGGCGATAGAATAACTTTTTGAAAGTACCTTCTTTGATGTTTAACTCCTCCCTTAAAACTCTGAATAATTCTCTATTTTTAGGCCTATTTTTTAAAATGTCACATATGCATTTGGTCAAAGCTAGCATTTTAGTTTTTCGTTGAATATAAAACTTTGTTAAATGAAATAAACTTCCTGTAATTGCTACACCTTTTTTACTTTTTAAATAATGCAACTGCTTGGTAACCAAACCCTTTAGTGAAAGTTTTTTGCGATAGTAATGAAGTTGTTTACAAAAAGGTGCTTTCAACTTTAAGAGTCCACCTTCTCCTTGTGTTACTTCACCATGATAACGGCTACGTCCAATACGTTCCAAAAGACAATATTCTTCTTGTGACAAATCAATAAGAGGGTTTGTCTCAGTACCAATAAGTGCCAATAATCTAACTTTCGGTGAAGCAACCAAAACTAATGCTTCACCCCATCTTTCATCTACTTGCCCTAGAGACATTAGAAGAACATCATCATACCTTATTTCAGATGTAATACAGACTCTAGACTTATAAGTAGAACAAGATCCTCTAATGTCACCATCTCTTACAAATACTACAGGATAAATATCAATTATTGGTTCTAAAGATTCTAAAACTATCCCAATTTCATTGTCAACATGATTATATCTGTCGTAAATAGGTACTAACTTTCTTGGGTGAGGCAATTCAAAGATTTCTATATCTTTGTGAACAGCAATACATTCCCAAAGAAATACTTTAGAATCATCATCCAAAGAAATTGGAAAATGTGGTCTATTTTTTAGACGAAGCCATAACATTGACAGTGTAATGCCATCCAATCCTTCAAGAGCAACTTCATTTAATAGTCCAGACAAAAAATCCAAATCCATTTTTATGAAAGGTATATTTTATAATCCTAAAAGACAAATAGAAATTCATAATTATTGTATCCATATAACATATAAATTCATATCGCTGACATTATTAACTAATACTGTCTGTTGAAGCCCATGTGTATTAACTGAAATGAGCCGCGAGGGAGCGCTGCGTCATAAGTTGTGTTGTGTTGAAAAAACAGTAGTGTTGTGTTGGATGCGAATGGAGAGAGTTCGCATTCTATCTTTGTGTTTGTGAAATAAATAAGTAATTACAGTCCACTATTGTGTTATTGACTTATGTGAAACCCAAATACGTCTTTCCTCCTACACTGTTTCAAAAGTATTTAAACATGTTATTCACACATTTGAAACATAAAGCAATAAATTAAATTTTGACAAGATTAGCTTTCTAAAAGATGAGAAATGGTTTTGGGGAAAAGTATTTTCCCTCGGTAATTTTTCTCTGTAGAAAAATGTTAATATATATATATATTTCAACATTTGTTGTATTTTTATAAAATTTATATTTTTATAAAGAAAAGGTTAATATTCAAACCAATTATAAGTTTATTGGTTTTTCTCTTTTATAACTGTTAAAAATTAATTACAAACTGTTGTATACTATTATAATCCTTCGATTAGTTACCATATATGATGGTTTACAAGAAAAGGACCCAGATGTCTGAAATTTCAAAATTGAGTATAAGGGTTTATTCACAAATTTTCAGGCTGATTGTGAAAAGCAAAGCAGCATGCTTTTACGATTATTACACCTCATCTTACAAATTTTGCATTATTAATCAAGCTAGAACATTAAAAAAAAGAAATAACAGAAATACAGCATGAAATTTTACGAGTTGATGGTTTAAACCATGTTTTGGTAAATCCGGAGATCAGGTCACCGCAAATTTTTTTCTAAGTACAAAATCGGGCCAAGTTGGCCTGTGGCTGGTGCTTCCTTCCGTGCTTTGAAATTGGCTCCACCCATCCTTAGTGATGTCATTTACCGTCATTAGAAATAGGCTCCTCCTACCAAAATGATGTTTTGGTAGAAGAACCTTATTTCTAAAGACAGACTATTGTGTTTGTTCTAAACAAGATTTTCTAATATAAATGATAATTTAATTTAACTTAAATAACAGTGAATAATACTCAAAAAAACGTTACAAAATCAGATTTTTGTGTATTTTAAGAAAATTAAATAACTTTATAAAACTGCAGAATAAAAAAATTAATAATACTCATGTAAACATTCCAAAATCAGATTTTTGTAAAATTTAATATTTTTATGCTACAATTTTATCTGTGCATATCGCACGTATCAAGATCGCTTTCTCCATCTAACTGAGGATCCATATAAAGGAAGGGGTTCGACCTACAGGTCCGTGTAAGGGCAGGGATTCGATCTAAAGATCGAAAATTATGGAACGGATGTATCGGTGGTCAGTACAAGGACAGGGGTTCGACCTAAAGGTCGTTCTACACCGGAACGGGGCCCCCAGTGATCTCCGGTTTATTAGGAACGGTCGCCTGCGGCGCCCAGACACAGAATGTGCTACAATTTTATCTGTGCATATCGCACGTAGCAAAATCACTTTCTCCAAAATAAATCATATAACGAAAAAACAAGCAAACACGCACAACAATGGTCAAAAATATTGATAGAAATGTTCTTTTACATCAAAAAACTGTAGCAAACACAAAAACGTATTCTTATTGGATGTTATACAATTTCCGCCGAAAACATCCGATACAAGAGGTTACCAGATTGCAACATAAAGCGCTCATAAAGTGCGTGGCGTCTTCTCTGATTTAACCTCACAAAGTGTGTGGCGTCTTCTCCGATTTAACCAAGGTGACCTAATCTCCGGATTAGCCCATGTTTTATTCTATTTTTAATCCATGGTTTAAATCAAAACCCAGTTTTTCAAACCTTAATTGAAAGAAAAAAAAAGATCAGATTTGGCAAGTACAATTAAAACATTTATAAGAAACATGCTGCTATCTAAATCAACTGAAACTAAAAGATATAGTTGTTAGCATAATAGCTATATACACCACGTTATTTCAGAAATAAAATTATCTACAACTGGGCTCTTTTTCTATAAATCATCACATATAATGGTTTTTTGCATTTAAAGCAAGTAATAAATCTATATTAAGCATGATAAAAAACACTACATGTTAAAAACATGTAGAAAATAATGAAGTCAGACAAATCTTTAAAGTAATTATTAACTGAAAATTATTTTAAACCAAGGTTTTTTTTTTTTCAACCCTGGTCAATAGGTAAAGAAAATTAAATTTTAAGAATTGGATATACACAGAGTATAATGAACATGTTTCTTGCATTTGAAAATCATGCTACTACCTATATCCACTGAAACCTAAAAAAGGCACAATTGGCAGTATAATGGCTATACACCATGTCATCTCAGAAGTAAAATTACCAACAACTGAACCCTTTTCTTATAAACCATCACATATATTGATTTTTCACATTTAAAGTAATAAATACACATTAGACATGGTAAAAAACTATAAATGTCAAAAAAATTAGAAAACAGTGAAGTCAGACAAATCTTTAAAGAAATTATTAACTGAAAAATATTTTAAATTTAGAAATATTCAAAATATGTTTCAAAGAAAAAAAAAATTCAAATTTTACCAAATTTAAAAATAAAACATAAAATAAGTTATATAGAAATATTTTGGGATTTATTGAGAAAATTTTTTAATTTCCTGAATTTTGGGGATCTTTTTTAAATACACCACTCATTTCAATCACCAATAAATAAGTAACAATAATTAAAATATAAACTCAATAAATATCCAGGTACCACTGCACTATTCAATATGTTGGTACAGTTTCGATATAAAGAATTTGGATTTGATGAGATTTTATGGAGAAATAAATTGCCAAACGTGGTAATCCCTTGGCGAGAAGTGACATCTCGCAAAAAAACTTTAGGATGAAAATTTCCATTTTTACGGTGAAAATCATGTGCTTTCTCTCATTTTTGTATGATATCTATTTATACATTATTTTTCATTTTTACTTATAATATTTTTAAATTTAGTTAAAGTACAATCTTTTTTCTAAGTATTGTTTCTTTGAAATTTTGTTAAAGTATAATATTTTTTTTGTTGGAAATCGTAAATTTACTTTGTAATCTGATTAAACAACATTCTCGGCCCATAGCAAAATGTTTGTCTTCCTTAGTGACAGAAAAACATTGAACATACAAAATAGTTTATTGACATCATTTGGCATAAGAGGTATCAGTACAGAAATTGGATAAATAGTAATTTTGTATTACCTCTTTGTTGATATGCTTTCGCTATCCATCACTTGCTTATCACATATCCAGAACATAAAACCTATTCCAATTGCATTTTATGTTAAAGCGTAATGATCAGTCGTGCATACCATATCCGCGAACTCCTATACTATATATGCTTTAAAAGCAAAGACTTCACCGGTAGTTTATTATTAAAAACCAATTGTGACATATACCATCATGCACAGACTAGACCGTCTGACATCAATTAATAATATCCATTATAGGGTTACACAATTTATCTAAAATTAAAACATATCTCAATAGACCGTCGACTTCGTTCTTAGCTTCTTACAAGCTATTTCTAGCTACAAGCTACTACCTATAAATAATGTTTCTGCATTGCTCCTCTTATATAACTTGGGATGGATTCCTTCCGGAATATGTTATCCGGGGTGTATTCCATATTATGCAAATGAGCTAGCATACACGTCGGATATCTGATATGCATGAAGTCTTCTGCTGAAAGAACGCAGTGAGTCACTCCCGAGAACAAGGTAAGTGTTCAAAAATAAGGTTGTGTTCATGAACATCATTCAGGAGAATAGTGAGTCACAATGTTTATTTACATTCTTCCAGCATTTTTTAAATATCGTTTTTTTTTGCTACTTATACATTATACTTATTTTTGTATTACATTTTTCATATTTCTGATTTTTACTTATATATTTTTAAATTTGTTTTGCACAAAGCCTAACATTGCGTTCGTTAGGACTTTTCAAATATCATCTTCCTTGGCACCATTTATGATCGCCAAAAGAAATGGTGGATTGCAAAGATTCTGTATATCAAAACTGTTCCAAAGATCTGATATAAAGAATTTGGCTAAATCCGCCATTTTTTTTTTGTCGCCAAGACTGGCGCCAACGCGTACGGTGTTTGAAAAGTCCTAACGGACGCCATCTTGAACATTTCGCGTAAGAAATATAAACATATATAATTAAAAATGCCGATTTAACAATACAAAAATACGAAATTTTATAAAAACGTTTGTTTGAAAAGTCCTAACGGACGCCATCTTGAACATTGCGCGTAACAAATATAAACATATATAATTAAAAATGCCGATAATTAACAAAACTTAGAAAAAATATGAAATTTTATAAAAACGTTTGTACTTTAACAAAATTTAAGAAAAAAACAGAACTTAGAAAAAAGTTTGTACTTTTTAAAAGAAACGATACTTAGAAAAAAGCTTGTACTTTAACTAAATTTAAGAAAAAATGATACAAAATCAAAACACAGTACCTGGTTTACAGTCGCGGCCGATAAGGGGCGTCGCGAGTATGCGCGACACCATTGAGTAAACACCCCAAATTATTTTTTTAGTTATACAGATTTATTACAATTTCTATTGAAAAAATCTGAATTTTTGTTCAATTAAATCGAGAATTATTAAAAATAAGTTATAAAATATGTCACTAGATGGCAGTTCCTTCAGAGAAAGCAGAATCGCAAAAACTGTACTGCATACAATTTTCAACACATAAGGGGAAAATACAGGGATATTTTATAAAGTCGCGTCCCTAACGTCGGCATTTCGAAAGTAAACGAACGGTATAGGAACAATATTAGAAATTTGGCGTGAAAAAAAACAGACAGTGCAGAATTAAACAGTAGATTGTGTCGCGTTCTGGGCGCGGAGCTAGCCAAAGAGAAATAGAAGAGTAGGAAAACATGAAGAGGGACTTCTCAAATTGGCTCAGTTTCGCTAATTTGGCCTCAATTTTTTACATTTAAGAATGCGTTTGTTCTCTTTCTCGTCTGTTTAATAAATTTGGAAGTTCAAATAAACATTTGAACAAATGAGTGGATTAAGTGTACGTGTGTTGTGATGGGAAGGGATGGGGGGTATTTATGATATTTTAAGGGTTTCTGGCCATCGTGAATAAAATATGTTTTTTAGGACACTCACTTTGAGGGATCACTTGACCCTCCCAGCTGTCTTACTTATTCAAGTGATTTCGCATTTCGTCATTTCTGATGTAGTGTGGTTCTGTCTTATGAGAAGGGGGTTATTTCTAATTTGTGGCAGTTCTGTGCTCTGGTTGATCTGCTGGTGACGAATTCCAATATGTTTGACTTCAAATTAATTCTTTAAACGTCTGGAGTTTCCTATTTTTGGCATACCCGTGATCGATAGGCTATTTTTAGTGACGCTTCAGAAATATGTTGTTTCGCATATTTAGTTTGAGGAGTCACTTGACCTACCCAGAGCTGTCTTACTTTTTCAGCTATTTAACATAAAAAATACCTAAAAATTAAACACACTTTAAATATTTAGTAAAAAAATTTAATATTAAATTTTCATCGTGTTTCTTTTATCTGCGTCGTTTCCCTCGAAATTTTGATCCCAGGTTGGCAACTATATTGCTCAGATACCCCCTGGGCGTAAATTTTACTTGAGGTAGCCCCCAAATTTCTTATCTCGGCTTCTAATTTAGCGGTTTTGATTTTAACGATGGTTATAGTCTCTGCATCCTCTGTACGTGTCATCTGAATATACATATTTTGTATCAGACCCCTGAGGGTAACTTTTAGTTTAACTAGTCCCATAATTATACATTTTTAGCGAGCAATTTTCTTAATTGAATGAATTTAGTTTTGCTAGTGGCTATAGTTTCTGCACCATTTGTACATGTCATCTGGTTATGCATCTTTGTTGTGACAGCTCTCTGAGGATAACTTTTACTGCAATTAGCCCCCCCTCCCCAAATTTCCCATCTCACCTCCTAATTGAATGAATTTGCTTATGCTGATGGTTGTATCTGCACCATCCGTACGTCTCAGCTTGATACACATATTTGATGGATATATAATATACATGCGTTTTTTGTGTCAACTCCCTGGGCGTAAATTTTAGTTTAACTAGCCCCCACAATTTTACATCTCAGTTCCTAATTGAGCGTTTTTGACTCTGCTGGTGACTATATAGTCTGAGCATAATTTGTACATTTCACTTGGATACACATATTTTTGTGTCAACCCCTGGATGTAACTTTCAGTTTAAGTCACATGGATAACTTTCACGTGGCAAATCCCTGAGCGTAACTCTTATTTTGGTTATCACCCCCCCCCCCAAATTTTCCATCTCGCCTCCTAATCCACCGATTTTGATTTTACTAGTGGCTATAGTCTCTGAACCATCAGTACGTATCATCAGAATATGCATATATTTTTAGTCAACTCCCTGGGCATAACTTTTAGTTTAACTAGCCCTTACAATTTTACTTTAATGTAAATTAGGACTATGTACTGTTTTTCCACTAGGAAGGATACGTTCCATGTGTCCAGGATCTTTATGAACAAGCGAGCAGATGGGAGGTAAGTTATTTTACTTAATACATCCGTCGTTTATATTTTTAATGCATATATATATATATATTTCAGTCCATCTTATCATTTTTGCTATACAGAACATTTTCACTTAATGATTAATCTCAGGTATATATAATACAAGTAAAATAAAAATTTAATTATATATATTACTAATATATAGGCATAAATACATAGATCAGCGCCTCCCTCTACATGTCACTCACGAGCCGCCACTGCTGGTTTAATGAAATCCAAAACTTTTCAAAGAAAAACACGTGTAAATATCCAAATTGCACAAATAATTGTTTCCACATTGCGGTCATCAAAGAACTCTCATTATTTCTATGTAAACTTTCTGCTTCTACATTATTTTATCTATTAACATGTGCTATCTTTAATTCCTGTCATGTGCTATCTTTAATTCCTGTATGATATTCACGATTTTAACACACAGAGACACGTTTTTACACACACAACAACAAAACAAAAATAAAATGACCGCTGCCGACGATATCAAAAAGCTAAAAGGGGTGGGGTTGCCAGTAAATACATGAACATATATGATTTTGAACAATAGCAAATTAAAAATAATATGCAGGCTTAACACACAAATATCTTACCCTATACGTAATCATTTTGAAATATAAATAGCAAAAACCAAAAAAAAGAAGGTAGGATGACAAATTTTCATTCAAAAGTAGTTGAATCAGGAAACAACGTTTTTATCTTCTATTTTCTATCATTGTTTATAAAACAAGTTACACACAGTACTCAGTCCGGCCATCCAAATGCAGTGTTCCGAAAACGTACCCGCTATACCCCACCCCACAAACGGCTAGGGACAGGAAGGCTCCTAAGACCACTGAAAATAGGGAATTTTTGAAAATCTGTAGGGGAGATATAGGGATTTTTCTAGACAGAACGGCTTTTCGGCAGTACGATTGGACTTAAGGGGGTAACGGGGGAGCAAAGGGGTGGGGCTTTGGTAGGGCGGGACCTTACAACTGATGATGAAATTGGGAGTGTCTAAATACATGAACGATTTTAAGGGGCTAACAGGGACAGCAAAGGAGTGTGGCTTTGGTAGGACGGGACTACAGTGTCTAGAACTAATAGTGTGCCGACCGCCTATACCTCCCAATTAAAGTGTCTATAATGTATCTAGTGTGTTGACCGGCGGCACAAACTGGTTCTCGAGCGAGATGAAATCCGCGCGAGGGCGCTACAAACGATTTGTGCCCGGGTTAGCAGATGATAATACAGTGCATTATATTATGACAGCAGTTTTCTTGGGAGAGACTTGCTATTTAATAACATTGTTTGGGATAAAATTGTTAACGTGCGATAGGTTTCAGTTTTATACAACCTATTTGTGTGAAGACTGATAAATTTTGGTAACTGTAGCAGTAAAAAAAAAAAAAAAAAAGAAATTGATAGCTAAAATGTGTTGATTTTCATTTTCTATTTCTTGACATCAGAAATTCCCCTAGAAAAAAGCTTTATTACATGAGAAGGGAAAATTAAAAAAAAAAAAAAGGCGTTCAAGATTAAATTCTATATATATATTTTTTTTTATTAAAAACTACAATAAACTAATATTTCCATAAAAAGTAGGTACATTTACATTCTTTAAATTAACAAACTATGTTGAATCCACTGGGGGAAAACATGCATAATTTAGAAAATACTGTATAAGTACAGCATAAATACAAGAAATACTGTATATAAAATTTGAATAAATTTCTTTTTTAAGTAAATTTATTTTGCATTCATTTACATCTCACCACATCTTGTACACTAAATTTCATAAGATTTCATCAAACGGTTCTTAAAATATCATGCGCAAGTTCAAAAGTCAGTATTTTGAAATAAATGAGATCAAAGTATATATTACTTTCCTTATATACATAATGTATAAGGAAAGTATTGTGACGGAGTCGAAAATTCGAATTCGAGTTTTCGACGGGAGAGCACGTTTCAGGCATCCATGATCACGAATCAAACATTTTTGAAGTGATGTCTGTGTGTGTGTCAGTGAGTCTGTGGAGACGATAACTGACGAACGAATGGACCGATTTGAACCAAATTTGGTACAAAAATCACAATCCGTAAACACTGGAAGTCTATTGTTTTATACGCAATCGAATGTTCAGAACCCACCTAAATTTTCGAATAAAATTTTGAAAAAATCGTCAAAAAATCAAAACCACTAATAAAGTTACGCAAATAGACATTTCTTATGTAATTTTTCATTAGAAAACGATTGACATGAATTTTAGAACGCTAACATGAACTGTTCTCGAGATATTGTACATTTTTTAAAAAAATTATCAAAAGTCATATAAAATAAAAAAAAAATCTTTCCTATTGAGAAACATGTTCACTTTTCATATGTAATACCATGCGATAAATTGGGTAACATCATTCTCGTAGACCTAGCTCGTTCCATTCATGAAAAAAGATACTTTGAGTAATACTTTTGTATTTGAACGCCAATAATCATTTATCTGCTGTAAGAATAACTTATTTCTTTGTGCATAACGCTTAGCGAGATTTTTGGCGCCATATTTTCATGATTTTAAGGATACAGTGTCCCCTTTATTTATTTACACAGAAAATGTTTTATATGTTTATTTCCAATAATATACAATTAAAATGAAAGTTACTTGGTCTTAAATTATTTGGGCATTAATTCGCTACTGTCTACGTGGCAAATTCCATAACCCGGCACGATATGGTTATTGTTCTAAAGGCGTAATAAACACACAGATAGACAAAGATACATTCTTTTATAATTTTCCTTAGAAAATCAGGCGATTTCACGTTTTTTTTATTATGTTTGACCTCCGCCATCATTACTTCTATGATAATCGCTTAACAAGGGCCACTATCTGCTACTTTAAAACCGTCCGAACTTAAAGAAAGACACGCCCAGTCAAACCCTGTGTACGTATATATGTTAGTGTACATGTGTCTGTGGACACGATATCTCACGAACGAATGATGTGTTTCGAATTAAATTTATTACGATTTATAATCAGGGAATACTGGAATCGCATTAATTTTAGAGATGATTTTATTCATTTTAAACGTGTAGAAGACACTCTTACACCTATTTTCGATTGAATATTTGAAAAAATTAAAACCAAAATCAGCACTTTTAATTATGATAAAAAAAAAGTCCTCAGTTGTTTTAATCCTCTTTGGCAGGTTACCACTTTCGCAACGTGCAGATCTCTTTTTAGGCAAAGGTTTACTTAAATACTTAGGGGCATTAGGGAAGATGGTTGGAATGGCATCTTTGGAAAATAAAGGACGACCTCTTTCTGTTAGCACCTCTTTTCCATCAATCACAACTCTATAATGTCTATCAATAAATTCTGGTACAAAATGTTTTTCACACAAAACACAATTAGAGTCTAAAACCCTGTCAGCTCGAGGCACAGCTTTTCTCCACGTTTCTAATCTGTTTAGATCCTTTGGGGCTTTAAAAATCGACACTTTTTCTTTGCAGGATGCATAACCATTATTACAACCTGGCGCAAAGCAATGAGTTTGCCTAGATAGTTTTTTCGTCGACTGTGCAGAGTCCATCGTGTTAAAAAAGGGATTCAAACATGAAATAAAAAGCTAAACAATCACATTTAGTCCTTAAAAGGGCTGTTAATTTCTTTTAAATTGCAAAAATAAAAAT
This sequence comes from Amaurobius ferox, assembly GCA_951213105.1. Lineage (NCBI taxonomy): Eukaryota > Metazoa > Arthropoda > Arachnida > Araneae > Amaurobiidae > Amaurobius > Amaurobius ferox. The sequence continues at coordinate 66,743,355 of OX578135.1, read as the reverse complement.
CACTGTAGAATACCTTCGAACACAAACAAATATCTGATGAGTTTTAATTTAGCGCGAAGGGCGAGCGAGGCGAACAACCGGACAACAGTTGACTACAGCGCCCTCTCCCCGTTTCATCCTCCTCGGAAACCAGTTTTGGAAAACTTTCAAGGGAGCACGTTACACTAGATACATTATAGACACTTTACTCCCAATGCTGGGAGATGTTCCTGAAAAGCCGCCTCCGCCAGACGGCGTTGGTCTCGAATAAGCAGTCTAAAGCGGAGGAGTTAACATTGAAACAAATGGAAATTTATTGCAAATGAAATGACTGATATCTTTCGAAATAACTGAAGAATTTGTGTGAAATTGGGTGTGATTATTGTAAGTGGTATACACAAAAAGTCATTTGATTTTCAGAGAGATTGACCTAGGGATATATTCTTATTTTAAAAATTTTATTTAACTTGATCTGGTGTTCGTTCAAACATTTGAGGTCCAAAATAATCAGGTTCATTTATCATAGTAACGCGAAATTCGTTATGACGTTTCCTCTTGTGGCACATTTCAGTTCTTTCGATATTGAAGCATATCGGGCTAGCCCGTCCTGGGCCCGCCATAGGACATTACCTGGTTTTAGAGAATATCTCGAAAATCAGAGAACGTTGGAAATCTAAGTTTAATATATCGTTTTCTTTTGGAGTGTATTTTAATTCTTTCAATTTTCAACCGTACCGGGTTAACCCGTCTTAGGCCCGCCTTAGAAACTCACCCGTTTTTGCGGTATAACTCGAGAACAGGTGTATCTAAAAATTCGAAGTTTAGAATATCATTGCCATTTGCTGTATATTTTAACTCTTTGGATAAAAATTTTATCGGGCTAGCCCGTCCTGAGTTCAACAAAAGGAATATATCGTTTTCTGAGAATAACTAAAAATTCGGAGTATCTAGAATGTATAAATTTAATATGTCATTGTCCTTTGGAGTATATTACATTTCACCTCATTTCGAACCGTATCGGGTTAGCCCGTCTTGGGCCTGCCATAGAAATTTACTCGCTTTTAAAAAATAAATCGATCAATCGGAGTAGCTGAAAAATATAAATTCAGTATATCATTTCCGTTTGGATGGATTTTAATTTAGATTTTGAAGCTCGTCGGGCTAGCCCGTCTTGGATCCGCTGAAGAATGCATTAGTTTTTGAAAAATAAGACGAGAACCGGAGTAGCTAAAAATTCCAAATTTAACATGTCGTTGGCTTTTGGGGTATATCTACGTTTCTTCGGATTTGAACTTTATCGGGGAAGTCCGTCCTAGGCCCGACATAGGAATGGACCCGTTTTTTAGAATACCTGGAAAATCGGGGAAACTAGAAAATATAAATTTAGTACATCCTTATCTTTTGGGGAATATTTTAATTCCTTTGTTTTTGAACCGTATCGGGCCAACCCGTTTTGGGCCCGACTTAGAAATTCACTTTTGTAGTGGAATAACTCTAGAACCGGAGTATCAAAAAGTTTCAAGTTTAGAATGTCGTTGTCATTTGCGGTATGTCTAAGTTAATTGGATTTAAAACCTGGTCGGGCTAGCCCGTCCCGGTCCCAACAAAAAGAATGTACTCGTTTTCTAAGAATAACTCCAAAACTGTAGCAGCTAGAATATCTAAATTTAGTATATCATTGTTTTTTAGGGTATATTTTATTTCTTTGGATTTTGAACCTTATCAGACTCGCCCGTCTTGGGCCCGACAGAGTGGTAATGTACTCATTTTTCGAGAGTAACTCGTAAATTGGAGCAGCTAAAAAATTCAAATTTAGTATATCAATTTCTTTTGGGGTTTATCATAATTTATAATTTGAACCTCATCGTCTTGAGTCCGTCTTAGGAATGCGATCGTGTTTGATGAATAACTCGAGAACAGGAGTAGCTAAAAATTCCGAATTTAGCATGCTATTGTCTTTTGTGATATATTTCATTTTTTTGAATTTGAACTTCATTCAGCTAGCTCGTGCTGTGCCTGCTATAGGAATAGACTCATTTTTTTAGAATAACCCGAAAACTGGAGCAGATAGAAAATTCAAATTTAGTATATTATTTCCATTTCGGGTAGAATTTAATATTTTCGGCGTATATATAATTATAATTAGTGACGTAGGCATGGGAGATAGGATGTGTGGTAAAAAACCTCATTTGCCGAACAATTACATTAGTTCTCAAAATTGTCTATATTTAAAAAAAATTAATTTTGTACTATAAGCTCCATTCGATCGTCGACCCCCTTGTGTCCTAAATACATAGTTACATCCATATGCAAATGAGTTAAGAAGTGCGAAATTTGTCCACGGATGTTGGGTCGGTGCACTGGGAGTACGAGTGAAGGTTACGGTTCTGCGTGATCTGACGAAGAAGGTTTTATGCCTTCGAAACCTGTCGATATTAGTATTTTGAGTGGTATTCTGCTTTTTACGAAGATAATTTTATTTCTTTAGCAGAAATTTGGACCGCACGTATTGATTTTATTTACTTGAAATTGAAATTTTTCAATAATTTTTAAAAGCATTATATGAATAACTTGAACGAATGCTTTAAAACCAAATTTTTGTTTTGCATTTTGATACATATTACCATGTAAACCTAAAAAAAGAATGTATGAGAATGTCTGGCAAATATTTTGTTTTATCTCATATGTTCGTCTACTAGGAAAAATGCCTGTGGGTGGCCCTGTGAATTTGGAAGAAAAACATGAAACACCATTGCCGCTTGAACATTAATAGAACAAGGTGGGGTCTGCCTACAAGTGCTGTCTCTTTGTACGGTGAAAGATAGCGCTGATAAGAATTTCGATTGAGGGTGGACATGTAATTGACCGCTATTTTATTTCGACAGGCGCGTCTCCTTTACATACGTTTCCGCAAGTTGCCACATCTCTTACACGAACAATGCTCAAAAGATCCGCAAATCAGCGGGGGCTCTGGAAATGGGTAGAACACCAGGGAAGGGCATTTTGTACTGCCTTCAGGGTGGCCTCTAGATACAATAGGAAGTATCTCATTAGCACATTGGTCATCTGAGATCGAATTTGTTTTTACTAAGAATCGTCACCTGTACAATATTCTTTTTCGTAAAATTGGACAGGATGGACCCACTCAGAAAGAAAGATTTTTCGAAATTGTAAGCAGCAAACTTTCACTCATTTGATGTTTGTTGTAACTGACGTTGAAAATCTATATTTAGATTAAAAAGGGCTGTTTTTATAGCTATATCATTATTGCCTGTTCTGTGTAAAATTGCCTAGAAAAATGTATTAATTCGATTCATCCAGCATATTACTGTATTTTGCATTTCGACGAATAGGCTAAAAAATAGCCTAACATTTCCTAATCTGCGAATTTCAGCATCCAAAAATCCCGTCACAAGACTTTTCTTTCTATTATACTATGTAGTACGAATCACTATATTACTATGAATCTTTAAAGTGCACCGTGGACTGGTTTCGCATTATTTAATTCCCTTGCATATAAGCGTAGGCAAGATCTAGGATAGGGGGGGTCGACGATCGAATGTGGGTTTACACAACAGTACAAAATACTTTCTCAAATATAATCCCTAAGGAGAACTAATGTAATTGTTTAATTGTTTGGTAAATGATAATTTTTCTCCAATTTTCGAGTTATTTTCCAAAAACGAATGCATTCCTAAGGTTGGGCAAAGATGGGGTAATCTAATAAAGTTTTAATTACAAAGAATTAAAATATATCCCAAAAGAGAATACTATATTATAAATTAAAATCCATCCAAAAGGGAATGATATACTAAATTTACATTTTTTAGCTACTCCGACTGATCGAGTTATTCTTGAAAAGCGAGTAAATTTCTATGGCGGGCCAAGACGGGCTACCCCGATAAGGATCGAAATGCGATGAAGTATAATATACAACAAAGGGCAATGATATATTAAATTTAGACATTCCAGATGTTCCGAATTTTGAGTTATTCTCAAAAAACGATATATTCCTCTTGTTGGGTTCAGGACGGGCTAGCCCGATGGGGTTCAAAATCTAAATTAAAATCCATCTAAAAGGAAATGATATACAAAATTCACATTCTTTAGCTACTTCGTTTGATCGAGATATTCTTGGAAAGCGAGTAAATTTCTTTGGCGGACCAAGACGGGCTAGCCCGATAAGGTTCGAAATGCGATGAAATATAATATACCACAAAAGACAATGATATATTAAATTTAGACATTGTAGATGCTCCGAATTTTGAGTTATTCTCAAAAAACGATATATTCCTCTTGTTGGGCTCAGGACGGGCTAGCCCGATAAGATTTTTAATCCAAAGAGTTAAAATATACAACAAATGACAAGCATATGCTAAACTTCGAATTTTTAGATACACCTGTTCTCGAGTTATACCAAAAAGTAAAGTCATATGGCGGGCCCAGGACGGGCTAGCCCGATAAGCTTCAAAATCGAAAGACTTGAAATGTACCACAAGAGAAAACGTCATACCGAATTTCACGTTACTGTAATGAATGAATTTGATTATTTTGGATCTCAAATGTTTGAACGATCACAGATAAAGCTAAATAAAATTTTTAAAATATGGATATATCCCTAGGTCAATTTCTCTGAAAATCAAATGACTTTTTGTGTATACCACTTGCAATAATTACACCAAATTTCAGACAAATTCTTCAATTATTTCCAAAGATATCAATCATTTCGTTTGAATTAAATTCCCATTAGTTTCAATGTTAACTCCTTTGCTTTAGACCGCTTATTCGAAACCAACGCCGTCTGGCGTAGGCGGTTTTTAGGGAACCTGTTTTTCGCCTCGGTCGGCACACTATCTATTCTAGCCATTGTAACGGGACCTTACGACGGATCTTCCGACGGATGATGAAATTCTCCAAACGGCTAGAAAAAGACAACGCTCCGCCATTTTGATTTTCATGTAGCGGTCCATGTCGTTTTCAGCACATATATGTATATTCTTTGGTTTTCAGTGAGACGCCATCAAAAGGAGATATGATGGTTTTCAAGGTATTAATTATTTCAATTTTTGTTTCTTTTGGATGAATTACTATGTTTTATTATTATGTATTGATTTAAATAAAATTTTATTTCGATATGTCCAAAATCCTTAACCATGTTATGTATGCATTCCAAGTAGTATAAGCAATATTTATTTAAATTGATTTGAATAACGAAATAAAATCATAGAACGTGTAATGTAAAGCTGCATTTATAGCAGAAAAATATATCAAATTTAGTTTAGAGGGTCAATTTCAGCTATTAAAGCAAGACTGGTTTTGTTGAAATATACTAAATGTTAAACGTAATATGAATTCTAAAGGTATACGATGTAAATTCTTCCTTTCAAGATTAACTTGGAAGGAAGAATTGTTTGTTTTCTTTGCTGTTGTTAGTTTTCGGCAGATTTTGTTACTAAATGCATTTAAGTTTTAATATAATATTTATTCAAATTAATGCTATATTCAGTTCAATTTAACAAAATTATATATTAAATAGTGACTTTTACAATAATAGGTTTGTTGCTGGCAGAGTTACTGCTGCATATCTACAAAGCAAGAAGAAATGCTGAAGTTGGTACCTGAATCTCAAGTATGCTGATAAGTTTTTAACAAGTGCAATAAGAATACATTTTCTTTAGTTAAATAATAATCTTAATTATTCTATTCGCTTATAGTTTTTACTTTTGGAGGCTTGTTAACAGTCCTCAAATGCTATTGCTCAGTGGAGAGCAAGAAATCGTCCTATCATACTGATGCTCTCATTGGCAAAAAGTATAGTTATATTTTAGTCTTTTGAAAGCATTTGTGTGTACTAAAATTGACTTATGAATGATGTTTACTGTTCTGAGTCATAATTTCAAATTTTTTCTCTTTAGTATGTTTTACAACTAATAATGTTAAATTCAGATTGTTTATGTTAAATGAAATGCAATTGTTATGTTTTCATAAGTAATTTATTTGCGAGATTGAACATTTTATTTCTGTATTTGTGCAAATGTTTAAGCAAATCTTCAAACCTATTATTCATAAATTCAGTTTCATTGTCTAATCTTACAATATAATTTTATTTACAATGTTTTCATGCAGATTTTCAAATTAGAGAAATGCTTTGCTTTTAGTTTGTTAATATGCAATGACTAGAATCACCTAGAATAAGCATATCTTGCACTTTATAGTAAACACATTGGCATTGGTTCTCATAAATCCATATGAATGAACTTAATTGTTTCGAAACTTTTTTTAACAAATGTGAATGATTCCTTTTCTAAGCTAATTTTGCCTGTTTACATGATTCGCAAAGTTTTAATATTTAACGCAAAATATTGCCCTCTCACCATATGATTGCTTAATGATGCTACTGTATTTAACTTCTTTAAATTAAGATATACAATAGCTAGACAATTCTTCATTTCACTTTTAACTTTTTCATTACATTGACTTAATCTCTAAGATTTGCCTCTGCAATAAACAATCATTTATTTCTGTTGCAAATATATTTTTTGATTTTCGTAAAAACTACCTTATTGTTATTCCCCATCTATAAATTGATAACAAATAACTTAGTAAGTACGTATAATGCATATGCTAGTTATATACGCTTTTGAAGAAACCAAATGAAATATATATATAAAAAAATTAATCTTGATAGAATAATACTATTTAACAATGCATCAGAAATGTTGTAGTAGCAAATATATCATTAAAAATTCAATTTAAATGGGAGAGTAGTCCCCAATCTCACCAGTTTTTTTGCCAAATCTTGCAATCTATGTTTCTCAAAACCAATAAGCATTTGGCTTTTAAAGTTACTGCATTTAGCAGTATCTCAATGATTATGTTGAAGACCCAGACCGTCCGACTCGTCCAGAGGACTAAGAGCAGCTATTTGGACGGCCGGAAATGATTATGTGCACATGTTTTGGAAATTGACAAAATAAGTGTGTGGTTGCCACAAATATTAGAAGTAAATTCTTAGGGTGACAGAGAAAACCAAATTATAAATAAAAGTGTGTAACCGTTCCGTCATATGGTTTTAAATATATAATGCATAAAATAATGTGAAAATAAAATGCATATTTAAAATAAAACGTAAATGAAAATTAAATTCTATTAGGAAGGATCCATTTACTCACAATTTAAAAATGAAATGATTGATTTATAATAACAAATAAGATACATAATTCCCTGATTATAACTATTCTAAATATCTAGAAAGTACTGTGTCAATCATAGTCCTAGATTTAGTGATTGATACTGCTGGATCATTATTCAATTTGAATTTTGTGTTTAAAAATTCAATCAGTGGCTGTGCTTCTGAAGAAACAAATTTAAAGCATTTAAATCAAATTGAAAATTATTGGTATGTTTTCTAAATCCATTCCGAGTAAAGCTTAACTGTTGACAGTATTAAACAAGCAAAATTCTATTTGCATTCCACACTAGATTTTGCTATAACTACATTTAATAATTAATGCTGTAATTGAAAATCACAACACCTGTATACAATATAATGAAAATGTGAAGCACGCTAGATTCACTCATAGCAAACAACTTACAACCTAACTAAAATGTGTAATATTTTAGCCTTGATCGGCGAGTAATAGCTAATGACTCACTGACAGGAGTAACAAAGTGTAGCACAACACGCCATCCTTAGTCTACTCATCTGTTGTCTTGCCACTATTGAAAGAGTCATTAATATCATTTAAACATAATGGTATTCTATTCCACTTCTATTGAAGGAGTTTATTTTCATTCTGCTTGGATTTCCATTAAACGAACTTGCACTACTGTGCCTTAAGAATATTAACTTTAATAATACATTACAACTGCATACAATATAATGAAATAAAGCATGTGAAGCATAACAAAACTCCTCATAATTTTTAAATAATGGTATTAATACCAAAGGTACTTATTCTATTTGAAATTAAATTTTATTCGGTTGTATCTATTTGCCCACAATTATTGATCAGTGGCAGGCATAACAAAAAGTGTAATGTAACGTCCACTCTGGCTACCCATCTCAATTGTTGCACTTCTATTGGAGGAGTTTCAGCTTTTGTTATGCTTGGATTTTCATTAAACAAACTTGTGCTACCATGCCTTAAAAATTTTAACTTAACACGTTATAACTGTATACAATACATTACACGGAAATTTAACTTATAACAACTAACAACACATTACAACTGTATACAATATAATAAAATAAAACAAGCAAAGCATAGCATACAATTGAGAGCATAACAAAAATGTGTAAAACGCTATCTTTGTTCACTGATCTCAGGGTTGCAAAATAGCCGGCTAAAATTAATAAAAGCCACGCCGGTGGATTTTATTGGTTTCAACCGGGTTTTTTTTGGCCAAAATTGGCTTTTCTTTTGTTAAAAAGCGTGAAAGATTTTAATTTTAAATTACACAATTTTAAGTGCTCTTTAACTAATTTTAAAGGCATTTTGTTGGATTAGAATTTAATAAATAACTTTATTTCTCAATAATGAAAACATTACTATTGGAATACCTGCTAGTGATTTTTTTGCTTGCAAAAAAGCCAGCTAAATTTTAAAAAGGTATACCAACTGCTTTACTTGGTTTATATTGGCCTTTAACATATTTTTTTTTAAAATGTTATTGCTTTAAATAATAAAATATTTTATTTTAGGACAATAGTTGCTTAGTGATATATTTTACTAGTTAACTAATTTTAAGGACTTGATTGATATGTAAAAGTCTTATTTTTACTCATAAATATTTAAAATCATGCATAAAGTCATTTAATAAAAAACATTATTTATCACTATTGAAACCAGTATTGGGAATAACATATGCATGAACAACTCTTTTGAATAGCATCAAGCTTTTCAAAAAGTTATTTTAATAAGTTTTAATTTGAGAACCTTTTTTGATTGCTCACTCTTTTGCTCTGAACTTAGATGCACCGAAATTTCTTCAAATATTATCTCCTCCTAAATTCTTTTTTCAACATTGAACATTCTATGATTTAATCCCAACCCCAAATCTTTACAGCCAATTAAAACTAAAACAAAACATCACACTGAAATGAAATGAAAACAGAACGAAACCGCTTAGGAGCAGAAAAACTTGTTAAAATGTATCATTTTTATAAGTCATCAGAACCCTTGTTAGTCATTAGAACTAAAATATGGATGTTCTCAAATATTATGTCAGATAATTTCATTTATTAAATACATATAAATTAATTAGCTGTAATATATATTAAAAGTAAATAGCAGTGTGTAAAAAAATGTTTTTCCTTTTTGAAGTAAAATTGATTTTTTTCCTTTTGGATGTGTGGTGATTTGTCTGTTTAATTAATTATAGTCTTTAAAATGTGTAGTATATGTAAAGCAGAGCTATGCATTATGCAACAGAGGCTTTCAAAACACTATCTTGGTGTCTAATTTAATGCATTCTCCTCACTGTATATATATTTTTTCTTTTAGACACATTACCTTCATAGCATTTTTCTAGTGGTCATAAAATCTTGTGTACTTGGTAATATTTAATAGAAGTTTATAAACATTTCAGTAAAAAACATTTAGGAGTGAATCAAAGATAAAGTAATGGAAATTTAATGTGAATTGGCTGTAAACCACCTTTTTTAATAAAAACAGGCTTTTTTAAGTGGTTAAAACCAGAAAAAGTCGGCCGGCTTTTTTTTTTGGTCTGGCTAAAAGCCGGCAACCCTGACTGATCTACAGAGAATGGGGGAGGCAATAACCGCTGACTTACTGCACTAGCAGGTGTAATAGAAAGTGTAACATACTCTCTTTTAGGTTTCAATTGCCACGCCACTATTGGAGGAGTTTAATTTTTTGCTATGCTCAGAGTTTCGTTAAACAAATTTGAACTACCATGCTTATCAACAAAATAATTTTTTTTTCTTTTGTATTTATGAAGTATTTGTAATTGCACAAATTATTTGATTTCCAGTGTTTTAAACATTGCTCCCTCAAATGTTAAATTTTTTTTATTTCTAGCAGCAGTACTTGATACAAATCATTCACTGGTGTATAAATACACAACACCAAAAATACAGGAGAAAAACTATTACAAGAAGCATGAACAAGCAACAAAAACAACAATAAAACAAACATAGGAGATATGTGGACGGTAGCCATAAACACAAATCCAAAACAGTCTTACAGCTTGAAGGACCTGCATCCTCTCCCTTGCGCGCCAATACTTTTGTACATGTCACCAGATAGTCCTGGGCAGTTTATTAGATGATCAGCGTCCATAGCTGCATTAGCACCACCCACTACACAATTCGGGCTTGGAATTAGATTAAATCTATGAAGATATTTAGCTAAACAGTCGTGACCAGTTTCCAGGCGAAATGCTGATGTTCAATAAAATAATATAATTTTTTAATTTTTTTTTAAATTTCTAATAAAATCCTGCCTTAGCAAAACATATTTTGATCATTAGATCATAAATTATTTACCAGGCAGTAGCTATGCATTGTTATTTTCAACACGTCCACTTTCAGGCTTTCCAGCTTACCATTTGATAAGAATTGCAAAGCTTAATTGTTTTCAGCACCAATTATTTCTAGTAGTTGTCTTTCACGGCTTTAGTAATCCCCAAATGCAAAGAATGAAGCTTGCTTATACAATTTGGTGTTAAACATTCCATTTTTGCATTTCTCAATGTGTGAAGATTAAAGGATAAATTGGCCATCACATTCACAATATTCATAGGAAGTTTTTCCAATTTCCATTCTTCTGCAATTTTTATATAAACAGCTGAAGACGCATTGCTTACTATTTTTTTCACAAATTCCATATCTTATTTTTAATTTGTGCAACCAACCGAAAGAGAACAAGGCATAAAAATATTAAGTTTTGTAGCAACTTTATATTTTTCTATAAGCATTAAGCCATGGATAGCAAGATTTGCTGCCTGATATTGATTAAAAAACTGTCTAGCCTACTTCATTTAACTTTCTTCTTGAACTCTGCGTTTTCTGTGGTGATGTCCTTTATATAAACAGTTATTAGAGTGACTGAAGAAATACAATAAAACCTGGCAAAGTGACCATCTAGCTAAAATGATCATATTTTCACACTGTAAACACCATTATTTTCATATAATTCACTAGGTTTCACTGTAATTGCAACAATTCAATTTGAAGAAATATAGTGATTTCTTTTTCCCCTTGGGACAGAAGGCGAAGTGCCAAGTCCCAACCTCTGCACTCTAGTAGAGTGTGTTAGTTAGTTAGTTAGTTAGTGATTTCTTGAATTTACCCATTTTCCTGTGACACATCAAGTTTACCTCTTGCATAAACAAAATTTATATTTTTCCTTTCATATATCTTTTTAATGTAAAAATGTATTAAAATAAACTGAATATATATTACACCTGACTTGAATTCTGCAATATACTAAAGAATTGCAAAAAGATTTTATAAATATTTACATACTTCAGTGCCAAATTCTTTAGAAATTTAATTACATTATTATTTTCAGAAATTTTGCTGAGCTTCATCCTGGGTCTTGAGTTATCTTACAGAGTTGCTTATCAAGAAAGCAAAGCGTATGCTGAATGAAATCAAATTATTTGTTATATTATGAGTTTATCTTAAATAAATTTTATTTGGTATATTGATTCCTATGTAAATAAGTGTTCATTTAGTTAAAGAAATATGGTGTTTTGTTAATTTTTATCTGAAAAATAAAAACAATGTTCAAATAACTGCTTATTTTATTTTTATGTTAATCTATGGAAAATAGTCTCTAATATATATATCTCTAGCTCATTCATTTTTAGAATTTTGTTCCCCATTGTCTTTTTCCAAGGATGCTGAAAAAAAAATTAGTAATATAATTTTATATTTATCATAAAGTACGCAAAATTGTTAGAAATATTTCTAATTATTTTATCGATTTTTTAAAGAAATACAAAGCTTCCTATTCTTAGCATCTATGCTCGGTAAAAAACTTTAAAAATATTTGAAGACTAAATGGAACTATAGGTTGTTGGGGACTATTTACCAAAGATTAGTGGGGGGGGGGGGAATGAAACAAGTGACTGAAGGAAAAATATTCTGAAAAGATATAACCTGAATCCATTTTGAATAGTTTGGGAAAGATTTCTGTTTATGGGATTTTGACGGGATAACTCGAGCAAATGCTCCTACCACTACCAAATTTTAATAGTATGTGTAAAACTAGATAGAATTTTTAGTAATTCTTACATAGAATCTAATTTAAAGTTTTTCATAACATAATTGTTTTTAGTAAGAAATAGTGTTACAGCTTTGAACAATTGTGATAATATAAAGTGTGTGGGAGAGCTTGATAATTTGAATTACACTGAATTGATAATAGCTTATATTAGCACGAATAAAGCCCAATTCATCAATGTCACTAAACTTGCTAACTTTAAAAATGTTTATAACTTGAGTATGAAATCTTAACATCTATTCTTGTAATACAAATGGAACTAAATTCTACATAAGTAATATGATTGTACGAGAAAGTCAGGTAGAGGGCTCACATGCAAAATATTTTATTTGGTATTCGTACAAAGAGAATATATTTATGATCAAAGTAAGCCAAATTATTTCTGTTCTAGTAGCATTACTTTCTCCTTTTGTGTTCAACTAGATGATTTGTATCTTTTATAACTTATTCAAAGTAAGCCAAATTATTTCTGTTCTAGTAGCATTACTTTCCCCTTTTGTGTTCAACTAGATGATTTGTATCTTTTATAACTTTTCCCTCCTAGAACCATAAATTACATAAAATTTTGCTGGTAGATTCTGATTTATGAGCAGTAATGAAATTATTTTATTCTTACAGTGTTATGTAGAATGTTATAGATCTACCTAATGATTGTGAAATTAAACAACTTTCATAAATAACATGGGACGAAAAATACACTTGATTAAAACTGGTATAAATAATTAAATACTGTGTACCATAGCCAGAAACAAAATCAAAAAGGGGTTGGAGTAAAATTCTGACCTTTTTCGGGGGGGGGGGGGGAGCAATATGCTAAAATATTTGTGTCAAGTATAATTACAGTAGTTTCTTTTAATGAATGAGTATGAGTCAAAGTTTATGCACAATACATATAAATTACTGTAACAAATAATTATAGCTATATGTTTGCAAGTTAAATATGACTGAAAATATATATAGCCACTGCACATCAATATTCATTCACAAAAATTACAATTGATGCTAATATAAGCAAGAACTAGCAGCAAAACATTTAATAAATTTTATTAAACATTTGAATAGTTATTGCGTAATATTAACTGATAGCTAACTAATCATTACAGTTGACTTTAAATCAATAATTTTTATAATAGTGGACTCTGTACTAACATTAAAAACCGTACATAGTATTAATTTGGTTAGAATAATATCTGAAGGTGTCTAACACATCATTTGCTGTATTCCTATTTGAAGAATTTTAAAGCACTAGGACAGGATAGTCCAGTAGTTAAGGCATGGGGATTGCACTCGGGAGGACCCGAGTTCAATTCCCGACGCTCCCCAAACTATCCCCGTGTCTACGCGAAGTATGAACATGTTAAATCTATAGATCCAGAAGTTGATGACAGAGGAAGAAGTGTACGGTCCCTATGGATATCTCCCAATATTTTCTAGCCAAAATTGAGTGGTAATATCTGGGTCGAAAACAAAAACTACAACCATTGAAACTATAGCAATCCAAATGGCTAAAACTTACATACTGAGAAGACTAAATAGTCTTGACCCCCTATAAAAAGGATTCAGAACCAGTGAAGTAAATACTCGTTGGACGTGAATTGTTCTTAAGAAAATTAATATATTTGTTTATTCATAATTTTGGAGAAAGATGGATGTGTGAACATATTAAGTTCACCAGGGCCTTACAAATTGTGGGCTGCTCTACTATTTTCCTCTCTGTGAATTTTTCATGTCTTCACCTGCTAGAGTGGTCTCCGTACTCCATGCATATGTGGCTTCATAAATATATATTGTTTCATAATCTACGTTTATGGATGGTCTGGAGTTCACTTTCAGAGGTATTAAATTGAAAGAATTAAGAGAGTATGCTAACATGAAGTATTTATCATATGCCCCTCCCCCCCCCCCTTGCAAAATAACTGCTGGTCAGAGCTAGAAATATCAAGAGAATGGGTTGTAAAGCCGATCTAGCTATCAGTTGTACATGTCACATGTTGTTGTTGAGACCCAGGCCGTCCGACCTACCAGAAAGGTGTAAGGTATCCGTTTGGACGACCGGGAAGTGTCACCCAATTTAGATCGGAACCCAGTGGGGAGGCATCCACAGGGACCGTAGTACATGTCACATGTGAAAAATTTGAGTGATGTTTTGTCCCCGGCAAATTTTCACAGTTGCGTGCCAGAGCTCTAAGTTTTGCTTACAGCGCCCCGGCACATACTAGTGTTCTTCTGGATTTAAATTTGAAAATTGATTTCACCACTATAATAAGAACCCGCTGCTCTACAGTCCATAAGCATACTATAAAAATTCTTCTAGATCTCAATCCACGCTTGCTTACACTGTATGTCATGCACAACCCAGCCTTCCACAGTATTAAACTTTAAAAATATGTGAAATGAAAAGTAGGATCCACAGAGCCAATACAGCGGGTTGTCTTATCTCCCACATAAATATTTTAAAGTTGACAAATTTAGAAATAATTATGTCATCATCGGACATTCTTCAAATAGAGTTTAGTTCTTTTGCCTCGTTTTAGTCGACAAACATACTATTGTGGTCCAGGATATCGTCTGCTCCCTTTTGAGGACTAGATTCTGCTGAACTTCGTGATGTAAAAGAATGCAGAGAAGTAGGCTATTGCTCAATATACAGTAGGCTATTGCTCAAAGGTGCCTCAAAAATCTACAAAATTCCGTTCATGGCTCTAATGATATCTTCCGACTACTTCATTAATTTTTTCATAGAAAACATGAAATGGATAGTCTACAAAATAGAGTGATATTGTATGACCAATTTGAGGGATTGCTTGCAGAATTTATTCCCGGGGTTGCCGTCCAAATCAGTCCTGGCTAATGTTTCGCGAATATTCGCTGTTCAAAGCATTTCGAGCGCATATATGAGAATAAAAGTTCCAAGATAACTTTACATCGCCAATACGTATTTGAGTTGCATTATATAGTAGGTTTTTCCAATACAATTGACATCAAATACTACGACTCATTATTTACTCACTGTCATTATAGAGTATGCTCCCAGCTGACCAATAGCAATATTCCAACGGGACCAAAATCCATCAAGGGTCATTGCAAACTCGGATACTTCTACAAGAAAATAGGAAACCAGTGGTGTTTCTCCAATGGCTGCATATGAAAGCATATAAGATACATGAGACCAGGTCATACAATTTTCAAAGTGCTTTCACCACTGGATTTTTGCTTTAGTTTTTGCCTTCAACCATTCAAAATTCTAGTTAGATTCAAAACATGGGAACTTTCCATGTTCTGAGTCCTGGCACTATGAATTTCTCTCCTCTCATAAGCTCCGAAACACTTACGTTTTGAAGTGATAAACGTTTCTCAAAATTATCCTCTATAAAACAGGTCATTTTGTCACAGCAGTCCACATTGAACGCCAAAGCCATTTAGGTAAATGCTGGTGGTCCATCTACCATGCTCAATGCATCTTTTTTCACGATTGAAAGATCTCTACAGGTCCTTGAAAACGCAAGATGTCTTTGCAACTTATCAAATGTTTCCGTTTTACTCTACAATGTCAGTGATAAAAATTTCATAAACCAACAGATATTTTGGTGTTTATGAAATAATTCCGAATAAAACCGTGGCCCTCGATAAAAAAAAGGTGTCTGTCCATAACCTAGAACTGACACAGTGACAGGCTTCTCCCAAGCTGCCAAAAATTCAAATGTGTATCAAGATACAAAACAATCTATTATGATCCTAACAAGATTAACTTGAAAAGGCAACTCTTTCCAACAAAGCTACACTCTTTCTAGTTAGCCGTTCGATCCCAAGGATAAAATTCAATGTCAAAAGAGCAATATACGTCAATTCAGATGGAAAGATGCTTTGCATTTGAATATAACCGATTTAGCGCATTTTCTAATAAATAAAAAATGCTACCTTTAGGTATATAGAAGTTCTGCAGCGTTGACATAAATGAACCATTGGCAACCATTCACTTATTTTACGTATTTTTATAATTTTTAGATATTCAGTTTTAAACTGATTGTAATTATTTTACAGTAATTTATTTCAAACTGTTCAAAACCAGCCTCCCATTAAAAATTACTTAAAAATAATTACTTTTTTCATTATTCCATGTTTATAATTTGCAGTCCTTTAGTTTGTATAGTTACTCCATTTGCAAACTGGTGATGCTGTAAAGCAGGCTTATAATCAATTTCTTATGGTGGTCGCGCAGAAGATAAATTTGTTTTACATATGTTTCTTATGTTTATTCCAATATAGCCATGGCTAAGTTGTTAGATACTGAACACAGAACGAACGCACTTCGCTACCTGCACAGCACTTCGGTTCTTTAGAAATTTCCCCAGGAGAATATTCTTCCTTTGATCATGGCCATATCTGAGTGGCATAACGAACCCTTCCACAAAATTTAATTTCAGTCTCTTTTCCCACTTTTTTACTGATAATTACTGTTTCTAGTTTCTTTAGCAGCCCCTGGGTATGTATGCCACCGTTGTAGTACCTTCTAATGAATTCCTCCTCATTTTGTCATAGTATGCAAATCTTACTAATATGCATATTGAGGAAAAGACAGGCTTAGGCCGGATTCATACTGACGCGTTCGTCCGTTGCGTTGGCTATCCGTCAGAGGAGCATCCGTCAGAGGAGAATATTTCAGCATAAACCACATATTTAATAATTTTTTCTTTTTACAAATTAACTGAAATCCACATTTGAATCTAAACTAAAAACCAATATAACTAACTATGAATCCAGTTTTGAAAACCTATCTGAATTAGAATTTCAAATTTGTTGATCAACTGCCCATTGCTACAATATTTTCCCTCTATACAGGAAAGTGTTGAACTTATTGGGTCTTACCGCAGTCTGATAAATTTTTTAAGAGATATTTTTTCGTTTATGTGTAACCATATTAGTTTCCATATTTTTAATATCTGCAAGCCCTTTTAGTTAGGTGACAGTTTGCTTACAACAATGGTAATATGAATAGCCATTGTTATAAGATAGTTAAAAACGAGTCTAATATTCAGCTTCGGTTCTACAGAGAACATTTTAATAAGAACAGTGAGGCTGAATATTGGACTTGTCTTATTAAATATTTTTCACCAGACAGAACACATATTGGGGCCAGCACACCCCTCCGAAAAACTTTGCATCATAATTACTCATGCACCCTTTTGGAGTCAGAACTAAATACTTACCAAATTTTAGCTTCCTATACATTATGGTATTTGAGATGTTTTGGGGCCGACAGAGAAACCTAACTCAAAAGGTAGAACACTCCCTCGAAGCCAGACAATAGCTCCCACTAGCCAGAATCTCGGGAAAGAGGGATTTACAGTAAAATTTGCTTTCTAATATGGACCCTATGGAGAACTAGTACAATTGTTCATCGAATAAGAAGTTATAATATCCTTGCCACTGGAAATATATCTGCATAGTGTCTGTTGTACATGGAAAAATTCCCGTGGGCTCAAGCCTTACGCAGAACTACAATTTTTTGTTTGGGGGTACTAAAGCCTTTATTCATTAGATTGTTAACATTTCGTTTCCAATGTATAATATCAATACACTTTTCAAAAACTGCTGGGGGGTCCTTAGCTTCCTGAAACGTAATGCATCTAATTATTTTCCATAACTTTTACTGTATGAATTTACTCAATGGAATTTACGGTTATCACTCGACCTTGGATTCGAAAATTTTTATAAAAATATCCTTAAAATGACATCGCAAATCCGCAGACGCTCACCCCAGCAGTAAACACATTCTTGTAAACTGTACAATCTTAGTAAATTTCGAAGGATTAAATTGCTACAATTACTTATGTTATGTCTTACTTTCTAATCTTTTCAGATGTGAAAATTATTGTGTACTACTTTCTCCCATTTTACAATGCTTATACTCTTGAGTCCCTGTTAGAAGGAACCAATGTTGGCCAGAAAGTGTATGTAATGTTGCAGTGCATCCGTCATTTGCTGAGAGGCGTGTGGTGGTGGATCCAATCGTCGATTGAAGTGGTTCCAAATATGCTCGATCAGGGGAATTCGGTGGTTAGGGAAGAAGCTGGAAATCTTGGTCGCATTCTTCGAACCACTCGTAAACAATTTTGACGGTATGACAGATCGAAGATTCCATCGACCATAGGGAAGACCGTCAACATAAACGGATGTACTTGATCGGCAATATGGAGGGATACCCAAGTCTGTCGAGAATGCCTTCTAAAGGAATCAAAGGACCCATAGCAAGTTTCTGAGGGGGTTCAGGGATTTACTAAGGATTTCAACTTCTAGTTTAAATTTTTCCTTGAAGCATATATTATTTTTTTAAATTAAAATCTTTACACTGAATAATATGTAGCTGAAGGAACTGTTTAGTTAAAAAGTGACTTTTGTTTCTAAAAAGTCTGCCGAAACTAGCAATAAAGAAACGTGATTATTCAAAATTTTCCCATTCAATTCTTATTCTTTTGGTGAAACCATATTAATGAAAATTTATATTTATTCTAAAATAAGTTTAATTCCAAAATAATTTTATTTAGTGCACATTTTCATGAATTAATTTTACAAGAAATTTTTGTAATAATTTTCAAAGGATGAATTTAATTAGCAAGATATAATTCACATTTAGGTACATTTATATATATATATATATATATAATTATTTTCCACATTGATAAAAATATGACTAGATGATTAAAACTAATGAGGATCCACTGGCATCAAGAAAATATGCATGTGCTACGATTTTATTAATCTCAAGTGATCTACGAATCAGTTGTACCATACAAATGGCGATTATGACGTGCTACACAAACGAATTAATTAATCCAATTTTTTAAAAAGAATTAACTTTTTACATTATTTTAAGAATCTACTGATTTGTGGATTTCAGCAAATCTATATGTTTTGTGCATTCCTGAACACAAATTACCTGTTTCTAACTGTTAAGTGTGTCTGATTGTGAGTCTATTGACACAATATCACTTGAAAGAAATAGGAATTTTTCATGAAAATTTTAGAATTATTTAAAATGATAAATACAGGAAACCTCTTATTTTGTACATTTGAATCTGGACTTATACACCCATACAGTTTGATCTCAATCATGTTTTACGGCTTATATGGCGCAACTGATTTATAGATCACTTGAGATTAATAAAATCATAGCGCATAACAAGTTTCCTTGATGTTAGTGCAGTTACTGACTATCCAAGTCTGATGAGTTCTAATGAAAGTGAAATCATTTCATCAATTATGGTTGTTGTGCTGGAAGCATGATTCTAGACTTTCTTGTTTAATAATGGCCTGGCACTTGATAATTGTCTATTTAGACACTAAAGCATAAAAATTTTTGCTATTATACCACGTTGCCCTGGGTACACAATAGGGAGTGGATCATATTGCACCCTTTAACCACTTAATTTAAATCGAAATCAATGGAGGTGGCAACCACAGATCCTCTTTCTCCTTATCACGACCTACAGATTTACCGTGCCTATATTGCATGTAGACATGGGCATAGTTTTAAGTGGTGGTGAAGTTAACTCAAGTTTTTCTCAAGCAATCTTCTCATCATAACTACTAGGCCATCCTGGCCTTAGTTTATTTTATAGATGGTGCTGGGTTGGTCGACTTTTTTTCCCCCTATGTATCCCTCTCCAAATAACATTTTTAAGCTATAACTGATAAAGTTCAAGAAAAATGAAATAGAAAATTTTCTCCATTCTTCTGTAATTTCATATTATTTAATTTTTTTTATAGGAAGTACATCTGACGTACACAAATTTTCTATAAATGTTTTGAGTTTATATAGCATCAAAATTAAAATAGAACAACTCAATTGCACAACAATTAATCATGTTGTCTTTGAAAAAATTGTTTCATTCATATTGTTAATATTTATTAGTACAATCTCTACAATTGGATTCGCCAAATTTCACAGAAGTTATCTTTTGTGACGATGGATCTATTAAATCTTTAACACTAGAATGACGGAAGTGGTCATTTTGACTGCATAACTACTTTGAGAAATGATTCCTCCAAAACAGCTAATCCCAGCCCATTGAAATTTTATGACTTTTCTTAAAGTTATTGAAAACACAGAAGAAAATAAGAAAAGTCATAAAATTTCAATGGGCTGGGATTAGCCGTTTTGGAGGAATCATTTCTCAAAGTAGTTATGTGGTCAAAATGACCACTTCCATCGTTCTAGTGTTAAAAACATTTTTTAAATTGCTTAAGATTGTATTATCACTGTTTATTGCAGTAGACTTTGGCACTAGGAAATCTGGTTCATTAAAAACGAAAAATAATATACAGTTTATTTGTTTAGTACTTTTTCCTCAAAACTGGTTCATATTTGTGATCAGTTACTGTACAAATGTTCATAAGAATGACTTTATTTTACTATGACAGTGCAAATGAAAATAGTGTACCAGTCATTAGTGGACACTGTGGATCTAATAAAATCATTAAAAAAATCAGGAAATATTTAAAATGAATTGCACAGTTAGGTACAGATTTGCTAACACTATCAGCTTTCATTACAACTCATTACTAAGGTAATTAAAATCTAGATAAATCTTGATTTTTATAACTTTTAAGTGGGAATATACAAGTATTAAATTAGAAACCAATTTGAACTTTTTATTATTTTTACAAGATGTATGCAAATTTTATATATATAAAGATAATTATAATACAATGAAAGATTATACTTGTAACAAGATATTCTTTCAACTTTAGGCTTTAGATTATATATGTCGACTGCTGCCAAATTTAAAAAGAATCTAACACATATATTTAACTAGAGTGGACACACACATTGCATAAACAGATGCACAGAATGACAATAACTCTGAAAACAGCTGATTTATGTACAATGCATAAGGCTTTTAAATCTGTCTGAAACTTGAAGTGAAATTTTTGATCCTATTATAATAATTTACCTATCTATATATATATACACTGTTGCAGGGAAAGTTGAAGACCCAGGCCACCCGATTCACCCTAGGGTACGAGCAACAGAATGAGTGGCCGGGAAAGTAAAATTGTTCATTACTATAGTGTAAAATTGACTAGGTAGAATAATAATTAACATAAAGAAATTTACTACAGATCATTTTAATAAGAGCAAAGATATCAAAAGTCTTCTACCAGTTATCACTTAGCTACTAACCAGATTCCTTGCTCAGTGTTGCACTAATAATAGTATGAACTATAGAGGATATTGATATGGAGGCATAACAGTTGCTGTATGCTATTTTGCGATAGATTGGCCTACAGATGTTGCAACTATCACTTCAGATCATGCACACACGTAGATGCTCAAAAGTGTCATCCCATTTGGTCCCATAAATGAACAATGATGTCAAATCTGGAGACTGGATAGGTAACAGAATCATGGCAACATGATAGACATGGGGGAATTTCTGGTAAACTCTATTTGTATGCAGTTAAGTATTATCTTACTGCAGTGGCGGTTATTCAGGGGCGCCGCGGGGCCGCGCGGACCCCCTTGATCAAGCACTTCAAATTCCTTTAGTTATATAGGTTAATTACAATTTTTAAGGAAATTATCTGAAATTTCTTTCAACTAAAAGTCGAATTATTGGAAATAAATGATAAAATTTCTCACTAGATGGCAGCACTAAAGCTTTGACTTTCAAAAAAATCTCTCATCCCCTCTTCATACTATATTAAATTTATAGGGAAAAATACTGCATTATAGGGAAAGACGAGGGATTTTAATAAGATCCGCGTCCCGTTAGCGACTCTCTGATAATAGAAAGAATGGTATGTGAATACAACGGCAATAGAAATTTCAGCTAAAAAAACAGACATTGCAATATTCCAATCTGATCTGAGCCGCGGCTTATATCGCGGCTCTCTTTTAAAGAAGACTCGAATACCGTGAACGACTGACTCGAATTGGCTGAGTTTCGCTAATTTGGCCTCGAATTTTTCTTGATAAATGAGTGTTCTCGCTCTCGCTTCTTTTTAAAATAATAAATTTGGATGTTTAAATAAATATTTTAAAATAAATTACTGTATTTATCTAATTCTGATTTATTTTATTGATCCTATTGACCCCTAGCTATTTCAGTTTTGGTTCATGAAGAAATAGTTTAGTAGTATTAGATATAGAAAATAGAAATTCAAAAAAGTTTCGATATATATTTTGTGCTTTTTACTTCATTGAATAAGTGATGATGAATTAATAAGTGATGATCATTGAATAACTATTGATGGTATTTTGGGGGTTCCGTTCTTCGTTTTTGGTAGAAAAATGCATTGTTTGGAGCACTCAGTTTAATTTCGCTGCATAAGCGCCCGGACGGGGGGGCATTTCTGATGTAGGGTGGTTCTGTCTGTCCTTCGGAAAGGGGATTATTTCTGATTTGGGGTAGTTCCATGCTTTGTTTGTGATGAATTTCAATGCTTTTGACTTCTTAATTGCTTAAAAGTCACGAGAATTGTATTTGTGGCATGCCCGTGGATATTTTTAGTGACACTTTCAGAAATGTGTTGTCTGAGGGGGTGGGTCTCTTGATTTACTCAGCTGTCTTACTTTTTCAGCTATTTAACATTAAAGATTGAAAAAAAATATAAATATTTGTTAAAGAAGTTAAAAATTAATTTTCAACCTGATACTTGATTCTTTGATCTGACGTTGTTTTTCTTAAAATCTCCCCCCCCCCCTCTTCACCGGCGACTATTCAATCCCCCTGGTTTTGCTTCTAATTTCATTGAAGTCCAATATTGATCCGATACTCCCTAGGCGTAAATTTCACTTGAGGTAGTCCTAAAATTTCTCATCTCGTTTCCTAATTAAGCAATTTTGAATCTACTGGCAGCTATAGTCTCTGCACTATCTATACGCGTATCGTCTGGACATGCATATTGTTTTATTCAAACTCCTCTGAGCGTCACTTTTAGTTTAACTAGCCCGCACGGTTTCACTTCTCGGTTCCTAAATTGAGCGAATTTGAATCTTCTGGTAGCTACACTCTTTGTACCATTTGTATATACATATCTTTCATATCAATCCCCTGGGCGCAATTTTTACTTTAAGTAGTCCTCCTCTAATTTCACATCTCGGCTCCTAATTGAGCCATTTTGATTCCGTTGGTGGCTATAGTCCCGGCACCATTTGTACATGTGAACTGGATATACATATTTATTGTGCCAGCTCCCTGGGCGCAACTTTCAGTTCGGTTAGGCCCCCCCCCCCCCCGCCAAATTTCTTATTTCACCTTCTAATTGAGCGATTTAGATTTTGCTGGTGGCAATCACTTATACAACCTTATTATGTCAACCCTCTGGGCGTAACTTTTACTTTAAGTAGCCTCAATTTCATATTTCGGTTTTATAAAAATGCATCGCCTTGGTTCCTGAAATATCCGTGCACGATATTTCAAGACCGTACGATGTTTACATTTTCCGCTACAGACCTTACACACACACGCCGACACACAAACATCGTCTGTTGTTATGTAATATGAAACAACCGTGGTGGAAGAGGGGAGACCCTCCTCTTTTTTATATTTACATTTTTATCTATCTTAGTGACACTTGCTCCGATTTTGATGCAATTTTCACACTGTATTTTCTACTCTACAATGGACCCACTCGATCTGCTCACTCTAAAATTTGATCCACTTTTGTTGAATCCGTGCAGCGAGCTAACTGCTTATTGCTATAGAAACCGATTGCTATATATAATGATTAATAGCAGGCAGAACTCGCTCATATCATTTTAAAGACGAATAGAGAAAACCATAATGCATAAGAACTTTCTGTAAATTCCAAAATCATTCTTAAACTTGTATGAAAATAGTTATTCCGTTTCTACATATAAACGGCCGTAGATTTAGTTGATTTTCGCTCTCTAATTATGTTACTGTTTGGGTTACAAGGATGATCAGGTACAAAACTATTAGCCATATTGTGTACCTGAGAGAAATTGTGTGCATTTTGGGTGTACAAACAATTGCGCTAATCATAAAAAAATACTGCACATGCATACGACTGAGAGTATTTAATTTTTACAAATTTGATATAAATTTATTTAGAAATACATTCAAATAATTTCCATAGTTACAATAGGCCCTTATTCATTTTAAGGAAACTTGCAAATGCATATCAGCGCAAGTAAAATAATAATTTGGTATACAGTTATTTGGAGGTAACGCCGGAACTAATTTATCAGTGCCGGACAAACGACGAACTCGAAGTCTAAAAGACGTAGTTGGCACAAACTGAGGAGGGATACTATAATATACATAAATACATATTATAGTATGCTTCTATACTTAAATATCCCCATCTATACATAAATACATATATGAGCGCCTCCCTCTACACCTCGCTCACGAGCCGCCACTGTCTTACTGGGACTGGGATGTTGCTCTTTATAGACCTTCCATTAGGTAATACATGAAGATGCAGGATTTTTTTTAACATGAGGGGCAAAGCATCAAAGTAGAGAATGTAGAAAGTGCCAATCTAAATAACCTAAATAATAATTACCAAGTAAATTTTTATTTTAATTATATATTATTTTAAATAAATATATAAAATGTTTTCTGAATAAATAAACAAATGGAAATATAGACATATTCTTGTTATGAGTGATGCCCATTTCCTTTACCCCTCTTCTTGTATAGTTCAGGAAAGCATGCAGGCCTCAGGAGAGACATATCAAAATGCGACATATATAGCGTAGAGTGATATTCTTGACTGGGGAGGCTGAGTGACTGTCATTTTAACTTGGAAAAGGTTTTTGTATGATAAGTGAATTTATATTGGAATTCACACTTTCAATAAGTTTTATTTCCTTGGTGAGTAAAATAAAATAATTTCACATAAGACTGTTATGAATGAAATGCACAATATTTTAAAATATGTTACCTATGTAAGATAAATATTTACAAAGTATAACATTTTAAATGTTTTCTTATTTCTAAATTAGTTCAACTTATATGAGCATTTTATTAAAACTTTACAACATAGTTGAAAAGTGTTTATGACTTTGTTCATTCTGTCTGTCTGTTAGCAGTGCTGTAATTGTAAAAAGAACAGAGGGTTTACCATGGGCGTCTGCAGATTTTTTTCCAGGGGGAAGCGAAACAAGTACTTACTACTTACACTTTCCAGGGGGAGAGGAGGGGGCAAAAAACATGTACACACACATACAAGTATATATATAGGAAATCCAAAAGCCAGGGGGCAACCGCCCCCTTGCCCCCCCCCCCCGTCCGGGCACCCATGGGGTATACTCGAAGGACCGGGGGGAAATGTTCGAATTAATCGAAGTTCAAATTATCGAGAAAAAAAGGCCTATTAATTTTATATTACAGGAAAGGAATTGTGGAACTTGGAAGAAACTTCGACTTAAGCAGAAATTCGTGTTCACAAGGTGTTCGAGTTATTGGGAGTTTACTGTATTTATGCAAAGCAAAACATGTAGACTAGCATCGAGTGATATTTAAATTTGAAAATCTCACTATATTAATATTTAAGTATGGCATAAAATAATTACAGGAAATGTTAAGAGAAAAATATTTAAACATATATAAAGTAGGATGTAATTTTGTTTTATTGTAACAAATTTTAAGGCCTACCTCTATCATTTTCATTGAAATATTTTCCAAATTGCTTGACGAGAGAAATCCGTCTCTGTGTCTTTTTTTGTAGCGCTTACTCTTGATCTATTGTCAACTGAAGAGTGATGGTTGGCCAACTAAGAATTTACAAATTTTTCCGGTTGAAAGTGTTCTATAGGTGGTCTATTTGAATTAATAAACATTAGATTGGAGGCGTTTGAAATCAATAAAGATGATCTCAAATCTGTTACTATGTTGTTCATTAGCAAAGCGTTTTGCAAAGCGCGTACGTAGTTTTTCAGAAAAAGCAGAGGGTATATGGAAATTTGCTGAAAAAACCAGGGGGTATACTGCGTGTACCGCCGTATACCCTCCACTACAACACTGTCTGTTAGCACGATAACTGCTGTAAAAATGACTTTATCAAAATGAAATTTTAGTATTTGTGGGACCTATGGGAATATAAATGAATAATATCAGCCAATTAGTTTCGGATTCAACCCGGGTTGATAAAATGAAATACATCACAAATTGCTTTGAAAGTTTTAGGAAATATTCAAATTATCCCATAAAATATATAACAAAAATTTCAGAAAAATATATTCAGTAGTTTTTTAAATAAAAATTAAAATAATAATTATATGAGGATTATATGAAGAGATCCTGTGACACACTTCAAAATAAAGTATGGCATCCATCTTGTGTCAAAATCGTGATATCTAAAGTTCTTTTTAATTTATATTTAGTGTTGTGTACATCCTAAATCCACTTTATTTTTGCTTAATTTCTGTGCATCAATATTCTGCAACAACACAAATACAATATATTTGAGTTTAAATGATTATCAAACTTTGATTATTTCTACAACGAAGCCTAACTTTTACTTATGGAGATTGTAAACACATCAAGCTGTAAGATCAGTTGTATAAGAATTACTGAATATCTTTAACACAAAATTATTTAGCGCTGGAGTCTGCAATATAGTTGATATGAATGAAACAGTCAATGATTTTACATAGAGAACAGATGATTTTATAGCAGACTTTTTCGGTGAAGTTTTAAGCACAGAGTTAAATTACTTTTACCTCCATGGTTTTAAGTTTTTAAGTAAAAAATAAATTATTGTAGTATTGTGATGAATGAAAGGAATAGAATAAAAGTTTACGAATGAAATTTTTAATGCTTTTTCATAGAGAGCCAGGTGATTTATATTTCAATGATGTCATTTGAATATTCCTTTTTTTTTTAAGTTTTCAAATATAATAAATTATTATAGTATTGTGATAATTTTAAAAATATTACCGCTGAATGTATTGCATTTTAGAGATGTTTAAAAAAATTGCATTGCAGTTGGAAAGTGTTTCATAATCAATGCTTTATGCATGATTGATCTTTCTTGTTAAATATGAAGTCATGATCACTCACAGGGGAGGAAACTCTCCCCCTTGCATATTCAAGATGACAAAGGCGAGCATCAATCTAGACAACATTATATATTATTTTATTGACTTTATAACTCCACCCCACCAACGGTCCTACCGTGCCGGTTCTCGTTAGATCACCGAAGTCAAGCAGCATTGGGCGCGGTTAGTACTTGGGTGGGTGACCACCTGGGAACACCGCGTTTCGGGTGCAGTAGCCCAGTAGCTTGCGAGCTGGATTTGCACGCTGCCACAACTGCCGCCGTATTCATGCGGAGTACAATCATGGTAAACATGTGGGTCCGTCAGTCCTTCTGAGAGGTTGGTGGCAGGGGAAGTAGGGTACGGTCCTTGTGGATGCCTCCTCTACTAGGTTCCGGTCTAAATTGGGTGGCACTTCCTGGCCGTCCAAACGGTTACCTTACACCTTTCTGGTAGGTCGGACGGTCTGGGTCTCAACAACAACCCTCCCCCCCTTTCTGGAAAACATTCTACATGCACTCATGTATAAAAAAGTGCACTGAAAATTCGTGAGAAATCTGGAACATAAGCTTAGTTGAATATCCCTGTAGTCAACAATGTCCTTAAAGAATATTACATATTAATTATTTATCTATAAATACTGTACTATGAAAACGTAAAAAATATTTTATAATTACAATATGCTAAGAATCCGCTAAAAAATTATCAACCACTTTTATTTAACTGAGATTCTCGTCTAACAGGGGATTTTAAAGGGAAATGAAACTTATTCTTTATAAAACTCCCAAATACGCAAATGGATGCTTCGCCATATTAATGCCTATATAACAAGCTAAGTCTACTTTGCAAACTACTCAAGTTTAATGATAGCCATTATTAGTATACCTTTTTGTCTTGGAATTGTTTAAAGTTAAATCCTAGTTTATTACAAATAGTATTACAAATAATGATTATTTTTTACGAATAGTAATTAATAGAATCATGTTTGACCCAAAATGGAGGATCCATTAGGCTTGCACTACCCATCAATGATAAAACGTTAGGTCTCACACCCAATTATTGATTGTTTGTAAAGGTGTGGAAAATAGGATGAAATAGCCACGCCTTTCTATAAACTAGCTTCCAATGTTACTTAATCAGCTAAGGAGGAGTTTAACAAATGAGTGGTCTTAATGCCATGTTTCTCCTTATAGACGACGAAGGCTGGATGATTTTAGCTTATGCATTAAAATATGCGTTTTGATGGGGAAAATAATTTGAATCATGTCACTTTAAGCAAGGAAAATGTAACAATTTTTAAAATAATACATATATCTTTGCAAAATTATTTTAAAAAATTATAATAAATCGAAGTATGTTCAAATAATTCTTTAAATTAGATTTTAAGCAGGGGAGGCTCAGCTTTTTAGCATCAAAGGATGCTACGTTACTGCACCACAAACAACATAGAATCAGAAATCAAAATGTCTTATCTTGCTAGCTTAAGTTTAGGTGTTGTATGTCTCAGCTTCCGGACGTTTGGTGTTCAGTACATAACAACCCTAGCCATAAAAAATTATAAATATCAAAATATCAAGGGCAGCTGTAAATTAGGTTTCTCCTTTACTTGCTGCTACAAGTATCTGTGAACAGTTCAGATCCAACAACATCCAGAGCAGGACTTAGGCTGGTCAAGGGGTGATAAACGATTTCAAGCTTGTTACTAAAAATTATCTCCATAATAAATAAAAAGCTGAACCTTTGAGAAGAGCCAACAATTGGGTCTTTATTCTCGAAAGTCATTTACTAATCTAAAACTCATAAATAGTCCCTAATAAATATATCTCACAACCTCCTATTAAATAACAACACACAATAGAAATGTTTGGCCTTTGCATACATGTTGAAAAACTGGAATCTTAGGAACTGGAATCTGGAGAATAGGGGCCTGAGGCATCGCTACCTGGAATTATTTTATGTGGCTTTGCCTGAGAGAAAAGATATATTTGTAAATGACACTCGTCTCAAAGAAAATTTGTGGAATATGTGCCACATACAATTATTCAGATGGGAATGGTACATATGGTACACTTATTGAAGACCCAGACAGTTTGACGCGTCCAAGGACATGAGCAGCTGTTTGTACGGCCGGATATGGTACACTTATGTAACTCTATTCACAACCCTTAATATGGTACACTTGTGTAACTCTATTCACAACCCTTAATATGGTACACTTGTGTAACTCTATTCACAACCCTTAATATGGTACATTTGTGTAACTCTATTCACATTAATTAATATGGTACACTTGTGTAACTCTATTCACAATCCTTAATATGGTACTCTTAATATTAATATGGTACATTTGTGTAACTCAATTGACAATCCTTAATGTCATTCTTTACAGCATATACAAAAGAAACCACAAACAGTGTTTTGTTGTCACTCTACGTACTGCTGACTAGAGTAGTTTAGTAGGTTAGGTAGTGCTACAAGCTATTTTAACCTTCCATCAAATCCTTTGTTCAAATCTCTGACACCAGTTAAGCCGCTGAAACTAGAACATACAACATTGATAGGTAATTTTCCTCTATTTCTTCGCATAAAAATATTATTGATTCAAATATGTTCAGAATTTGCGCAGTTCCTTTGCAAACCTTGAGTTCATTCTCATGTAATAATTTTGAATTAAATAAAGCTTAACCCTTTCCGGACGGCAGCATTCCGGAACTGTCGCGGCCCAAAAGGCAGAGCGCTTCGCTTCCGAACTATTCCCAAAATACGGCAAATTTTTTGCGCTAAGCCTAACTCTCGAAAAAAAATTCACTAAAAATCACCTATTTAACACAGAAATCTACTTTTTTCAGGAATAAAAGAAATATTTATTTTCTATTTGATGTATATTTTTCATACAAATCTGAATACAAAATACTCGTTAGTTGCTCCCATTTTTTTATCCGAAGTAAACGAATAATTTCACTGCCTCTAAAACCCAAACAAAAAAAATTACTCTCTTATATTCCTATGATTCACCAACGAAATCATAACGCTGAAATAAAAACAAAACCCGGAACTCAATTATAAAATTGTTGATGCTGCGAGAATTGCTCTCTCTGTTTATATTACAAAATCATGTTTCACCGCTCCAAATGGAGAAATAATTCATTGGATCCTCCTTAGTCAAGGTCATGTATCTGCAAAATACATTGAAGTTAGTTCCACGGACATTTAACGCCATCTAGTAGACAAATTAAAACGTTCCACGTGAAGGCACGCATACGTGCCACTCGCCGTTTACGGTAAAGTTTCCTCTGGCACGAGTGCGTGCCGTCCGTCCTTAAATGCAAGTTCGAAGCCGACACACGGGCGTGCCAATCATCCTGAAAGGGTTTGTTGTGATAAACATGCTGCATGGACCAATTTGAATAGAGTAATTAGAAAATTAATAGTAATTGCTTTAAGAGCTTAATGAAAATATTATAAATCAATTACTCCATTCAAATCAAGATCCCTGCAACAAATT
The DNA here is from genome assembly GCA_951213105.1 of Amaurobius ferox. NCBI lineage: Eukaryota > Metazoa > Arthropoda > Arachnida > Araneae > Amaurobiidae > Amaurobius > Amaurobius ferox. Next base: position 66,712,601 of record OX578135.1, on the reverse strand, counting down.
TTCACAGGTCGGATTCCCATGTCAATTCAATTTAATCTCAATGGCCAATTAAACAATTAAAATTATAAAATTTTTTTTTTTTTTTTTGTATAGTGGAATTTTCCAGGTATTGACATGAGAACCTTAAAATAGAATAAATAAAGCTAAAATGAATTATAATCATGCACAATACATACAATGATTATTTTAAATAGAAAAAAATTATTTATTAAAGAAAATATATATATTCATTAAGATTATATGTATATAATCAATATTAATTGACATCTTTTTTTTTTTTTTTTACATAAAATAAAGTACCAATAAAAGAATAAAGAAATAAGTTCCTTTTACTCACAGCTTCTGTACTATTGTGTACTTGTTGAAAATATATATATATATTTCAAAATTAGTAAAAAAAATAATTGAATTCACATCAGAACATTTGCAGATGATCTCTTCATCATGCTCTATTTTGTACTTCATTTTTAATTAATATTTTGTATGAAACCTGTATTTTTTTTATATTGAACCTTCAATATAAATTCTGCTAGAAAACTTCATTTTAAACACTATCTCCTCAACTAGGAGCACTATCAACACATTTTTTTGTGAACAATGCCACAGATTGACTCATTTAAAATGCACACATCTTCAGCTCCTCGGAGCTCAGCCACTTCAAAAATTCACTGAACATTTTGATACACATATTTCAGAAATGAAATAAACTAGGTCACTACACCTTTTGAAAATCACAGACCTACTGACTGAACTTCAGAATTTCTAAAAATTACACCTCCCAGGGAAGAGGGAGAGACAGCAAGCTTCTTTCTCGTTCACATTTCCATAATCTAGGTGACAGTAACAGAAAAAACAAGGTAATAATGAACATGGCTCCTTCCTTGAATTCTGATACAAAGGGAAGCGTCTCAATCAGCCATTGGTTACTGAGCAGTGATGTCATTTTGATCCACAAATTGTAAAAAGGGGAGAAAAAGTTCTTTCTTCGCATGCTCAATGTATTCCCAGAAAAAACCTCTGCTCACAGGGAAATCGGAATTGATGATCTTGCACATCTGTCAAGAATGGTAATTGAATGCACTTGGTGTTAATGGCTGCAAATACATGCCAGATTGTAGATAATATGAGAGGTCTCGTTTAGCTTTTAAAATTCTGTTTTTCCACACCTTAAAATGTCACTTAAGGTTTTAAGTGATCTTGCTAAATGCTTTTTAATGACTTTAGTGCCTTCTACTTCGAAGCCACTGTGGGAAAAACATTCACTACCTCAGACCACCATGAATTTAAGAAAAGTTCTCATGGGAAAAAAATAACTTTTTTTTTTTTTTTTTTTTTGTTGTTGTAAAGTTATAAAGTGTTATGATGAGTTTAAAGTTTTTAAACACATCACAACATTCCATCCCCCGTTTGAAGCAATTGAAGTAATCGTACCATCAAAATATTAATGTGTGAGAACAAAAACAACTTAAAATTCTATGAAACTGTGAGTAAAAAAATTTAAAATTAAATGAACTAAATACAAAATAATAATACAATATACATATAAATTTCTGAATAAACATGATGTGCACATCAAAAGAAATATTAACAATGTATCAAAATTAAAATTTCATGTATGTTGATGTAAAGTATTAAAAGTTGTAAATTCCTTGGTGATTTTATTTTTCACCTGCAAAACACTTTCATATTCACTGTAATCATACTCAATGATATTCGAAAGTTCAATAAAGTTCAACAGTGACTACTTGAGCTGTAAGTCCATTGATTGTTCATTTGTAAATTGATTGTTCATTTGTAAAGTTTATCATATCCTTGAACTTTATGTCCATATAATTAACATAAATTTGCTGGAAATGTAAAATTTGTGTCTGCATCACAAAAAAAAATTTTTTTTTTTTTTTTAAACAGTATGAATTAATAAAAAGTTGTACATGTAAATCAACATAAAATATTCATATCCATATATTAAATACATAAAATTAAAATAATTTGATAGCAATAATATCATTCGTATTTTTTTTTTTTTTTTTTTTTTTTTTTTTTTTTAATCATTGTATCAATGATGTTTACCGTTATAACATCATACACTTATTTCTACATTTGTAAATTTCATCAATTTTTTTTACTATTTGAGTAGATAAATATATACTAATTAATAATAATGAATACATAAAAAAAATCACATTCTAATATCAATTACAATATTTACATTAGTTTTCATTTTCAAAAATGTAGCCAATTTTCAATGTGAGCTGCACATGTTTACATATTATATATAGACAATTGTCTACTACTACATTCAATGAACTACATAACCTTTGAATGAATGTATTCAAAATTTGATAAGCACAAATGAATTCTATCAGTAATTCAGAAAAAAAAATGATTAAATGTTTATTTTGTGAATTAAAAATAAAATGTTTAAAATCCTAAAATGTGTTATAAAAATGAATGAAGTGTAATTTAATTTTAGTAAACAAACTTGATAATTTCAATACTGATTAAGATTTTACTACAAATGCATGTGTGAAACGAAGCTATATATGAGCTTTTAAAATGACTTTAATTGCAGATAAAATTTAAATTGCTGATTGGACAAAAAAAAAAATAAACAAAATGATGACTGAATGAATTCGACAAAGTACAAACAACAGAAAATTCACCTGATCAGAATGAAGAAGGAAATGAGAACAAAATTGTTTTTCCTCTCCTGCGACATTATAAAACCTTGAAAAAAATTTTGAAATACAATATGAGAGAATCGAAAAGTTCTTCTCAAAATTGTTAAAAGTTTGACAAACAATATGCTGACATAGATACTTGACAAGAAATCAGAAGGGGCCCATAAAGGGTCGGAAGAAATGAATCATTGTCTGACCAGCAGACTAAAGATCCAAAAAAAAAAGAAGGCGCCAAAAAAAAGAACTGATTTCTCAACAAGAACATCCCAACATAAATTTATCAATAAATTTAGAATCATATGGAAGTTAAAATTGAAATTTATAAGAATGAATGCTGATAAGTAATACATTATATTTTAGAATGAAATTATAATGAAAACCTATAAATTTATTGAAATAATAAATGAAAATAATAATTCATGATGTTTAAATGAAATTATTATTTATTAAATTTAAGAAAAATTTTAATTTATTTTATTTGAAATATTTAATTTTACCATTACAAGATTATTATAAATGTGATCTTAAGGGTGGAATTCTAAACAATTTGTTAAAGTGAATTTTCATTTCTTTAAGTGATTCGAGATGTTTAATCACTGCATTGTCATTCCGAATAATTCGAATAATTTCAAAAGGACCCTGATATTTTGGTCTTAATGAACCTGTATGTGTTAATGCCTTCATGTAAACTTTGTCACCTAAATTTAATTTCTGTCCTTTGCAATTCTTTAATCTTTCCTGAATTCTTTCATTTGCATTATCTTGATTTTGGAAAACCTGATTTTTGATTTCCTCTTTTAATTTATTGTTTTCCTCAATAAATTGTTCAATAGATTTAGATGTCTCCCTGATTTCGGAGAACATATCCAATGGTAACCTTAGTTCTCTATTGAAAAAGAGCATATTTGGAGAAAATTTAGTTATTGAGTGTTCTGACTGATTATAAAATAATTTGAATTTTAGAATTTGGTTATGCCAATCAAAATGTTCATTACATAAGCAAGCAAGAGTTGATTTCATAATACCATGAGAGCGTTCTAAAAGACCATTACTGCTCGGATGAAAAATAGAAGATTTGTGATGATCAATATTTAAATCAGAAATAAATTTTGAGAATTCCTTAGATGTAAATTGAGTGCCGTTATCTGTGTAAATCACTTTGCAAAATCCAAACCGAGAGAAATATTGATTTAAAACATCTATAATAGTTTGCGAAGAAATATTTTTAACTGGAAAAACCTCAAGATATCTACTAAAATGATCTATTATGGTAATAATGAAATTATGTTGTTTAGTTGAGCGTACAAGTTTTCCAACAATATCAATAGAAATAACTTCTGATGGACAAAATCTCTTCGCCTGAAGTTTCACAGGTTGTTTAGCTAATTTCTTAGATTTAAATTTAAGACATTGAGAACAATTCAAAACAAAGTTTTTTGTATCAGCAAACATGCCATGCCAATAATATAATTTTCCTACAAAATTGTATGTCTTACTAACACCAAAGTGTGCGGCATGTGCTGAATAAATAGCAGCTTTCTGCAATGACTGTGGTAAAACAATTTTGAAAGGATTTGCATGATGCTTTTTAGATCTCATCTTCATCATTAATATATTGTTTGAAGAATCAATTTTGAATTTTTTGAATTTATTTTTATTTGAATTGTCAATTACTTCTTGTCTTACTTTTGAAATTTTATCATCCTTCAACTGTTCAGCCAAAATATTCTCATTAGATAAACTTTTATCAGATTGAAAAATGTTGTTCATTAAAAATTTTACATTATTATTGGAAAAAATGACTCTACTAAAATAATCAGAAGGATTTGAAACACCTTGAATATGTGAAATAGAAAATTTAAATTGCTGTAAATATAATAGCCATCTACATGTAATGTCACTCTGAGATTCTAAATTCAGATGGTAAGAAAGTGCCTTAGCATCACTCAAAATTTTAAACTCTGCACCAATCAGATAATCTTTGAAATGTCTAACTGACTCATAAATTGCTAAAAGTTCAAGTTTTAAACTGGGGTATCTAGTTTCAGAGTCTTTCAATTTTCTCGAAAAGTATTGTATTGGATGTAATTGATTGTCATATTCTTGTGCCAAAATTCCACTTAAAGCTACTTTACTCGCATCAGTTATAAGAAAAAAAGGTTTGCTGAAATTAGCATTTTTGACCACTGGTTGACCTAAAATAGCTTGTTGCAATTTTAAAAATGAATTTTGACATTCTTCAGTCCATTTGAATTTAGCATTTTTTTTGGTTAAATTTACAAGAGGTTCAACAATTTCTGCATAATCTTTGATTAAAATTCTAAAATAATTTGTCATCCCTAAAAATGTTTTAATATGCTTATTGTTTTTGGGAGTGGGAAAAGACTCAATTTTTTGGATATTCTTATCCGAAGGAGAATAACCATGTTTGTCCACCTTAAAGCCAAGATATTCAATTTCAGATTTAAATAATTGAAGTTTATGTGGATCCAGCGTTAAATTAAATTTGTTTAACCTGTCAAAAATTAATTGCAATTTGTCTAAAACTTCAGAGAATGAATTGCCTCCTACAATGATGTCATCAAGAAAAAATTGAATACCTAAATGTTTAATATCTCCCAAACATTTTTGAATAAGTTGAGCAAAATAACTAGTACTATTTGCAGTACCCTGGGGTAATCTAGTAGGTTGAAAATTCCCTGATTCTGTGGAGAAGGCCAATTTCGGTTTATCTTCATTTCTCAATTTAATTTGAAAAAAAGCACTTTTTAAATCCAATACACAGTATAAATTTTGACCAGCTACTTCTTGCAAAATATCATGAATATTAGGTACAGAATATTTAAAATGTGTTAATATACTATTTAAAATTCTATAATCAATCACAGGTCTATATTTAATGTCTTCAGGTTTTGTCGATTTATTGATTTGTTTCTTTTTCACCATAATTAAAGGAAATGCATAATTTGAATTAGTATTCTCAATAATACCTGCCTCGAGAAGTTGTTGAATTTCTTTCTGAGCAATAGGTTTTACTAAATGTGGAAGCTTATATGGTTTACATTGCACTGGATAATCATGTATTAAGTTAAATTCAGGAGTTACTTCAGTCGCTACACCAAGAGTTTTGTAATTTTTAGAAAAAACTGCAAAATTTTTCAAAAGCATTTCTTGAACCTGTGTTTTTTGATCAGGATTCAAGTGATCAAGTTTAAAATCATCTTTAGTAAGTTCTGATTTTCTAAGTTCTAAAATTTTAGAATTTATGTTATTAATTTTTGCAATGTTTTGTTTTGCCTGTGGCTTAATGTCAAAATTAGGGTTAAGAAACATTAATTTAGAATTTTTCTTAATATTTACATTTTGATTTGTATTATTTGAAATTAGTATCATTATTTTGTCAACATTATATACTGAACAAATTCCACTTTCAATTTGAATGTTAATTTTGTTATTGGTTGGAATAGCCCAAAATTCAGAGTTTAAATCAGGTTTATCAACTTTAAGTTCCGCCAATATGGTTTGCATAGGTGCAACATTTAAATTATTAATTGTTCTAGCAAAATTATTTGATTTCTCATCATTGTTTACATTATTTTTAACATTACAATTTTGTATGATTGCATTTAAATTTGAAATATTACTGGTTCCTGAAGAATTAATTTTTGAATTTGGAGTTTTATTTACATTTAATATTAATTTTTGATCAATATATTCATTGTTTACTTGATTCATTTCAATTTGAACATTACTGTTGTGTAAAATTAATTTGTTTTGTGACATATCTAAAATAAGCTTGTTTCTTTTTATAAAATCAAAACCAATTATCATTTGATAATCACTAGACCAAGTGTCATTTGTCACAAAGAAAACATTTTTGAAATATTTATTATTTATTTTAAAACCAAATTCAACAGTATGCTTAAAAGGAATGATGGATTGATTTAAGGTTTGAATAGTCACATTTCTCGATAAATAATTTATTTTTGTTTTTTCTCTAATTTGTTCAAAAGGTTGATATGAAATAAGAGATAAAGAAGCACCTGAATCAATTAGGGTTAAAACTTGAAAATCATTAACAGAAATTTGTAATAATGGAAGATCAGAGCCTAAAATATCACCGTCTTCAACTAAATTGCATGAAGCAATGATTTGAGAATGATTAAAACCTGAATTCAAAGAATTAGTAGAATTTTGTGAATGCTCAATATCATTTTTATACACAATGTTGTCATTAGAAACATGAGTGCGGGGAATTTCAATGGGTACATGGGAAGCTACACCCGCTTTTGTAGTTAAATCAGTACTGAGATTAAAAGTAGATTCCCTTTTTAGTTTAAATTTGCTGAGTTTTGATTTTGTTCCTGTACAACTACTTGTTGTTCATGATTGTTTTGAGTTACAGATTGCATTTGAGGATATATTTGAGCTGATGGATATATTTGAGAAGGATAGGTCCAATTCTGTACTTGTGGAAAAAAAGGAATTGCATTCTGCATATTAAAATTTTGTGGAAATCTAGGTTGCTGTTGATAATTTTGCTGATAATTAATGTTCCTTGGTCTCCACTGTCTAAATCTTTGTCCCTGTTGTCTATAATTTCTATGATAATTGTTGTTAAAATTACCTCTTGGTCTAAATTCCCTTTTAGTTTCATTTTTTTGATTAAATTTCCAATAATCTTTACAATTTAAAGTTAAATGTGGTTCTCCACAAATCAAACAACACAATTTTTGTTTAGTATTATTTTCGTTTCCAATATTTACATTGTTTAATTGTCCTAAAACTTCATGTAATACAGCTTCAGTTGCTAACTGTTTAGATTTAATATCCTCGATTTCAGAATTTGAGCTTGTAATATTTAAAATCTCATTTGCTTCCTCACTTAAAGCTCTATCAATTGTTTTGGCTATTTCTAATGCCTCATTAAATGTCTTGGGTCCTCTCTTTTTTACCTCAATTCTTATGTCAGATCTCAAAGCTTCAAAAAATTTAGTTAATTTTAAATTATCTACAAAATCTTTAATTTCTTTTTTAGATTTATCTAAATTAGCAGTGTATTTATTGGCTGCTTTTTCAATTTCTTCACCCAAAGTAGAAATAGATTGATTAACTTTTTGTTTTATTGTGGCAAAGTCTGCCTGTAGCTCTATAAAAGATTTAGTTTTAGTGAATTTTGTTTTTAATTTTTGCACAAAATCTTCAAAATTAATTTCATTTGCTACTTCTTCATTGTTAGTTAGAAATTCCAAAGCTTTTCCTCTCATCAAAGATTTTAATATAATTAGTTTTTTATTTTCATCCCAACTAGTTAAATTTACTAAATTTTGAAATTGAGATATAAAAAAATTAAAATTTTCATTTTCGAGTCCAGAAAATGTTTGCATTAATTGTAGAACAGGTAGTGTAATTGCATTATCATTTTGGTCTTGAATTGTAGCGTTTAATGAGTTTATACTTTTTCTAAGATTTATATTAGCTTTTATTTTATCTTTGCAATTATCCATGTTAATTAAATTTTTTGTTTGTAAATATCAATAATAAAATATGTATACACAGTTAGAACATCATATAAAACAGATTACACAGATAAAGAGTATAAAAAAACATTTTTTGATAACTTGACATTAATAATTTTCATATCTTTGATAATTTGACATCAAGTGTCTTATATAATAGTTGCAAATTATTTTAAATCAATTTTTTATCAAATTTCAATTCAAAAATAAATTTTTATTTTGCTAATGCAATTTATAAATTGGCTGCATACTTAATTTTAGTTTATTTTTTAACTGTTATTCTTATTTTATGTTACTATAAAGATATTTATTTTCATCAATTGGTTGTTAATTTTAACCATAATTTAAATATTAATTAAATTATTCATATTATATTTTGCTTCAATTAATAAATGCAATACATAAAATACAGTGTTTAAAAGAAACATCAATTGCATGCCATAGAAGTGGATCACACACCGTAAACTTAGTTAACCATTATAAAAAAAAATCTATCCAGAAGGAGTGGTCACGCACCAGAAAACTTAAATGATATGTTGTGATAAACATGCTGCATGGATCAATTTGAATAGAGTAATTAGAAAATTAATCATAATTGCTTTAAGAGCTTAATGAAAATATTTTAAATTAATTACTCCATTCAAATCAAGATCCCTGCAACAAATTTTCACGGGTCGGATTCTCATGTCAAAACAATTAAATCTTAAAGGCCAAATAAACAATTAATAAAAAATTAAAATTTTTTGTATAGTGGTATTATCCAGGTATTGACATGAGAACCTTAAATGAAATGATAATAATATAAAACAATACATAAATAAATTCCCAATTTTTTTTTTTATATTTAAAAAGAAATTATTTATTAAAGAAAATATATATATTCATTAAGATTATATGTATATAATCAATATTAATTGACATCTTTTTTTTTTTTTTTTACATAAAATAAAGTACCAATAAAAGAATAAAGAAATAAGTTCCTTTTACTCACAGCTTCTGTACTATTGTGTACTTGTTGAAAATATATATATATATTTCAAAATTAGTAAAAAAAATAATTGAATTCACATCAGAACATTTGCAGATGATCTCTTCATCATGCTCTATTTTGTACTTCATTTTTAATTAATATTTTGTATGAAACCTGTATTTTTTTTATATTGAACCTTCAATATAAATTCTGCTAGAAAACTTCATTTTAAACACTATCTCCTCAACTAGGAGCACTATCAACACATTTTTTTGTGAACAATGCCACAGATTGACTCATTTAAAATGCACACATCTTCAGCTCCTCGGAGCTCAGCCACTTCAAAAATTCACTGAACATTTTGATACACATATTTCAGAAATGAAATAAACTAGGTCACTACACCTTTTGAAAATCACAGACCTACTGACTGAACTTCAGAATTTCTAAAAATTACACCTCCCAGGGAAGAGGGAGAGACAGCAAGCTTCTTTCTCGTTCACATTTCCATAATCTAGGTGACAGTAACAGAAAAAACAAGGTAATAATGAACATGGCTCCTTCCTTGAATTCTGATACAAAGGGAAGCGTCTCAATCAGCCATTGGTTACTGAGCAGTGATGTCATTTTGATCCACAAATTGTAAAAAGGGGAGAAAAAGTTCTTTCTTCGCATGCTCAATGTATTCCCAGAAAAAACCTCTGCTCACAGGGAAATCGGAATTGATGATCTTGCACATCTGTCAAGAATGGTAATTGAATGCACTTGGTGTTAATGGCTGCAAATACATGCCAGATTGTAGATAATATGAGAGGTCTCGTTTAGCTTTTAAAATTCTGTTTTTCCACACCTTAAAATGTCACTTAAGGTTTTAAGTGATCTTGCTAAATGCTTTTTAATGACTTTAGTGCCTTCTACTTCGAAGCCACTGTGGGAAAAACATTCACTACCTCAGACCACCATGAATTTAAGAAAAGTTCTCATGGGAAAAAAATAACTTTTTTTTTTTGTTGTTGTAAAGTTATAAAGTGTTATGATGAGTTTAAAGTTTTTAAACACATCACAACAGGGTTAAAGAAATAAGTGTTTACTTTAATTTATCAATGTTAGTATATTAATTTAGAAGCAACTTAAATCAAGTTTCAAAAAGTTGAATATTCAATGAAAATCACAAAAAATGGATTCAGAAAAGAATAATAATAATAAAAAAATAAAATAAAGGAGATGCTGAAAAGTAGCGTGAAAAAGCCAAGAAACAAAGAACAGAAGAAATTAAAAAGTGATTTAAATTAACAAATTTCTTTAGCACTCAAACTTCAGAAATTAACTGCGATGGTAATTGTCAACAAAAAGAATTGTTAGTCATTGAAAATGCTAACAAAGCATGGCATGTGAGTGAATGAATTTTGGTAAATCAAGTAATCAGCACAATTTCAAATGTGCGATAGTTCAATCATCTAAAGATGAGCTCTTTTCAACATGATTCGACATCAGTATCTAAAGAGATTCCAAAAATTGATACTATTGATGTTGATTTTAAATGCCCAAAGCCTTCCAATATATGCACTATTTCAAAGCTCACCATAAACAACCAAATCATACAGATCATAACTTGCAGTTTAAATCGAAAAAGCATTCTTTTCATGACAATGGAATAAACAAAATTGACTGAGTTATAATGGAAGAACATATGCATTGTACTGTGCATCAAAGTATTTCTGAACATGAAATATCTCAAATTCCTAACAAATGCATTAATACAGCAAAATTAACATTTATTAGATTGCATTATACAAGTTATACAAGCCATACTGCCATAACCTAAATTTGAAAGATATATTTCAAAGTGGAACTTGTTTGCAACGAGGTATCTCCTGACACAGTGATGTGCCCATATTAGTGATGCAACAAATGTAAAAGCAAACCTCTTATTTTTAAAATTTCATACTTTTATATTTCACGAATATTAAGATTTTGAGTTCACAAATTCTATGCCAATAGTGAACAATATTTTGATATCTAGAAGTAATTCAAATGTAGTGTTAATTGTACTGAGGCAAGCAGGCAAAAAGTGATTTTTTATCTACATCTACATTTTGTTCCGTGTAAGACGATCAGCAACGTTTTTCATCATCATTCATATATATAATTTTGTACGTTAGCATCCCCTTTCAAATTCACCTATTATTTTCCTTTGCATTTTATTCATCTTTTAATTTCTGTGTTCCATCCTTCACATTTTGTTCTCCTTATTTTGACAGCATCAAGACATATATTTTCTTTGATTTGTTTATGTTAAATGGATAATAACTATAGATTGTTTAATTGTTCAAAAAACTGTCACAGCAGTTTGTTTAGCTGCATGTACTCCGACTAAATTGAAATAGTGGTTATCGACAAACAGTGCCTTTAAAATTTTTCTTAATCTCTCTTTACTGTACTCCAAAATTATAAATTACTTTTTGGTTCCCCTTTGCTATGCCACTGTCCTTCAGGGTAAACATATGATGCGGCTTTAGAAAGGTCTCTTTGTAGGACGATGATCACAGAATACTATATTAATCAGTGTTAATACTACAGTCGAACCTCGATATGTTGAATTTGAAGGGAGGAGAAAAAAAATTCGAGATATCGAAAATTTGAAAAATTTTAAGGAATTCATAAAAGAGTATATACATACTAGTCCTATACTTTACACATTTTTAAAAAAATCAGTTACTTTATCTTGTAGACAGAGAATTGGGTATTACCAGTGGCGGCTCGTGAGCGACATGTAGAGGGGGGCTCTCATCTATGTATTTATGCCTATATATATGTTAGTAATATATATATACATATATATATATATATATACATATATATATATAATATATATATGCATATATAAAGCATATGTATATACATATACGTATTTTGGGCATAGCAACGGGAGTATTAAAAATATAAACGACGGATGCATTAAGTAAAATAACGAACCTCCCACCTGCTCGCTCGTTCATAAAAATCCTGGACACATGGAACGTATCTTTCCTAGTGAAAAACATTAACTAGCCCCTACAATTTTACTTTAATGTAAATTAGGACTATGTAAACTAAAAGTTATGCCCAGGGAGTTGACTAAAAAATATGCATATTCTGGCCATACGTACTGATGGTTCAGATACTATAGCCACCCGTAACATCAAAATCGGTGGATTAGGACGCGAGATAGAAAATTTGGGGGGGGGGGGGGGGTTAACCAAAGTAAGAGTTACGCTCGGGGATTTGTCATATTAAAGTTGCATATCCAGGTGACATGTACAAATGGTAGAGAGACTCACTATAGCGACAAGCCGAACCAAAATCGCTCAATTAGAAGCAGATATGTAAAATTCTGGGGACTAGTTAAACTAAAAGTTATACCCAGGGGATGACACAAAAATATGTGTATCCAAGTGAAATGTACAAATGTTGCTAAGACTATATAGTCACCAGCAGAATCAAAATCGTTCAATTAGGAATTGAAATGTAAAATTATGGGGACTAGTTAAACTAAAAGTTAAGCCCAGGGGTTGACGTAAAAAACGTATGTATATTATATCCATCAAATATGTATATCAAGTTAATACGTACATGTGGGTCAGAGACTATAGCCACCATCTGAATCAAAATAGCTTTATTAGGGGTCGAGATGGATAAGTGTGTGTGTGTGGGGGGGGGGTGCTATTTGAAGTAAAAGTTACGCTCAGAGATTTATCATTATAAAGATGCAGATCCAGGTGACATGTGCTAATGGTGCTGAGACTATAGCTACTAGCAGAATTAAAATCGCTCAATTATGAACAGCGATGTAAAATTGTGGTGGATAAAAGTTACGCCCAGGGGTTGACACAAGAAAAGTATGTATATTATATCCATCAAATACGTATATCAAGGTGATACAGATGGTGCAGAAACTATAGCCATCAGTAAAATCAAAATCGCTCAATTAAGAGGTGAGATGGGAAATTGGAGGGGGGGGGGGCGTAACTGAAGTAAAGTTAATCTCAGGGATTTCTTACAAAGATGCATATCCAGGTGACATGTACAAATGGTGCAGAGGCTATAGCCACTAGCAGAACCAAAATCTCTCAGTTAGGAAACGAGATGTAAAATTGAGGGAGCTAAGCTAAAAGTTATGTCCAGGGGGTTGGCACAAAATATATATTCAGGTGTGACGTACAGATGGTGCAGAGACTGTAGCCATGATTAGAATCAAACTCGCTGAATTAGAAGCCGAGATAAGAAATTTGGGGGCTACCTTAATTTAAATATAAGCTTAGGGCCAATATTATAAGTCTAGAGCCAATTTGGGGGCTACCAATATAGTCGCCAGCGGTCATGCCAAAATTTCCAGAAAAACGACGTCATATAAAAGGATCATGTTGCAAATTTAATTTTTTTAACAAATACTTAGAATTTCTTTAATTTTAGGCATTTTTTAATGTTAAATAGCTGACAAAGTAAGACAGCTGGGTAAGTCAACTCAAACTAAATGTCCGAAACAACACATTTATGAAAGTGTCACTAAAAATAGCCTATATGTCACAGTGAGCCAAAAATTGGAAACTCGTGACGTTTAAAGAATTATTTTGAAGTCAAACATATTGAAATTCATCACCAGCAGATCAACCAGTGCATAGAAATAAATCCCTTCCGGAAGAACAGAACAACAGACAAATTACATCAGAAATGACGAAATGCGAAACAACTTCAATAATTAAGACAGCTGGGTGGGTCAAGCTAACCCTCAAACTGAGTGTCCTAAACATGACACTTTATTCACGATGGCCAGAAACCCCTAAAATATCATACCCCCCCCCCCTTCCCATCACCACACACGTACACTTAATTCTCTCATTTGTTCAAAGGTTTATTTAAACTTCCAAATTTATAACAAAAACGAGAATGAGAACAAACACATTCTTAAATGTAGAAAATTGAAGCCAAATTAGCGAAACTGAGCCAATTTGAGAAGTCCCTCTTCCTGTTTTTCTACTCTTCTGTTTCTTTTTGGCTGGTGGCGCGCTCAGTCCCGCGACACAATCTACTAGTAAATCTGCAATGTCTGGTTTTCTTTCACGCCAAATTTCTAATATTGCTCCTATACCATTCTTTCACTCAGGAGATGCCGATGGTAGGGACGCGGCTTTAAAAATATCCCTGTACTTTCCTCTATGTGTTGAAAATTCCGTGCAATACAGCTTTCGTGAGTCGACTTTCTCCGAAGAAAGGTGTAGTGCTGCCATCTAGTGACATTTTTCATAACTTATTTTTAATAATTCTCGATTTAATTCAACCAAAAACTCAGATTTTTTCAATAGAAATTGTAATAAATCTGTATAAATAAAAAAATAATTTGGGGTGTTTACTCAATGGTGTCGCGCGTATTCGCGGCCCCCCCAATGGCCGCCACTGGGTATTACCCAAGAAAATGCTGACAACAAATAAAGCGAAGCTTGAAATGATTGGATACACATTTAATGTAATACTATGTACGTACATACATTATTAAAATTTAATCTTGAATTTCTTTACTTTGCAAAATAGTCATCTATGACAGTTTGGTTACAGGTACTGAATCACATTTTCCAAATGAGCTAGACGGATCCAAATGAGCTTAATTTTGTGGCGATAATTTACTTTAAAACTCTGAACAATATCTTGGTCCAAAGGATGTAACTTAGAAGTTGTGTTTGATGATATGAAATGAACTTTCACGGATTTTAATTTCGGCACGCTGTTATGCGCTGTACAGTAGTCCAAGAAGAGAACAATATCGTGATTTTCACGAGACATTTTTCTTTCTAGTTCCTTCAACCAATTAGTGAAAATTTCACAGTCATCCAAGCCTTATTGTTCGCAAAATAAGTCATTGAAAAAGATTTCATTCCTGAAAAACATCGGGGTTTATCAGATTTACCTATCATGAGGTTTGAGCCTTTCTGAACCATCCATATTAGTGCAAAATAGCACAGTTAATCTTTCCTTGCTCCTTTTCCCGTCACGACATGCTTCACCTTTAATGGCCACAGTTTTATCAGGCATACACTTAAAAAATTCTCCTGTGTTCATCTGCATTAAACACAATTTTGGATCGTATTTTTCCAAATGAAAAGATGAAAATGATAAGATGAAAAAATTCGAGATATCGGGAGTTTGATTACAAAAATTTCGAGTTAAAGAGTTTGTTTTACATTAATTTTATACCGTGCGTGAAGGGAGATGAAAATATTTCGAGATATCGAAAACTTCGAAATACCGAGGTTCACCTGTATATTAATAATATTAATCTGTGACGATGATAACCGTCTGGCTGAAGTTGTGGTTGTAGTTAGTTGAAGTCCGGACGGTGCACTCTAGCACCCCTAATATAAAACTTCGAGACCAGAAAATAAACAGGAAAGATGGAGTTAAAAACATCAAATCAGGCAGAGGAAAAGTTATTAATGGGATATTTTTCAACCCAAAAGTCAGAATTAGTCAAATTTGCCAAGGAGGAAATAAAAAAAGTCTCTAACCGATGGCAAGGAAACACAAAGCAGCACTTAGTCGAAGAAATCCGACAAGCACATAGGAAGGTAAAAGTACTCAGTCCCATGTCGAGTAAATAAAAACATAAAATCTGCTGTCCAACAGAACAGCAAATACGATCACGTCTTTAACTTCATGATCACAACCACAACACAATAAAATGTTTACAAATGTGTCATAACGGCCACGGTTATAGCAGATATACATAGATATATCCCTTCTGCTCTTCATAAAATGCAATTCTTTTGAAATTAAAATAGTGAAAGGTTTTAAGACACCCAACACGATTCTCAAAAATTCATTTATAAATAATTTCAATTAAAAATAAAAAATAAATTTATTACATTTTATTTAGCAAAAAATTTAATAGTTTGCAGAAAATTGGTTTACTATAGCAATACCAAAATTTTTTACAAATGTGTTTCCATGGCCACTGTTATAGTAGATATACATAGCTATATTCTTTCTGTTCCTTCAAAAATGTGATTCTTTTGCAATGTAAAATAGGGAAAAGCTTTAAGACACACAACACGATTCTTATAAATAATTTTAATTTTAATTAAAAATATAAATTGTTTATTTCACTTATTGTATATGGTGTGGCAACACCAAAATTTTTTACAAATATTCCTTACGGCCACGGTTATAGTAGATATACATTGTTATATTGCCTCTACTCTTCATTAAAATGTAATTCTTTTGAAAAGGTTTTAAAACACTCAGAACGACCCTAAAAAGTTTTATTAATAAATAATGTAATTAAAAAAAATAATATTTAACTAGGTATAAATTATTTATTTTATTTATTGTATAAAGATTTAACTGTATTCATGCCTGGTTTAGAAATTTATGGTAACTTTTAAAGTTTGGCAACACTACAATCGCATTTATAAGCAGCTGGAGGGAGGTGCTTTAGCTCCGCCTATTAGCCTAAGTAACCAATAGCGATAGCTAATCCCATCCGTGGAAAAAATGTTAATAAGGAGTTTTCTTCAGAATACACGAGATTATCCGTGTATTCAGCCACAGCCAAAAAGAAGAACTGCAACACTGTATTTATAAATTACTCCAAGAAACAACAAGGTGCCATTGCCCACTTCGATTTCTAAGGCACTATGTACACTTGGTCTTAAAGAAGGAAAGAAACGGTATTGCATGATGATTGTATATCGGTGCAGTATCTTCACAAGACGTTTCTCGTAGTTTTCGAGCATTTTGCTGTAGGGACAGGTTTGGTTTATTTTCGTATCTTGAGCCCTTTTGCGCTTCCTGGTCTTTTTACTTCAGGATTTTTCATTGATTTCATCGGACAGAGGGATGCTTCGGGAATACAGAGGCACTAGGAGTGTTTCCTGGGAATAAAAGCGCTTTAACCGGGAACGAGGGGGGTCACAATCACCCCCGCCTTTTTTACTGTCGTTCCTGTAAACACTCTCCCTTCTTTTCACCCCTTCCTTTCTGCCCCCCTTTTTAATACAGTACGTGACAGTGAAAATGAGACATCAAGAAGGAGCGAGCAGAAAGTGATGAAAATCGGCAAACAGAGAGAGACAGCAACGAACAATGAGTGATATTTATTGCAACATGATACACCTATACACTGAGCGATAACACCGTCTGATCAATAGGTTATAGGACCACTGCGGGCCGCGATACAGGCAGCAACACGTCTAGGTACAGAGTCAATGAGCATGCGGTAGGTATCCTGAGGGATAGCTTCCCATTCCCTGCAGTTCGCCTTCTAAACGCCTCGGCGGCAGCGCACGCAAGCTACGTCCAATCACGTCCGAGACGTGTTCGATTGGTGAGGGATCAGGAGAGACTGGTGGTCAGGGAAACACCTGGGTACCTTGCAGGGTATGTTGGCTGATGCGTGCCGTGTGTGGTCGCGCGTTATCCTGCAGGTAAATGGCATTGGGCACCCACTGAGGGAATGGTAGTATCACCGGCCGCAACACTTCATCCACGCATCGTTGGACCCTCATAGCACCTTCAATACGAACTAGAAGTGACCTGCTATCGTAGGCGATGGCGCCCCAAACCATTATGCCGCGTTGTTGCGCGGTGTGGCGTTCAACAGATGCGGCCGGATTGGAGCTGTTACCACTTCGGCGCCAGACTCGTACACGGCGACTGTCATTGCTAAAACAGAAGCATGACTCGTCTGAAAACACGACCATGTTCCATTCCGCCGTCCACGTGGCTCTATCACGACACCATTGCAAACGGAGGTGTCTGTGCTGTTGGGTCAATGGCAGTCTTCTGAACGAGCACCACGAGTGCAGATCGCCGGCGACCAATCGACGGAAAGTGGTCCTGGTTGATATAGGAGCATCGAGGGTGTCTTGCAGATGCTGCAAAAGGTAGATGGAAGTGGCCTCCGGGACCGCTAATGCTTGCCGACAGATACATCGGTCCACACGTGCTGACGTCGCTCTGCCCCCGTACCAGCACCCCTCATACGTGCCAATTCCCTTGTTCTTCGCCACAGCTTGTGTTCTTCTTGTATCTTCGCCACAGCTGGTGCACCGTGGACGAGTGTAGATGGCTATCCGATGAGATTTGACATATGCTCGATGATCTTCCCTTCTGAGTCCTATCACTAGACACCTTTTGAAATCGTCTGTCTGCTGGAACTGCCTCGGTTGGCGGCAGCCTGACATTCTCTACTACTACACGTTTCCTCTGAGACAAAAGTATTGCAAAATGATTTCCCTGGCAAACAGAGCGGCGCGACTATTGCTGATTCTGCAGGTTCTTTCCCTTATATCTCACTTCTATCAACGTGCGCAGGACAGCTGCGCATTTCGCATCATTTACATAACTCAGTGAGTTGCGTCTCCCCTGCAACTTTATATATATATATATATATATATATATATATATATTTATATATATATATATAATAATTTGAACATCCAATGGTAGAATAGAGGGAAGTTGTAACTTAAAAAACTCTAAAATATGCCTACATAATAAAAAGTATTAAACAAAGAATCATCAATCATGTGGAAAGTCAAATGCAAATTTCTAGTCATCAAGCTAAAGATCAAATATCATTGGAGTGGATTCGATAATAGAAAATCAAATAAAATCCAAGCATTAAAGCTATACACATGGATAAGAACTAGGGCTAAATAAATTTTTCATTTCGAAAAAACTCTTTGTCAAGTTCAAGTATTTAATCAAAATGAACAAAAATATGCATGTTTCTGAAGAAAGATATAGATACTATCTATAAACTATTTCTACTTGAACTACATGCATAAAGATTGAAAAATTATATAGGAAACAAAAATACCTGGGGAAAACACTGCATATGTCCTATTCATTGGAGCCTTGAATGAAGAGACCAATGTTGCTATTTGCTAAAGATAAAAGTAGAGAACTACTGTTGCCAATCCTGAGAAATAAATAACAGTAAATCGAAAAGGCAATAAAAGGTGATATTCTACAGTAAGAGCTACAAAATAATGGGGCGTATAATACAATAGAAAAAATAGAGGCTAAAGTATAAGGAATGTAACTACATTGTCATGCTTATTCAAGAGAAAGTCTGGCTAATATAAGATACTAAGGAGAGAATTTAAGAATATTCAGCTAATTCAAACTTTTTAACTATACCATTTACTAAATATGCTGGATATTTATATAATTTGCTGGTAATTTTTAGATTATTAATATGCATAACATGAAATTGTTTATCTGATATTCTATAAGTTCTAAAAAGTTGATTAAGTATAATATTTTTAAACAGTTGAATCGAGTTGCAGAAAGTAAATAGTAATATGTTATTAATGTTAAAATTAAAATACTCTTTTTATCATATAAATTAGTAACTATCCCATTAGTAAGTTCAATATTTGATTTAAATCCAAAAAAATTAATATTATTGCTAATAGTGGCTTCATTAGGAATTAATTTCAAATTATCCATATAGAAATCTATATCTATGACATAGTTGCCAGTAAATACTAAACAAATCAGATCACCAACATATCTGTAAATTTTATAATCTTTTGAAGTAAAAGATTTCTCATAATGGTAAAGGTTAGCTAACATACTGATACTACAGCCACCTTGTAGAACTCTTGAGACTTGTAAGTATAATTTATTACCTTGACATATATAATTATTGAAAAGAACAAAGTGAAAAGAAGTTTAGAAAAATTGTTAAATATAGTATGAGTAGATTGATTAGTAATATAAGCATTATATAGAGCTAAAATTACTACATTAAAATTAGAGATCTTAATATTATCAAAAAGATCTTTAAAATAAAATGTTTGAAATCCAATAAGTTTACCTAGTGATGTTAATTTATTCTTTAATTCTTTACTATTATTTGGAATAAGGTAATTATTGCTAGAATAACGTAAACTATCATTTATTACATTTAAATAATTTAGTAATTTACTCGCATAAGTATACTCGAATAAGTATTATGACCACTAGTTACTGTTTTAAATTTAATAGGATTTTTATGAAATTTAGGTATTAGCACTATATATGGAAATTTAAGAAATTTATAATTAATATTTAAGTCACTATACATATTGATAATTTTCAGTTTGATACTATTAATGGAAAGTGAATCTATTTTAAATAGACTATTGCTCTTTAAATAATCTAATAGAAATTGTATATAGAATTTTTTACAGGTAATAGCATAATTATTAGAGGCTTTATCAATATAAGTAATAACAAAATATTGTAAATCATTAATGGATTGTTTTATATTATCAATATTATGTACAGATCTAGACAGTTTACTACTACAAATAGTATTTTTAATAAATTTTAATAAAGTAAATTTCCACATATTAAATATCCCTAAAAGCAGAGCATATTTAGAAACTAATTTATAAATAAATTTATCAAGGTCAAGATTTATTGACTTTAAAAACTTTAAAACTTTAAAAGAGTTATTACAAGATAGTATCCTGAAATTTGTACCAAATGACATAGTGATTCTTAACGTTTCGTCTTTAAATATGGCTAAGTCTCCTGTAACTATATGTCCCAAGTGTGGATTTATATATTTAGCATATTTGTCTACTTTGTAAATACATTCATTATCTACATTTGACATGAAATTTTTATCTATAGAGAGAGATTGTGAAATTTCATTGTAATTAAGTATAGATCTACCAATAGGCTTGTTGTATTTAAAATCTCAGAAACATTCAAATCCCCAATAGGCAATAAATGTTTGAACTTGTTAAATTGATTCCTAGAATTTATAGAATTATAATTGGATGTTTAAAAGAAATTACACGATAAGAATTAGTAGACGTAGTAGATTATTATGAAATTGATTAAGTTCTAATTTTAAATACTTTGATCTAGTAATGCGTAAATCATAGAAAATATGATTAAAATGTTCATTAGTTAGATTTCATTTTAAGAAAATGGCATAAACGTTATTTAAATGTTTTCTTAACCGCAATTACCCATGATTTTATTAATTTCCATTGATAAGTGCTGATGATGTAAACTTTTAATCTCAGCTTTATAATCATGATGTTTGGAGCTTCTTTTGCCACTTTTGAATCGTTTGACATTAACGGAGTTTCTGTTATTTAAATGGGTTTTCAATAAAAGGTGATTATAAATAGAATATTTATTATCTGCAAAGTTTTTTTTACAGTATTACCATTTAGATATAATTAATTTAATCCATATGAAAAAAGAGTATAATTTGATTGAATATAGCAGTTTAAAAAAATCCTATCAGCTGTATTAGTTCTATATCCAAAATATGTATAGTTATATTTTCAAAACCTTGTTTAGCAAAGTGTTTATATTCTCTTTTATTAGAAGTAGGAAGAAAATTATTATTGAGGATATATTTTTTGACATGATCTCTGTGTACATTCCTACGTAGATGAATTGGATTACTAGTTTGTCCTATATAAGATAAATTAGAAGTGTTACATGATAATCTGTAAATGCAATTAAAAATTTTACAGAAAAGCATATGGCTATTTTTGAATATTAAAAGCAGATGGGCAGATTTTGCAAGTTTTAATCTTACATTTATTGACATTATAATTTTGAATAGGGTAATTATTATATTCAAAACTATCCATGGCACAATGTTGGTAAATTGATGTTGGTCTAGGCAATTCCCAATATGAATCGAAAATACCGGGCAATATCTATCAAATTATATAATAATAAGTATATATATATATTTACCAGTCTCTAAATCGTAGTTGGGTCGTTCATAATAGTATAAGAATAATTATTAGTATGACAATATAACATAGAGAATATAATATAAATGAAATAAAATAATTGCTTATAGATAAATAAGTATAAACAACAAAATCCATAAAGAAAAGATTTAACATTATTGTTACTATCAATTCTGAACTTGATTAAATAAAACACTAAGTATTAAACAATACATATAGTGTAAAAATTGGATTTATTTAAAATCCATTCCAAATATGTAATAATATAATGATTGTACTGAAAAATACAGTTTGAAAAAAGCTTCAATAATTCACCAATACATCATACTAAACACAAATATTTAATTACCCATTCATAAAATCGAAATTAATAAATAGTAAGAAGGAATAACGACAGATGACAGCACTAGAATTATTACAAATAATATTAGTTTATTATTTGTCTAAAATAAGAATAATTGCAATATATTAATTATAACAAAAGAACTTAATTGAAGGGTGAGGTCAATTTATAATGCAAATAATTTAATTATAAATATATTAATATAGACAATAAAAATAACAAAAAAAATAGGAGAATGTGAGTAACACACACACACACACACATATATATATGTATACTAAACACAATATATATATATGCACAATATATATATATATACACAATATATAGATATATAACACAATATATATATTATATAGAGTAAAGAAAGTTCAAAATATTAAAATTTCACATTATTTTATTATATTCACAATTAATTTGGACAAAACAAAAAAATATATTTAAATTTTATAAGGTTCGTGGTGGTATGAGCGTCCAAAGTGTTTACATTTTTCTTAACGTTCTATTTTTTACCACAGAAACTCCAAGTATAGATGTTATATACATTAAAAGTAAAAACATAATAGAAATAATGAACTAGAATCAGATGTTAGCATTTGTAATTTCAAAAATTAATAAATTTTAGTTAATAAATTGTTGTCTGGTTGGAAAAGGAGTGTGTATTGTGGGGAGGGAGCTAAACTTTGGCTTTGATTCTGGTGAAAAAATCTTAGACCCGCCGGATATAAATTTTACTTTTATATCACTTTGCAACTAAAGTACTCACTAAGAATGTTAGTTGTCCTACAACATTAGTTACTTGTTGGGCAGGATGGGGTCACGTGATAGGGAAAGATATGCTGGAATTTGCTGAGTATTTCACTTGAATATGCTCTGTGAATTCGAAGAACTTTTTTAGATATTTACTGGCATTGCAAGTTACAACAACATTTGGATATTTTATATTTGCTATTTTTAGTATTTTCAATTAAATTTTGTCGTTCCTGTGACAAAATAATAATCCATAATGGTAGATATAATATATTTTCATGTTACATTGGTATCTTTGAAATAGTCTAGTTCTATGTATGGCATTTTCTTCAACATACTGGGAGTTGTGCAGGAAGATGGGTAACAATATTTTCAGCTCTACAAAAATTTCCCTTTAGGAGATGATAAATCCAGTGTTACTTGAAGTTGAAATGGATAATAACAAACTTATGAAAATTTCAAAATATATCGGTATTTGTTAGTGTTTGAAAGGTGTTGAATGTTGCGTTATTTTGTAGTGTGCGTGAATTTTGAAAATTGCTCTTAGAAATAAGCTGTTTGTTCAAGTATTTACATAAGCATATCGGATAAATAAAGGGACATAAGTCACTATTTAAAGTTTCGGCAATCTTCCTTGTATTTTATGTTTAGTTTTGCACTTTTGAATATAAATATTGTAGATATAACCTATTATAAACTCATCAAACTCCCATTTTTAATTCCTTTGCTAATATGTTCTATATAATTAAAATATTTGACAAAAAAAAATTTATTCAAGGTCGATTTACTGCACTTTTAACAAATATTACCTTGGGGGAAAATTTCGCTTTAAAGAAAATCAGCATGGGGATTTCGGCATATAGATAGCAATATTCTAAAAGTTAGTGGTTATTATATTCAAGAGTTACGTATTCCTGCTCCATACTATGACTGTTCTATGAAGTCTATGGGTAGAAATCTATTATAAAATTGTTAAAGTGCTAATATAACTGTTATGAATTATTTTCTGGGGATGTTTTAGAAGCTCAATCTCAATTAAATGGTGTTTTACTTATATGTTTTTGCCAAACAGAAGTGCGGACCCGACCTACCTCTCGGTTTACGGGTTTAGTTCCGCACCACGTACTTACTTATATGTTTCTGGGATTATTTAAATAATTATTTAGGCTCGTCCATAAAAAGTTGATGTAAGTGCAAAATGAGCTAAGCTTTCAGACTTGATGCATGCAGACAACTATAAAAGAAAATTATAAATCCTTCATTAGTTTATATGTAACTAGCAAAGACATGTGGTATTATCCAGGATAATATTGAAATAAAATTATACCTAGTGCAAAATCTAAGATAATTTGGTCATAAATGTGCTTGCTTTCTATTAAGTTTAACCAGTGAAAAAGTATGCAAATTGATTGTGTCATTTAAAATTATATTATAACTGGTCATAGACCTACAATTTAGGCATTTTAATTTCTGTTGTTTTGCAGAAAGGTGTAGGAGAGTGAAATATAACATTAAAACATATTTGGATTCAGTCTCATTGTTTGAAATAAGTTTCATTTAAATTAGATAACCTACTTTAAGGGATATATAGCTTGGAAGCATAGTTTGGAATTTTCAAACTTGTATATTAGTTTTTAATGATATTTTTATTTAAATATCCATTGATACTACTACTGAATAAATTAATGTTGAAATGTTTAATGCACTAGCTTACATGTAATTGGACATTTTAAGAAGCGAATATTAATTTTTTGACCAAATAAAAATTCTGAAAAAAAAAAAGAGATAAAAGGTTGTCAACTGACATAAGTAGTATACAAAGGTAGGAAATTGATGAAAAAATACCTATACTTGAATTAGAAAGAAAAAGTTGTAAGGAATGCGTAATTGAATTTTTTGTTTTCTTTACTGAAAATGTAATGTTTTATTTTCTCTTTTTGTTGTGAAGTAGTGGGTAAGATATAAAGTAAAAAATGTAGTGAGTAAGATATAAAGTAACAAGTAAGTAATATTTTAATTCACATCAATATATAAAAAGCCATGATCCAAATGTTTTCTGCATTATTTAGGTATATCTTTAATTATATGTTGCAATAGATGACAGCAAATGATTTGTTTAATTATTTGTTGTCATAAAAGGATGCCAAATAGTAATTGTTCTTGTTTATGTATTGTTAAAAATAAACCCGAAAATTTATGAATATTTCACTGGAAAAGTTGGGGAATTTAGTTTCAGAAATTTAGTTGTGAAATCCTGGTTGAGCATGTATATGTTTTAAATGTGTGTCTGTTAGTTATAGGAAACCTGTTTTGTGCGAAACAGATTTCCTATAATTAATAGAACAACAGGAAATTAATATAAATGCCCTTTTCCCCCTTTACTTAAAATGTATGTTTAATATCGGTAGGATGCTTTTGGCATGTTTATAATGGTCATCAATAAAAGCCTAGGTAAAGTTTAGTTACTAATAATTAACAAAAGTGGCATGCTAAAAAGTATTAAAAATGCACCAAAAGTCTGAAAAATGGTACTAAACTGATACACAGTCATAACTGCATAAGTACACAATGAGGTGACAATGAAATTCTGTCCAAGTAAGGGGTCTGTGCACTTTAGTGGACTTTCTTAAAATATTAAATTTTTGACTAAATTTATCAGTAGTACACTATCAACTTTGTTATTAAATTACATATTTTTAATTTTATAAATTATGTACAGTATTGATTTTAATAATTATACAGTACTATTACGTTAGACATTAGTAATAAGTACGGTACTTACTTAAATACATGGTATGGCTAATCCGGAGATTAGGTCACCTTGGTTAAATTGGAGAAGACGCCACGCACTTTGTGAGGTTAAATCGGAGAAGACGCCACGCACTTTGTGAGCGCTTTATGTTGCAATCTGGTAACCTCTTGTATCGGATGTTTTCGGCGGAAATTGTGTAACATCCAATAAGAATACGTTTTTGTGTTTGCTACAGTTTTTTGATGTAAAAGAACATTTCTATCAATATTTTTGGCCATTGTGCGTGTTTGCTTGTTCTTTCGTTATATGATTTATTTTGGAGAAAGTGATTTTGCTACGTGCGATATGCACAGATAAAATTGTAGCATATTCTGTGTCTGGGCGCCGCAGGCGACCGTTCCTAATAAACCGGAGATCACTGGGGGCCCCGTTCCGGTGTAGAACGACCTTTAGGTCGAACCCCTGCCCTTGTACGGACCACTAGTACATACGGACCACCGATACATCCATTCCACAATTTTCGATCTTTAGATCGACCCCGCCCTTACACGGACCTGTAGATCGAACCCCTTCCTTTATATGGATCCTCAGTTAGATGGAGAAAGCGATCTTGATACGTGCGATATGCACAGATAAAATTGTAGCATAAAAATATTAAATTTTACAAAAATCTGATTTTGGAACGTTTGCATGAGTATTATTAATTTTTTTATTCTGCAGTTTTATAAAGTTATTTAATTTTTTTAAAATACACAAAAATCTGATTTTGTAACGTTTTTTTGAGTATTTTTCACTGTTATTTAAGTTAAATTAAATTATCATTTATATTAGAAAATCTTGTTTAGAACAAACACAATAATATGTCTTTAGAAATAGGGTTCTTCTACCAAAACATCATTTTGGTAGGAAGAGCCTATTTCTAATGACGGTAAATGACATCACTGAGGATGGGTGGAGCCAATTTCAAAACACGGAAGAAAGCGCCAACCACAGGCCAACTTGGCCCGATTTTGTACTTAGAAAAAAATTTGCGGTGACCTGATCTCCGGATTTACCCATGGTATGTATATATAGTATGTAGGTACTATAGTAGCAGAAAAAAAAGTAACTTTTCTGTGCATCTAGTTATTCCGATGACTGATCAAAGAATTAGTTGAAACATTAATGTTTTTCAAATCAAAATTGTTTGAATTAAAATAATCTTTCAAAACTGTTAAGAGTCAGATAAAGCTATTTTACATATAGGAACATTTTTCACATTAGATTCTTTTCTAGATTCTTATACCTCTGTATTTAAATTAGGAAGGGGCTTCTTTACGTATAGGAACATTTTTCACATTAGATTCTTTTCAAGATTCTTAATCCTCTGTATTTAAATTAGGTCTCCAAATTAAAAAAAAAAATCAAAATGCTTTCTAAACACCCATGTCAAAACAAAAGTCTATTATACCTCTATTCAGTTTGTCATTATGGAGTGAGTCCTTGAACTGGAAAAACAAGCCGTTTTTACCTCCAATAGAAAACAAAAAAATTGAAATGGGAATAAGTAAGGAGCTGTTAGAAGCTAAACTGATAATTCAAAAAGAAGTATTCTGGCCACTCATGACATCTTAAATATTACAGTTTTCTCACTCATTAGAAAACCCAGGTTAAAATGCTAGTTAAAATTATAACCACCGTGCTTCGAAAACTAAGAGCTTGATCCAAAATACAATGATATACACAGAGTTTCCCCCAGGATTAAAAAAGGGCAGGGTGCTGTTACCAGAAAAAGGGCACTTCTTAGAAAAAAAGGGCACATATTTTTTTATGTTTGAATAACATTCATGCTTGGGATTTTTATGACGAAAATTAGAGCATTGCAAAAAAATGTAAACACTTTTGTCGTGTATACTTCCAAGTCTAATAGACAAAAATGTAAATATATTTTCTTGTTTTGTAGAAAATGCGTCAAGATTGTGAATATATAAAATTAATTTCAATTTTTTAATATTTTGAACTTGTTTTTTGAAAAACATAAAGTATCTGTCCGAGCAAGTGTTTTTTTTTTCATTTTGCTTATTTTCACTCGAAATATCTTTGAAACCATAAAAGACAGATATAAATAGTAAGGGATAAAAATATGTATTAGGAAACTTAGTTGCTAAATCTATATTAATATTTTAAAAAAGTGCTTATAGTTTTCGAATAATCGTTTTGTCGAGTTGAAGAAGAGTGAAAATTTCCCCTTTTCAAATTTAATGCTATCTCAAAAACTAAACCTGTAAACAATTATGCAAGAATATAGCTCTTTGAAATCCCTATAAGTGTATATAATTGGATTTTGGATGAGCTCTTTGTTTGCGAAGTATAGTGGTTATAATTTCGATATTTTAATATTTTAACATGGATTTTCCAATGTGTGGGAAAGCTTTAATTTACTTAAAATGTTACTATTGTTTCAGCTGAATCTGTCACTTCTTGGTGAAATATTTGTGCATAAGTATGAGATAATCTTACTTTGTTTAAAAAATTAGGGCATTAAATGAACTTGGAGATTCTAAAAATGTGTAATAATTGGTTAGGTTTGAACAAAAGAAATGAAAATATACAACATATTCAAGTACATATTTATGTGCCGCCAGGTAAGTCTATAGATTATAGGTCAGGTTGATTTCAGGTCCGATAAGTTTAATTTATATACTGAAAAACAAGTTCGTAAAATAATTTTATATTTTAACCTGAAGTCTATGGTCTATAACATCCAGATAAAATCGTTGTGAAAACTAAAGTACTAACTAGCTATAAACAGTTATCGAGTCATTTGTAGCACTTTGGAATCCTGTAAACAATATAAATGAATCTGAAAAAATCGAATAGCTTTATTGAACTTTACTGAAGTTTTATTTTACAAAATGTTATTCATTTCAAACCATTTTGGCTTCATCGGACTGGAGCCACCACCACTAAGGTATGAAAAGGTTTCTTTTGTGGAGAACAAATTTATCATTGAATAAATGCTATTTTTACATCCAATGCAATTATAGTCTTGAGCAGTTGGGTTTATTAGCAATTACAATTATTGAATTTATATAATTTATTAAATTTAAAAAGGAGGATATTAAATTTTGATTTTTAGTATTTTCTCATTAGTCAATGAGGTTTGATGATTTTAAGGGATAATATATATTTAACCGTTGAAAATATTTATTAATTGTTTGTTATGCATTGATTACAAAAAAAAAACCCTGATTTAAATAACTAAATAAAATTCTAGAAAGCTCCGTAAAATCACTATAAAGAAAGTATTGAACAATGGATTAGCAAATGTTTAGGTGCTAAGTGAATCATTATTCCATGGAGCAGAGTTATTAATAGTGCGAGCAACGTACGTTCGTGTGGCCGTAGCGGGCGAGTACGCGAGCGACAACTACTGCATACCTCCCTAAAGCGGGCGCATCGTTATTAAATGACCTTTATTATTATTATTATTGCATGCGTCCGCTAATATGAGGGGGGTTATTTTGTGTTTCAAATCTGCTATGCGGATGTCGTGTCAACGGGCTAATCTGTTAATCCATAAGCCCGCATAGTGCACGTGTTCATAACACAATGTCACACGATTTGCACGCGTCTGCACAAGGTATATATCGTTATTGTATGCGGATTACATACACTCGTTAAAAGAAAGCGCTACGCGAATTAAATATGTCGAATCGTTATTGCATTTAGCGGAGTTATCGTTATGTTATATATAACGCGTACTACATCCGTCTGCGTAGTAGTGGGGTCAGGGCCGCTCATACAAATTTCTGGGTTAGCCTTCATATTTCGTTTTCCTCTTTTGTGCATTCTTCATGTCATCTCCTCCCTCAAAAAATTATTGGGGGCCCGACCCTTCTTAAAGGCGGCCGTGGTCAGATACACAGTAAATAGCTATTGCATGACCTGCATTGGGAGTAAATCCGCTACGTGAATTATATATGTCCGCGTATCATTATTGCATGAAGCGGAGTTTTCATTATATTGTATATAACGCATAGTGGTCAGATCAGGACCGCCCATACAAATTCCTGGGTTCCTTTTCACGTTTCATTTTTCTCATTTGTGCATTTTTTATGTCTTCTCCTCCCTCAAAGATTGGTGGGGAGTCCGGGTCCCACCACTTGAGTGGTGTCCGATCCTCTCTAAGGGCGGCGGTGGACAAATACACAGTCGATAGCTATTACACGAACAAAAAATAGGAGTACTTTTAGCCGTGACTTTCGCGCGTAGCGGAGATACGCAGTCTGCAGCATAAGAAAAGCATATTAAGCATGAAGAAAGCATATTAAGAGAATTTTCAAAAAGCCACTAGGCTGGTAGCTAAAGGCAATTAGTAAACAATATAAAGAAAATAAGCTCTCCCATATATCATTCAAGCCGGCTAAAATCACCGCGCTAATCTAACAACTTTTCACCACACCCTTTCTATCATCCTCGGGTTTTGACTGAATCGGCGGAATCAACGTAAACATCTTCCCGCAAATGGCGCAAAGAACCCTAGTCCGGAAATCTATATTTTTAAATATTTGTTTTACAGCAAATATGCGTACGGGGTTTACATTTACAGAATTTTATAACTCAAATGCATATCAAACATGAAATAATTTAACAAAAAATTAAGTTAAAAAAAAAAAACTGTTTTGAAAGTTTTCATTAGATGGAAGAAGGAATGTACGTGCTTAATATTCCCCTTTCCGTTTTGTTTCTTTCAGTGGAGGAAAGAAGTGATATGGGGCTGTCAACCTTCTTTTTATTGGCACTAGATCACCCTTTTTCTTTCTTTGAAGGAGGAGGGAGGAAAGGGGGGGGGGGGAGAGAGATAGACACGATCAAAACTTACGGTAATGAACGCAGAGAAAGGGTTCTGGGACTTATCTGAACTGGTTGAATTTCGTTTGAGGACATACATTGCTCTCTTAACAAAAGGCTAAGCAGGGGATCTGATCTGCTAACAAAAGGGCAGGGAGGGCGCTTTTCTCGTACAAAGGGCAAGGAGGGCGCTGTTCTGGTAAAAAAAGGGCAGGCAGGGCGCTGCGCCCTTCCAAAAGTGCCTGGGGGAAACTCTGATATACACTTGTAGTGCTTTCAAAGACATACAAATTTCTTGCTTCTCTAGCATTTTTAGTTTTTGAGATATAGCATTACAAATTTGAAAAACTGAAAATTTTCAATCTTCAACTTGACAAGATGATTACTTCAAAACCACAAAAGCTTTTTAAAACAAAATATAGATTTATAAACTAAATTTCCTAATACATAATTTTGTTGCTTACTATTTATATCTATATTTTATAGTTTCAAAGATATTTCGAGTGAAAGTAAAAAAAAAAAAAACACTTGCATAGATACTTTAAGTTTTTCAGACAAAAAGAGTTCAAAATATTAAAAAATTTAAATTATTTTTATATATTTCTAATCTGGACTATATTGCCGACAAAATAAGCAGAAATATTTACATTTTTATCTATTAGGTTCAGAGGTCCAGTGTTTTTTTTTCTGAGTATTCCAATTTCCACCCTGTGGACCATGGTTTCTTACCCTGTGGACCATGTGGGGCCTAAGCCCACAGACCAGGCCCATGCAGACATCTAACTTAGACCCCTTGAGACTGATATAAACTTAATTTAGAACTGACCTCCTTCTCAAATTGAATTTCAAAATATGCCACTGATTCTAAGCTGAAAAGATTAAACTTTATGATGGTGTATTAAAGTAAAAAATAAGCTGAAGGATATGCTTCCTTTATGTAATCATCAAGTATTTAATTACTAATGTAAATTAGGTTTTACCAATGATCTGTAAATAGTTGTATGTGTTTTACATTGCTTTTATTCTTTGGCACTGCTTTATTTGTTGCTTCAGAGTTTTTAAATAAATTATTATGTTTGAAGTAATATTTACAACTGCATTAACAAAAACCTGTTGTGAGCTGTAAATGACTTTTCCTACATAAATCAATGACTTCACTTTTTTCACAGCAAACTAATGATATACAAGATCCACGTTACAATGTTTTTAACGTTAAATTGTACATTGATATCTGGCACTTTTCTGTATAAATAACAGTTTAAAAAATATATTAAAGGTCCTGATTTTTATTGAATTTTTCAAAAATTCATTCAAAAATTGGGGGTCTTTCAAACATTTGATTGTTTAAAATCATCAGAGTTCCAGTATTTACTGATTGTAATGTTTGTATCAATTTTTCTTTGATGTTGATCCATTTGTTTATAAGATATTTCTTTTACCAACTGATACATACTAACACACACACACACACACTAATTACTAACATACACACACAGACCTCACTTCAAAAATGTACGATTTAAGTTCAGGGTGCTTGAAATGTGCTCATATTTCGAAACCTTTTGACCAAATTTTCGACCATGTCACAATACTTTCCCTATACATTTCCTATAAAATATGTAGGGAAAGTAATTAGGATTAACTCCAAGGTACTTTAAACAAGGTGTAGGTCAGAAAAAGGGGGTTGCTTTTCGACCAGGAGAGCAACTTGAAGCATGACGTCACTCACTTAGAAGTCAAGAATAGGGGACATAGAGATACGTGTATAAATTTTTGAAAGTTAACGTTTATAATTCGAAAAGGAGATAAGATTATTCGTAATAAAATTTTAGAAGAATGAAATTAAATGATTCTGCTCATACATGCATAGGGCTATCATTAAAATATTATAATACATATAGAATTTATAATAAAAGCTAAAATATATCGTGAAAAGTGTAATAAATATAAAAATTACATTTAAAGTGCTTTAATACAGATATGAATAAATATCTAATTATCATCATCATGGTACTACAGCCCTTGTAGGGCCAAGACTTCCTTTAAGGTTTCATAACAAGAATTTTTTTCCGGGGCGGAGTTGTTAGCCCCACGCCCAACCTCCAACCTGGAGGACCAGTCCCCTGATATAATCCCCAGGGGCAGGGTACCTGGCTATCCCCCCAGGCACTGGGGCCCCATTTTTCGTCTTCTATGAAACACTGGGTGGTAGGGTTATTCTACAACCCTCCCCTACACGGGGAATCTAATTATTGGATTTTTAAAAATATAGTATCCATTATCTTAAACATTGATAATACTTTTTATATGTAATATAAATATGTATTTCAAAAATATCTAATTGCGTAAAAAATCCTACATACATATTACATATATTGATGACTATGAAATATCATCAATCTAGTAGTGACATAACTATATATTATATTAAAAAGTGTAGATCGGATCTTGGGAAAAGGGGGGAGTTGACAGTCGAATGAATGGTCAATGGCAGTAGATTTATTTTATTTACCCAACAAAAAGATGATGCATTTTGTGAGCTAGTAGAATATTATGACTCTTGGATAAGCCACTGGATATGTCAGTTTTCACAAAGATATTTTAAGCATGCAAAATTGATGTTATTAAACTTTATAGAGTTTTAAATATATAAATTATGTACAGTTTTAAAATTTTAAAGCAATGTTCACATGGATCATAAATAATAAATCAATACATACCATTTTTATGCCATGATACTGCTTTTACACCATTTAGAGGCTTTTTTTTTGCTTTTTTCTCTCTACTAATTGTTGCATTAGTCTTATTTAAGTGTTTAATGCGAATGAAAGTTCGGGTTCGTGAAAACAAAGTTATGGCTTTTAGTGATATAGAAGGTGAAATGTTTGCTAACTTTGACTGCAAGTTCTTAATGATGCATTTCTCTTTTGATATATATGTGCCATGCATTTCTAAGAAAGCATTCTCCCACTTTTTTATTTCTTCTGAAAAATGTGCCGCTGGCTTTTAGTTTTTATTGTAAATAAATTTTTTATGCATTATATTTCAACTTTGATGATTTTAGTTTTGTATTCTAAGCTTTTTACATACCAAAACGAAATGTCCCATAATTTGAGATGATGTGAATATAATGTCAATGTTATGATTAGTAAAGAATTGCATTTTATTATTATGTATGTATATTAATAACAAAGTAAAATGCTTAAGGCATTTAGAATTAACTTTATATACATTTTGCAATAAACTAAACTGTAAATTAGCTTACAAAATGCTAATATCTCCCCCCCTCCCTTCCTCCAAAAAAAGAAAGAAAACTCCATACTTGCTAGTATCAGAATATTTTTATATATTTTAGATACTGCATATGAAGTCTATTTTATTTTATTAATTTTGTTTTCTGGATTACTTAGAGGACCACCTATTTTACATATCAATGAAACATGTCAATCATAAGTATTTTTTATACTGCTATAATAAAAATATTAATTTTAAGTGTGGTATTAATGGTATGTGAGATTTTTGTGGCGTTGGCTCTTTGTTTCAATCGTTTAACTGGCTTCAAATTCAAAAATTCAGCCCGAAAATTTTCTTCAAAATCTTCATCAGAAAAGTGACTCGAACAGACAGTTGCGTTAGTAATGGTTATTTAACCTCTCTTTTGCACTTCACGATCCATAATTTTCGGAGTGTAGAATCTTTTGGAAATCTATGAAAACTGATAGATCCCATTGTCTTCTTATAATAATTTGAACACAAAGCAACCGCGCAGCAACCAGGTATTTTTGGGCTCACAAAACACAATTTATAAACAACAATTAATCAAAATTATACTTTATATTCGTGAAAATACTAATATATATATACATCTATAATACGCAAATTTACACTTAAACTTTACTTTTACGATAAAATTACAAATTATATTAAAACGACTAACACAGTCTATGTTTTCCTATAGATCTGAATACTACTTGAAGAAACTGTACTACTTGGAGAAAGTAGGGCTGGATAAACACGGTGTGCCAGGTCACCATGGTGCCTAAAATATTAGTGGTGGTGACTGAAATTTTGGCAGATCAGCAGAAGAGAATCACTAATCAATGAAAAATTAATTTAACTCTTGAGTTAAGTGACAAAAATGAATGCTAAAATTCTCGATTTTTACAAAACGAAAACAATAACAAAAAAACTTCTAAATTTTTTTTTTTATATAAATTTAAATTTGAAACAATCATTGCTTTAAAATATGAAGTATTAATTTAAAAAGATTAAAAGTTATTATTTAAGTATTAATGTTAACCTCTATGTGTTAAACCATTGTAACTATTTAACATAAGTGCTTTCTAACAAATGTCGTCAAATTGCAAAAAAAGTAAATTAAAATCTTTCTTCTAACTTTTAGTCTGTCTCCTAGATTGGGGAGAAATTTGTTCAGCTCTGCTCAACAGCATAATCCTGGTTTTTGAAACAAAATGTCATGTTCAGATAACAAGATTAGTTATTTTCAATCCATTCAATTTCTGTGAATAGAAACAAGTACAAATGATTATTTGAAATTAGATAGAAAAACAGTTATAAAATTTAACTTAAGGTAGTCTATCAATCACTAGGTCCCCATTCTTTACCGAAACCAGGCATTATTCATTTGCAAATTCAGTGGTCGAGATAAATTTTAGTGTCACTAAGTTACAATAAGTTCCAAGTGTGATCGGCCAATTTTAAAATTGCAGTGCATATTACTTATTGAAACTCCAATTGACAGATTGAAATTTAGGCTTTGCTTATTTTAGGCAATAATGAAAACCCGCTTGCATACTAGAGATGCAGATTGCAGATTTTCATATATCATAATTTATAATTTGCAAAATATCAGTGTTTATTTTGTATAGAGATAAATTTGATTAGTAGTTTCCATTTGCTGAACCAGTAAATAGAAAATATTTAATGATATTTGTACCAATATCGGTGATATTTCTGGTTGGTCAGTAATAAATTTCATGTTAAGAATTATTATAATTAAAAATTGTTTTGTTTTTGCTTTGTTTTACTATAAAATATTATTTGTAATATATTTTTATAAATCATGTGGATTTATAGGCTGTTTTCAGGTGAAATTAAAAAAAAAAAATTGCAACAGCTCTTGATTTCAGGCAATATCTCTTACATTCGAGAAATTTCCTTTAATATTATTTTAATGGGCATTTTTACAAGCTGGAAAATTTATATCTTGCAAACACAGCTTAACAGAGATCAGAATCCGTAAAAAGCATAAAAGCATAGGACTACAAGAATCAAGTGCTTAAATATGTGTTCGTCTGTCATCTTTGTTAAAATAGACTTTGTAATACAATGTCTTGTTTATAGATAATTTTATTTTATTTAATGTCTTTTTATTTTAAATATACTACTAATCACACATTTTAGTTTCACTTTAGTAATACTTTAGTTTCAATTTCATATGTGCAAATAGAATAACCATTAACCGAAAGAAGACCATCTGCATACACTTCATATAAGTGATTGCCTGCATTACTCACATTGATCGTCTGCATCTGCATGCACTTCATGTTAAATTAACACAATATATAAGAATTTTCAGAATACTAAAAATTGCCAACTTGAAACAATGTTTGAATTATGACCATGGTGATTAGCTAAATATTTGAGTTTGAGATGTTAAAAAATCATTAATTTGAAGACTACAATGTTTTTTACATTTTTGATGACGTGTGATGAGCTAGTGGTTTATAATATGAGAAAATTTGGAGTGTAATTTGTGTTATTTCCTTGTTCATGGTGTAATTTTTATTGATTTGTTCAAGTAACATAATATTAATTACTTTAAGAAACTCCTATAGAATAGTTTATATTGCTATTCAATTGAACTGATGGTCATGTACATGACAGAAATGATTTAAAAAGTGAAATATTTTTTTACTTTTAATATACATGCTGTAATTCCAAAATTCTATATTATGTTCTCCCCCCCCCCCCCCCCCCCCCCAGTGTTATTTTTATACAGAGTGTCCAGTGCTATCGGTGACCAATGGCTATTTCCTCAACCATTAGTCACAGAGATATACTTCCAATTGCAAAAGTGTTTTAAATTTTGAAATATATTATCTTAGAAACAGTTTAAATCAATAAATGCATTTCTGAAAGAAATACGTAATATAAATTTTTGTACGGTCCCCCGGTCCTACCAGTTAATTCTAGGAAAATCATCATACAATTTCATGCAAAATAAAAAAAAATAATCTTTTTACGACCAAAATTCACTGAGTTATGAAGCATTAAACTTTATGATTTAAGTCGCTTTTTCACGTATAAAAATGTCCCATTTCAGGCAACCTTTAAGGGGCTATATAAATATTTAAATTCCGTATTCAAAGTATTATGTTTTGATTGCATTTGCTGATATAATGTTGAGAATGAAGCAAAGCTTTTTATCGAATATTTTTGATATTTTTTTATGTGTTACAAATAATTATAACTTTAATATTGTTTAGTGTAATGTATATTGCTGCAAAAAATGATGAAATTGCTACGAAATATTTGTTTCTCCAATTATTTTGTGTATATCCCGTATTTCTCAGCACAAAAAGTGCTCCAACTTTAAGCATCTATAAGTCTGTGAATTTTGATCGTAAAAGGATGATTTTTTTTATTTTGCATGAAATTGTATGAGGATGATTTTCCTAAATATAACTGGTAGGACCGGGGGACCGTATAAAAATTTATATTTCGTATTTCTTTCAGACATGCATTTATTGATTTAAACTGTTTCTAAAATAATAGATTTTAAAATTTAAAACATTTTTGCAATTGGAAGTATATCTCTGTGACTAACGATTGAGAAAATAGCCATTGGACAACCTGTATATAAGGTGGCAGTAGGATTTCTCTTCTTTTTTTTTAAAATCTTTATGTAACATTATCTTATGTTCTGATGTTGCTGATTTGAGACTTTTTATTACCAGATCTGAATATGATGTATCCATTACATTTGCAATCATCATTTTAAAAGAGATTTTGTATGCAAAACCCCTTACTATGATTTGCTTGCTGTATCATATAATTATAATCATGCTTGCTGTATTGTATAATTTGTCTAGGGTGTCCCCAAAAGATTGAAACGCGCTTTAATTCTCTACATGTTGGAGATAAGTGGGCAATGTAAATTGCAAAAATGTTGAACGTAAGGTAGGAAATAAGACTACATTAATGAAATAGCCCTCCCATTAATTTTCAAAAAGTTACACTTTTTAAATTTTTATACGACTCCCTTAGACAAATTTGGTCAATCAGAAAATTTTTATTTTTAATGCAACAAGATCATTAAAAAATCCCGCATATCTGTATCTTTAAAATTGAGCGAGTTATATTTAATTGAAAATTGAACATTGTGAATGGGGACCCTATATCAAATTAGAAATGTAAATTTGTGACATATCACAAAAAAAGTAAAACTGGATGATAATTCATAGGATACCCAACTGCGTAGTGAGTACCACTGCTTTATATGATCTCTGTCTGTGTAATGCTTTATTTAAATGCATTTGTGATAAAACAAATTTGACACATATTAACGTATTTTTGATCTAAACAATTTTCATCGTCAATTTATTTATGATCCCTATTTTCACTGATGAAACAGCCTTCACATGGTACGGAAAAGTGGCAAAAGTCAGATTTTTACCTTTATCATAATTCAGTTCATTTTAAAGATACAGATATGTGTTTTTTTTTTAATGATCTTGTTGCATTAAAAATAAAAATTTTCTGATTGACCAAATTTGTCTAAGGGGGGTCGTATAAAAATTTAAAAGTGTAGCTTTTTGAAAATTAATAGGAGGGCTATTTCATTAACGTAGTCTTATTTCCTACCTTACTTTCAACATTTTTGCATTTACATTGCCCACTTATCTCCAACATGTAAAGAATTAAAGCATGTTTCAATCTTTTGGGGACACCCTGTGTATATATATATATATATATATATATTGTAATTGTAATATTTTAATTAATTTTGTTTGCATGCTGCTGGAATTTTGACTCTACATATTGATTGTAAACAGCATTAAATAAATCCACTATATGTAATTAATGTCTATGATGTCCCCAAAATTCCAGTATATTTTGATGAAATCAGGTGAATTTCAAACAAATTTCTTTACATGTTTACTTCTATACGTTTTCCATACAAAATGAAATACTAAACTAAAGAGAAAAACTGATTGCTCAACTTTTTAATCTTACTTTTCACATATGTTTCATTATTTCCTTTGTGAATTTCAAATTCATCACCCTCTGCCTGACTATACCTCTGTATTTGCATTTTATGTAAAAATGTCATGTAATCATATTATTAAAAGATTATTTTGGAATTCACTCAATTTGACAAACTTACTTTCAAATGTTATGATAAATCTTTGATAAATTATCAAAGTTTAGACCATTTATATCATTTATGTTTTAATTGTAAAGAATTTTTTTTTTCTTTTGTAATTGAATTTACACTGTACAGCAAAATAATTTCTTATTTAATTTCTGAGATTGCGGAACTGGATATACTAGAGTTAAGTCATATGTTTCCTATTTGTTTTAGTTATATGATCTGTGCATTTTGAATGCATTTATACTTTTGTTAGGAAATCTATGTAGTTGTATGTTTATCATTTAGATATACAGTCAAACCTATTTATAACAAACTGGCAAATACTTAAAATATTTAATTTATACTTTTAATTCATTTTAAAAAGTATCAAGTATTAATTTCTTATTGACAGTAAATTTTTATTTTCTCCCATAAATTTACTATTTCTTACTACATTATAAATGGATTAAATTGTATTTATAAATATGTTACATTTAAAGTAGTATACATTTAGTTATTATTTATAACAGATGGCAGTTCTCTACATTAACTGGATGCATTGGCTGATCACACATTTAAGAGTTTTAACAAACTTTCAACCCTACTTGGGAAATCTGGAATTGTCAAAAACAATACCAATGAAACAATTTTCAGCACACTTTAAAAGTGTATAGCAAATTTAATTAAAAGAATAATTGCTAAAAAATAATTGAGCATTGGGTCATTCCACAGAATTTCAGCAAATTTTTAATTTTTTTTGGTAGCTCGACGATTTCTGATTGTTTTCATATTTTATATATTGAAAACTATACAATGAGGAGTTAAAAACTATTTTAAAAAAATGTTATTTTGAACTACAGCATTTAAAAAAGTGAAATTTTGCAAAACACAGGGTTTACAAAATTGTTTGTATTTTAATAACCAATAAAGATTTGAAATGTGCAAAAAGCTTTAAAAACTGTATATCTTATAGAATCAGATAAAGTAAGTTTTATAATTAATGCAGCAGTAGATTTTGTCTTCTGCTATCTGAAAAGTACATCTAATCCTTGATATACCACTATTTTTTCTTGGTCATTTGGGCATTATATGGAGATAGGAAGTGGTAGTAATTGGATTTTTTATTAAAATATTGCAATTTTACTATATTCCATTGCTAAATTTATTTTACAACTAACTTTGGAACTATAAAATTAAGCAGAATAGTAAAAAATCACTCTTGTATAGAACTGAAAGTTCAATTTTTCACTTTGCTTATTTTCCCCAGTAAAATGTACAATAATACACTACTGGTTGATTAGATTTCAAGTTTGTTTTTACAAAATTTGTAAATTTCTACTTCTTCAGTTGTTTAACCCTTTAAACATGTCATTTATTTCCCATCGCGTTTACTGCAGTGGGGAGTGTTTTTTCTCCGATACGATTTTCCCCACTGCTTGTGCACTGAATGAGAAGGTGTTTTGTTGAAATAAGTATTAAGTAAATAAACATGTAAAATAACAGATAAGTAAATAAAAAACATATA
Source organism: Amaurobius ferox (assembly GCA_951213105.1). Classification (NCBI taxonomy): domain Eukaryota; kingdom Metazoa; phylum Arthropoda; class Arachnida; order Araneae; family Amaurobiidae; genus Amaurobius; species Amaurobius ferox. Next base: position 66,672,099 of record OX578135.1, on the reverse strand, counting down.
ATTCCAAATTTTAATAGTTCTCTTGGTATGATAAATTTTAAAACATGGAATATAACAAAGAGCAACTTCACAGTCTGGACACCATATCCTGGTGTCTTTCCTAGGCGTTTTGCAGGTTTTATTGGAAGCATAACATACAACACATCGGCTTTAGGCTTCGAAACAAGACTTTGGAGCAAAAAAAAAAAGAGCTAAATAAATCCATATTTCAGAAACAGTTACTTGTTTCCATTTGTGGTTTCCACTGGCTTACACACACGTTTACGAAATACTGTCTCTGATATAATTTAGTTTCTAGAACTACTGCCATCTAGTGGAAAAGATTGTAAACACAGATAATATCTCATAAAAAGTCATATGACATGTCATTTCCATCAAACACACAGGAGTCTTCTCTTTCAAAGTGCATAACGAGTTTAACTCGTCAACCACTCTTATCAGTAATGCAATGCATGATGAGTTGAACTTATCAACAACTCTTAAAGGGCTAATAAGCTTCTTTTCACCATTTTGCTGCATAAATAACCAGCGATGAAGAGAATATGGGGAGACAATATCTATCCAAACAACCCAACTCCTTCAACTCCTACTTTAAATATACATTATTCGAAATATTTTAATCACTTACTTCAAATAATGTATAATTAAAACAAAAGTTACTTGGTAGCAGCTGCTTGGTCAGACAGTCTCCCCAAATTCCAGTCATGCTTTGTTATTGTAAATGACTTAAGAAATTCAATATGGATAAACATAAACCATTTACACTTTAAAACACCTAAACTTGTCAAATGTAAATTATGCAAAAGATGACTGTTATTCTCAGAATATTTTGCTAAGGCAATAAACTCCATTTGATATAATATTTTGAATTCAGACCACTTTCATCCAGACAGTGCAGAGGAAAATTCTTAAGACTTGCCTCTTATTGGAGAATTTATGGAATTGCCCACCATTTTATGCGTGATAATCGGGTATTTTCACAGGTGATATTCACATGTATGTTTGCTGTGACATTATACTATGTGTATTTTCTACATATAAGGGTACATTTGGACGAGAACTTGGCACATACTGATAGATAATAGTGATGACGATATAAATAGGGACTCCCTTTGCATTTAACTTGGAGAACATTTTTTCTGATTGCAGTGCTGGCAATCTACAAGGATTGTGGAATATCAAAGATCATGTCAAAGGTTGGCTATATCTGGACAATCGGTTATTAATTTCTAAATTATCCATGTTTATTATGCGCATGTTCATCCACATTCTATAATTGCATCCTGTTCATCTTTCCTTTTAAATTTTCTTTCAATTGAATTCTACTTATCTGAGTCGTTTAATATAGTTATATTCAGGTATAAGTTATATAATATTTAGTAACTGTATTAGGCACATGACTATTTTTAACATGAAGCCATTTTTTAAAATATGTTGCCAGCCACACTGTAATAAATAAGTAATTTGAAGTAAACATTTCATTTGCTAAAATCAAATAATGTGTTTCTAATTCCTTAACCAGGAATTATAATTTTTAAATGAGTCAGATTGACCAACAGACCAAAGTATGTGCACATCTAGTCAGGACCAGATTAAGACTCCTTGAGATTTTAAGCAATAATATTGGCTACTGTTCCTTCATATAGTCAAAAATTTTAGAAATTGCTGATATAAAATGTTACAATGTTAATGTGATTTAGATTTCTAAATAACAAGAGTTATGAATGGTACAGTTATTTCTCAGTATTAAAAGAATGTTTAAATATTTTAGTATTAATAAAACAATTGTGCCAGTATTTAAAATTTTAAAATGTCACATTCAAATTATTCAATTTATTTTTCTTTGAAGAAAATCCAAACAGGGTCATAACATAAAATGGAAATAAATCCATGTATATGGGAGAGGACTTTTTATAAGACTAATAAAAGGGCTATAAATTATTTTGAATGTTCATTAATATTAAAAAGTAAGCATTAATATTAATAAATCATATTAATAAGCAAAGATTAGTTTTATAAAATATAGTATTTTGAATATCTTTGAATTTAAATATTTTTGATTTTTTTTTTTTTTTTAATATTTAAATTAAAATATCTTAAATTGCTACTTGAAAATTATATATACTTTAGCAATTTAACCATCTTATGGTGCTATTGCTTTGCTAATACACTAAACATGTGCTTAGAGTAATCCGTGAAGTTCTTGCATCTGTTTGCATTTATCTGTTTCATTCTCACGAAAGTCCCAAAACTGAAATTGAGAAATGATGCCATTTTAAATAAGCTCAATTTAAGCAATACATTCATTTGTACCTAAATGTGAAAAAAAATGGTAATCTTTTTTTTTTTTACACTTTTTTGATACTTTATCATAGATAAAATAATTTAGTAATTGGTGTATTCTAAGTTAAATATTAACTATTAACTTTCCATAATTTTCAATTTTGATATTTAGTTTTCAGATATTGAAAGTTATCTAACATATCTTATCTGTATAATTATTATTTAATTTTCGAACTGTTCTACAAGTAGCCTATTTAGCATTCAACATTGTTTTAATTTATTAATTCTCTATTAATGTATATATGTAAACTGATTTTACTGGATAAAGTTTTAGCAAGTTTTGAGATTGAACACATAATAATTCTTTAACCTATTTTAATTACTTTTATAGATGATGAAGTGTATCAGTCTGCTTTTCCTGTGAAACCTAAGAAGCAGGATGGAGTTCACTTTTGCTATTATTGCTCTTATTCATCAAGAGACTCGAGTAATTTTAGGAGGCACATTAATACCCATAGCGGCAGACGCCCTTTTGAATGTTCAGTGTGTAATAAAAAATATGGACGTAAAGATACTTTAAAAAATCACTTAATGACCCATGGAATCAAAAACATTTTTTGATCTGTATATATTATATGTATGACTGAATATCTGATAGTTGTCAGTTTTGTATCCCTTGATCTTTGAAAAATAATAATATTTATAATAAGTAACAGCATTTTTCAATAATATTAAATGTAGTTTTGGCTTCACAAATTTGTTATTTCTGTCAATGTCCCCCTCCCCCCCCCTCTGATGAGTTGCATATTTAATCCTGTAATCACATCATTAAAAAATGTAAATAATGGAAATAAATGGGTGAAGCTTAACTACTATTTTAACTTGTTAAACCCCCTTATTTATAAAAATTTTAATATTTTGCGAAAATGCTAATACATGTTTGTTTCTGAGAATGGGTGACATTACAATGTTGTCCAAAAAATCATACTTTTTCATCCACCAGATGGCGATATAAGTAATTTTAAGTTAATTGAAGAACATTAGAGTTTTGTTCCACATTTGTATGAAATTTTGGAACTTATTGTTAACAGGTTAGTAGTAAAAAACACAATTTTATTGCTCATTTCTGATGAGTACATTTATAACTGTCTATCCTGACACACATTTAATTATTATTTATATAAATAAAAATTTTAAAATATTGTCTTTTGTTAGTGCATATTATATACTTTATATCCCAATGTTAGTATCAGTATTCGTGTGGAGCAAAAACAAATTCATTTGACATTCCTGTCTCAGTAATTTCTGATACGAGAATGCAATGAATATTTATTAAAATTCATTAACCATATTAAACAGCTAGCTCTATTATCCATTTGATATCTTAAGACATTTCTAGGAACATATTCCTTGCAAAAGTTTTAAGAAATTATAATGTAAAAAATATTTTTCTGGAGTCTGAAAATTTACAATGTATCATATATTCAGCCATATATCATTGATGTTGTTATGGCAAAATCTAGATTATTTAATGTATGAATTATTTATGTCTAGTGATTACAGTACCAAGTGAAAGTTGCAATATTGACTGATGTTTATTTCATGTAATTTTTAGTGTGCGATTTGATTCTTGAGTTTTCTGTAGTTTTATTACATGTAGATAGAGAATTTAATAAGGAATTAAGCATCAAAATCTACATAGTATAATTAATGGCACGTACTTCATATTAAAGAGATCAAATTAGTTTACTTTCAAATGTCATTATATGGCTATCTTGTTGAGAATCAAACTTTATACAGATGAAACTTTATATAAAAACTACCTTATTTTAATATTTTTAACTGTATATTGATGTGGTAATGGCCTATTTAAGCATTGTACAATGTTTGTTCACATGTAATTAATTTTTTAAATATAAAAGCTTGTTTTTACACATGGCAACATTTATAGCATAAATGATCGCTAGATAAAATCTTGCCAATGTTTTGCCAATGTTTTTCCTGAGGCAAAATGTTGTAAATATTCGCCAAAACTAGTTCAATTTAAAATATAAATGTACTATGCAAATATACAGGCTGCATTCTTTAATAATTAAAGTTGTTACATGCCAACTTTATTAATGCATTAAATCAAAGACAACAAATCGTAGATACCCCCTTTTAACCCCTTTTGTACCCCTTTTAACTTCTGATAATGAATACAAGTTCTATATCGGTAGTACTAAATGTACTGTCGGTATCCGTTTAGCCGAACATGCTCATGACATCAAGGATGGTAAACTTTCTACGGTTCTTGCCCAATGTGTTGTTAATAATAACTTTCAACCCTTTTTTGACAAAACTTTCCCTTTTAATTAGTTGCAATAACTCTCGCAATATTCGTCATTATGAATCCCTGTTTATTTATATGTCCTTTGATTCCATTTGTAATTTTAATCCTGTGCAGATTTTAAGTTACACTTGGCGACTTGTTCTCGACTCTATGCATGTCAAACCTCTACATAGAATCCCTGTTTATTTATATGTCCTTTGATTGCATTTGTAATTTTAATCCTGTGCAGATTTTAAGTTACACTTGGCGACTTGTTCTCGACTCTATGCATGTGAAACCTCTACATAGTTATCTGTGACATTTCATTTTGATGTATTATATGCTTTCCTGAATTTTGGGCATGTTTCATTTCCTTTTTTGTATTTGTATTTAATACTTCTTAAGCGTTGGAAGGAGCAAGATTTGTTTAATCATAAATTTCCTGTTTATAATACAATTTAATGTATGTTTGTAATAAATTGATTTTAAATATTCTGTTTATAATACAGTTTAATTATCATTATTCCATAGTTGATTTATGCAAATTTTGTCTGCCGATTTGGTCTGTATATAAGCTTGTTTGCAACATAATTTTTATATAGCCACTGATGAAGGGTATGATGATACCCTAAAGCGCTCTGGCCCTTTTTTAATATTTGTCATACAAGATGTTTTTCATTAAATGACCTTTTAATCTACGATTTGTTGCTTTTGATATAATGTATGCATTCTTTAAATTAATATATGGTTGTATTTTTGCATAGAGTATTGGCAAAGATCTTAGATACACGATAGAAAAAAAAAAGCTTACATTAATAAATTACTTGTAGTATATTTTAAATTCTATTTATTTTGATAATTTTTGTTGTAGAGTAGCTATCATTCATATGGCTGTTCAAATGAATTGTGCCAGGCAAAATAAGAAAATCCTCAGCTACTTTTTACTTTCCTTATATACATAATGTATAAGGAAAGTATTGTGATGGGGTCGAAAATTCGAATTCGAGTTTTCGACGGGAGAGCATGTTTCAAGCATCCCTGATCACGAATCAAACACTTTTGAAGTGATGTATGTGTGTGTGTCGGTGAGTCTGTGGAGACGATAACTGACGAACGAATGGACGATTTGAACAAAATTTGGCACAAAAATCACAATCCATAAGCACTGGAAGCCTATTGTTTTTATACGCAATCACATGTTCAGAACCCCCCTAAATTTTCGAATGAAATTTTGAAAAAATTGTCAAAAAATCAAAACGGCTAATAAAGTTACGCAAATAGACATTTTTTATAATTTTTCATTAGAAAACGATTGGCATAAATTTTAGAACGCTAACATGAACCGTTCTCGAGATAATGGACATTTTAAAAAAAAATTATCAAAAAATCATATAAAATTAAAAAAATATATATTTCCTATTGAGAAACATGTTCACTTTTCATATGTAATATCATGCGATAAATTGGGTGACATCATTCTTGTGAATCTAGCTCGTTCCATTCATGAGAAAAGATACTTTAAGTAATACTTTTGTATTTGAACGCCAATAGTTATTTATCTTTTATAAGAATAACTTATTTCTCGTCCATAACGCCTGGCGAGATTTTGATGACGAATTAGGCGGAATGTCGCCAACTTGGCGACTTTTTTAAATGTTGCCAAATTAACGAAAATCTCGCCAAATGGATAAAAATTACGCTAAATCAATGAAAATGACGACTAATTGTCGAAAATTCAATATCTTGGAAAGAATATTCATGTGTTGCCCACATCAGATTTTTTTTTTATATGTATGTGTGTGTTCAAAATTTAAGCAAAGTGCATAGATTGAAATACAAAATTAGATGTATCAATTTTTAACAAAATAATCATGACATTTTTGTATTGTGCAATTGTTTAAGGCAGTTGATTTGGAGACAAAAAATAAATTTTGCATAAAGGTTTAAATAAAAGTTAACTATTTAGTAATATATATATTTATAATATTTTATCTGTAATCTTTCATTTATAGCAAAAATAATTTGTCAAACATTTGAGATTTTATAAGAAAATCATCACTAATTATTTGTTCTAAATTTTAAAATAGTTATTCAAAAAGGAAATAAAATCCACCAAAATTTATGTTTGGATAGTCTAAAAATCCCAAACAAAATGCTACTGTTATAAAAAAAATGGCATTGTAATCACTATTCATATCTCTTTTAATTCATTTAAAATTTTTTGTTAGTTTGTTTTTAATTTGATTATAAAATTTCTTATAACTTAATTTAATTCAGAATTACATCTGAATTACTTTAGATTATAGTCTAAATTGCAATTGGTGCAATTAAATACTAAGAATCCATTGCTTTGTTTTCACTATGATTTTGCAGAGTCAAATATTTTATGTTACAATATGTTAAAATATATTTATGTAAAAATGTATAAAATATGCTTAAATTCTAGTCTACAATTCTTTTCCTTAAATAGTTCTTTTCTTCTTAATTCTATGTCACTTGATATTTTGCTGAAAGGCCTTTTTTTTTTTTTTGTGTCTGTTAATGTTAGAGGGTTTTTAAACTTAGTTTTCAGTTGTCAACAATTCATTTGTAGTAATTAGAATAGGGAGATCTTCAGAACTGAGCAAGTGCAAAACTTGTTCATGTAGTCTCAGCAAAAACAACTCATGTAGTCAAAAGCAACTCATGTAGTCTGAGCACAATTTTCTTTTAATTTGAAACTGGCTGTGTGATATGACAGACCTTTTTAGTCACCACCAAGGTTTTGTTTGTAAAATTGTTGCATATATCAAGTTTTTTTGCTTTCAGTGCTAAACGTGTAAAATCAGTCTACTGATGATGGTCGCTACACTTGGCTTCCTAAGTTGTGATAACTAGATTTTGGATCCCTATTTGTGATGATGCAGCTGTTTTGAAATTGAGGCAAGATTCTATATTGTAAGGATTTTTGTTTGTATAGTTTTTCTTTTATCTTTAGTTTTAGGATTTTCAAAGATTTTGTCTCATTCTAATGTTGTATTCCATTTGAAGTCAGCTGATAGAGCTTTCAAATTTTGCCAATTAAAGTATTTCTATTCAAGCTATATTATAATTGTGACAATTTTTTAAACTTGCCATGTTTTTTTATTTTCTGGTATTAAGATTATTTTCCTCAAATTATATTTCTGAAAGCTTTATCTTTCATTCAATAATTCTGTGTTTACCTTCATATTGAAAATGCTACTTTTAATTTTTTTCTCCCCCATTTGGGGTATGAATGAGCAGAATTTGCTAATCTATAGTGTTTTGCTACAGAATTGGTTTCTTCTTTCTTTTTTATTTAATGTAAGGATTTTTAAGATGTTTATCATTGGACAGGTAATCCTGTTCTGATTTCTAGTCATTACATGGACTGTTGTATTTGCAGTAAATTATAGAACTGTGCATTTTTGTGCGTTGAAGACCCAGACCACACGACTGACCCGAAGGCTTTCAGTAGCTGTTTGTGTGCATCTATTCTTTTCATTATAAAACATGGAACACAAATCTTAATTTCTTTAAAATCATCCTCTTTTTTTTGTATTCTGTTATTATATTATTATTTATTTGTATACTACTATCACACAACTTTTTTATAAACTATTCCAGGGCTGGGCAAATTCTATTTGTATCTAGGGATAACACAAATTTATGTACTAATCTTATATGTCATTATATTACATTTTGACAATGTGATTTTTCTTACTTTTGATTAATTTTAGTTTCTAGATAACCTGTGAGATCACTAACTTTTAATTTGCGAATCTGAAGTTTTCCTTACTTTACATCTTGAAAAGGAAAACATAATTTTCTTACTACTTAATTTGTTTTAATTTTTAGATAACCTCTGACACCACTAATTTTTAGTTACCCACCCCATACTTCTATATTTTACATCATAAAACATGATTTTCTTAACCTTTTTATATATATAGTTGTTTCAATTTCTAGATAATCTCTGGCACCGCTAATTTTTAGCTAGCCACTTTTGAGGTTTTCCTATATTTTACATCTTGAAAAAGAAAACATGATTTTTTTTAACCCTTTAATTTGTTTTAATTTCTAGATTACTTCTGGCACCATTATGTTTTAGTTTGCTAATCCTAGGTTTTCCTATATTTTACATCTTGTCTTCCTATATTTTGCATATTTTTCCTAATGCATATTTTTCTTAACTCTTTTAATTTCTGTGGCAAAACCAATGTTTAGTGAGCCACTCCAGGTTTTTCCCATGTTTTACATCTTGAAAAGAAAACATAGTTTTCTTAATCCTTAATTTGTTTTAATTTCTGTATAAACTCTAAAACTGCTAATTTTTAGTTAGTCACGTCAGGGTTTTCCTTTATTTTACATCTTAGAAAGGAAAACTTGATGTTTTTTTAAGCTTTAATTTTTAAGTAACCTTCAGGAACACCAAGTTTTAGTTAGCTACCCCAGGATGTTTCTTATATACTGCATCAAGCCTCTTGTGTTATCTTTTATATTTCAACTTCTTGAAAGCATATTTCACCAGTTCAACTTCTTCTTCATCTCTTGATATTTATTTAAATTATTTTGAATAATTACTGGAAAAAAGAGACCAGGAATTATGCATAGCATCATTTGTATATTTTAGCAAGTGATCTGAAACAAGAAAAGGAACAAAATGTAAACTTATATTATCATGAGTTCAAAATCCCAGAACCTGCCAGAAAGGGACATCCCCCAAAATAAGGAAGACACTCTCATTGCAGATAATAGTATCCATGGACCAGTTTTGCGCTTATGTGTTCATCCGCATGGAATAACCATTAACTGTAATGGCAGTAAGAAAACTTGCTGATTGCTACAATTTTGTGAACTTCTGTGGGAGCTGGGAATTGATTTCAGTTCTTCTACATAGTCAGCATAAAATTTATGTGCAATTTATTTCGGGCTGCACAAAGCTGTAAAGGCCAAGTTCAAACTCACAAGAACCTGCCAGAAAAGGATATTCCCAAAAATAAGACAGAAACTCACATTGCAAATAACAGTATCCATGGACTGGTTCCCTTTCTTGTTGGTTCTTGTGACTTTAAGCTTGGCCTTTACAGCTTTGTGTAGTTCAAGCTAAATTATACATGGATTTTATACCGGCTAAGTGGAAGAGCTGAAATTGTCAATTCCCATAGAATTTCACAAAATTATGGCAAATAACAAGTTTCCTTGCTGCCATTGCAGTTAACAGTTATTCCATGCTGATGAGTGCATAATAAGTGCTAAACCGGTCCATGGATACTGTTATCTGCAATGGGAGTGTTCTTCCTTATTACCATATGTTATCTTTGTCTTATGTCTTTCAACTATATACATATCTTGTTGTTTTGATCAATGCTTAGTATATATATTTTTTTATATAGAGATTAAATGTGTTGGTGATTATGCATTATAATTCTTATCCTGATCATTACTGGAAGTGGGACATTTGACCCTATGAGAACTTGTTCTCTGATAGTTCTGCAAATTGAGAGTTTTAGATAACCAACATTTTGGAAATAGTTATATTCTAGTACAGGGATTGGCTGGCTGAGTCCCTGTCAAAGATTTATGCGCTCCGTGATTAACCTTTTGCCTTTATACTTTATGCTGTCCATGACTGACCTCTTGCAATTATACTTCGGAAAGTGCCAATAAAATTTAAATTCCAATTGAACAATGTTTAAAATAAAAATTTCATGGCATTTTATAGTTTTGCATGCTTTTATTTAAATGAAATTCTATTTTTAAAATTAAATTATGTTTCTAATATTACAGTACAACCTCGAAAATCCGGACATCCAAAATCCGGAAACCTCCAAAATCCGGACGTTTTCCAAATTTTCGGTTTTTTCCCCCCGGACTGACGAAGTCGCGGATTTAAAAAACAACAGGGTAAGATTATTTATTTTATACATAAGATTATTTATTTTACTGTATTTTCCGAACCCGGAAATGAAACGAAAGTTTAGATGGACGGCCGTAGATAGATAGGCTCGTAGTTGGAGCGTGAATTGCGTTGTTAGCGTTAATCCCTCCTCCCCCTTATTCAAGTCACAACTCCTGTTGAATTATTTCACGTAAAATATACATTGTTATTTAAATACGGAATTTTTATTATCAAAATTTCCTTTTCTCATTATTGAAAAAGACATTTTTCTGAAACAATGTAATTTATAATATTAAACACTTTAAAACATTATCGTAACATTTTATCACAGATGGTCAATTAAATCTAAAAATCCCGAGAATTCATATTAACGCTCACGGAAATTTATTTTATTCACTTCCTAGTACGATTTCCATTCTTCAATGTATTCTGTTTTGTCTTCAGAATCTCCTCCCCCTCCCGATATCTGATGATTTTTTTGTTCTCGTCAAATGTGTCAGCTTGAAATCGACTGTATATTTGCCTTTTTTGTTTAGAAAGCCATATTTACATACTATAAATAGCAAATAAATAACTAAATATCGTATTGTACAGAACCGAGCAACAAGGTCATTAACACACAGACCTCTCAAAGGGGTCGGCTTGCCACCGGTGACAGTCGGCTGCGTTTACGATTAGGAACTATGCAAATTCCTTTCTTCGCTTTCCCCACAGAATACTATATTTATTAATCTGTACTTTCCCTGCCCCACCACGTCCGGGTGCTGCTGTAACCTAGTAATGACTCATCGTAATTTAGAAAAATCATTGATAGGAGAGATGTTTTTCTTTTTTGGAAAAGATATTTATTTTATCTACTGCGATATTTTTTACATATTTGACTATTACTAATAAAGTTTTTACTTTTTTCAGAGCCATCAGCCTTATATTAAACATAACATTATATAGATGCTAGATAATAAATAAAACTTTTAAGTTCTTATATTTTGTTTTTCGTTCGTTAATAACAAAAACGGTTTAAACACATTTACACCTTTAAATATATCGTTAAAAGTGCTAATCCTCGATCTTTATTAAATCTCGGCACTGCATTAAATCTCGACAAAGCCGATATAACGGAAGTTCTGCACTTTGATGATGATGCGCCAATCGTAAATAAATTGAATGATGGTGAAATTCACGATATGATATTAAATAAAAAAAGATCGAAGTAGTGACGATAAATGTGGAGAAGAAAAATACCCATTGATAATCTTATGCAAAAAATCGATCATACAATTAAAAGTCTTGAACAAAGAAGCATTATAACCGAGCAGAAGTAATCTCCATCTACAGGATAAAGAAAGCTGCTTTCCCATAAACCAAAATTAATGAAATAACAAATGTTAATTCAAATATTTAAATGAAATGATAAAATGGGATTTTATCATTTCGTTTCGTTCACACATTCTAAATTATTAATATGTATATTTTTTCTTAGAAATTTCTTTTGCCCTATTTTTAGATTAAATAATATGTTTTAATTGATTAACTTAACTTTTGCCATTATTTTTACTAAAAATAGTGCTTTATAGTGTATTTAGTTAATGTCAAATCTGAATTTTATTCAAATTCTATAATCCGGAAAAATCGAAAATCCGGAATCGGCAAAGTCCGGACGAGTCTGGATTTTCGAGGTTGTACTGTATTTATTTAAATATGAGCTTTTGTAAAGCTAGAGAGCCTTTAAAAACAATCCCTTTTGAAAATATGTCTAAAATCACTATTGTCTATAAAAAAATACTTTTTTTGGTCATTGGATACCGTATCATAGTTAACTGTTCTATTTTCTACATTGTCCTCATTATATAATGTACTTTAAGTATTGTAGTCTTTGTGGCTAATATACAGTATTCCTTCTAATATATTTTACAGCTACATGGATGTTCTGTTTGCTTTATGTAGGAAATTTTCATATGAGCTGTTGATTGTATGGCACTTAAATGTTTTTAGAACATATATAATAAGAATATTTATGATGGAAATGTGGTCTTTAAAGAAAATATCATCTATGCCATAACATTTCAGTATACACAAGATCATTTTAAGTGTTGTGCATTCAAGTACTTGTGAAACTTTGATGGGAAATTACTAAAATATCAAAATTTTCAAGTCTGTTTTATTAAAAAAAGTAGCAAAAACACATTGTACATTAGATAAGAAAAATGTCAACACCAATGAGTACAAATTGAAATTAAACACAGCAGACTGCTGTTTTGAGAATGTGTTGGATCCCTTTCATCAGTGCTGAAAAGGTCAAACAAACCAAAGTCAAAATGGCGAAAAAACCTTTATGGCTAAATGACAGTTAAACAAAATGGCAACTATAAGAAAAGAAAGAAATACTGAAATGTCAAAGAATGTAAAAAGAAAATGTTTTTAAATGTCAGTGAAGAATTTAAAACACAAGTAATGGCCAGATCAGGAAGTTATGTATTTTAATTTAATTTGGAGTGCATTTTCCAACATCCAAACGGTATTCAGTTATTTCTGGAAATCACCTATAACAAATTACCAAAAAAGGATTGACCCTTATTCATAAGATGAAAATTAATTTCATTAATGCGAATAAAATAATTTACATATTGCTATAATTCCCCCCATCCCCCTCATTAAATCATCTGACTATTTTGCAAATGTGGTTCATTCTTTGCATTCAGGAGCCAAATGTGGCCCTCAAACACAAAAAGGTTGCTGACCCTTGTTCTTGTCAAAAATGCAAAGCATTTTTGACCTGGTGCTTAGAATTTATCCAGCCCTGAATTATTAAATTACTTAATCTCACTTCTTTCTAATACTTAATCCTTCCTATTACTACTACTTTTATAATACTTAATCTTTTAAAAAATCTTTGTTTTTGTATTCACAAGTTATTTGATTTTATTTGAAATGTGTAGTGGTTTTAATTTCCTAAAGTTTTGTTTTATTTAAGTCCTGTTCAGTGATTTATTGTTATTTTGGTATGTGCTTATATGAATAACATGCCTTCTTAGTATTTATATCTTAATGATGCATTGTATTCCATCATGTTTATTTGCATTGGTCAGCTGTATTAAGATTTTAACTTTATCCAAAGTTATTAAGATATATCTTTCACTGAGTTGTATACTTATTTTTTTTTTTTGAAAGGTTGAAGTAAGAATGACATGTAAGAAGAAAATATTTTGTTTTTATATTCACTAGTTTAGTTCATATAATAAGACCTGTAATATGCTGTAATGATTTTAAGTTCATAAAAAAGGTGTTATATATACAGTAAAAGCTCAATATAGCACGGTTTTTGAGGGGACATACTTCATGCATTAATGCATTATAGCTTAATCTCAGCATTTCGAATGCGCTGTAATGATAATTTATTTTTCAGGAGACACACTCTTCACCATGTTATATCCAAATCCACGATATATCAGACCGTGCTATATCAGGCATCTACTGCATAACCTGAAATATAAAAAATTATCCGATTTTAATAATTTTCTAAATGTCATTAATCTAGATTGGCAACAAGAAATGTTTTTATTAATGCTAATTTGTCAAATTTTTAAAGAGCAAAATATTTGTCAGATCTGCATGAAACTGTTCCTTGTAATGTTTTTTAATGCATAGAATTAATTTTTACACAAAAAGTGATGTTTTAACAGACAAAGTCATATCTTGTTTTCAAAATATTGTCAATAGTAAGAGAGTATAAAGAAAAAAGAACTATAGGCATCAGTGCAGATCTTTTTGACACAATAAGAATGCACTTTAAATGATTTGATCAGATAATTGAAACCAAAGCTATATTAACTTTGTTAAAGTTTTTTTTTTCTCTTTGGAATTAAGTGTATCTTTCTCTTTGTTTAACTTACATGCTTAGTAGTTTTTGATTTTCTTTTTTCCCCCGGCCATATTGGAATATTGAAGCATTCTTACATCACTCAAAATACTTTTCTTTGATGCATGTTTATAAAATTTTCATACCATATATATTGAATTGTAACTATTCTCGCAGCCTCCTGTCCTTTAACTTATTCAAAAACTGTAAATAATTCCATGGATTCATTTAGCTTTAATATTTTTAACAACAGGTCAATACATCATTCTTAAAATTCTCTGAACATAAAGCAATCCTATTGCTATCAACTCATTTTCATTTTATTAGAGAATAAACATTTTGTTCTTTAAAATATATTATCAAACTGCTTCACTTTATATATTAGTTTAATATCCATAAAAATGAATACATTGTAAATATATTCACTGTGTACATAATACTCATTAAAATTTTAATACATATGGAGTAATAGCTTTAAATATATTTAAGTACTAACATTTTCACTGCTTTCAAAATATTTAATTTTTATGAGTTGCGATTGATTATTTTTTTTTATTTCTGATGGAAAATCTTGCTGAAATGTGGAGATTAAAAAATATATGAATATATGTAAGTAACTGCAATAGCAATTTATTTAAACATTTATATGTTTTAAAAGCAATTTTTTCCATTTGAATTTTTGTATGTACTTGTATCTGGTATATAGAATAGAGCTTTTATTAATGTCTTTTTATATGTTTCTGGACAGTAGTGCAATAAATGAACATAACCAGAAGTTTATCACCATCTTTATTTTACCAATTTATTTTTATATGAAATTAAAATGTTTTATATTTTCTTAAAACAACCTTTAATTTAAGCATCTTATCTAAATCAAATAAAAGTGTGAAACAATACTTTTCTACTCTATTTTTTTTTTCTAGTGTATTTATACTCTTATACAACAGTTCCAGACTTATAATTAATGAACCTCTTAGAATTTAACAGATCTGTTTTAGAGGTTCACATAAAAAGTACTGTAACATAGTTACTAATTTTTTTTAAGAAAAAATTTTGAAAATTAGAATGCTTATACAGTAGCAGGTGTTGCAATGAATTCCCAAATTTCATAATGTGTAATCATTTATTAAAAATATTAGCTATTTGCAGCTTCAATTTTTATTTTTATTTCTAGGGAATGAAGATTTTTATTTAGCACTTCAAGCTAAAACGAAGAAACATGGCATGTTTAGTTTATGTCCTATGTGTTCGTACTCAACAAGTGACCCCAGTAACTTCAGAAGACACTTGCGTACTCATACTGGGAAACGTTCATTTAAATGTGATGTATGTGATAAAACCTTTACGCGAAAAGATAACTTAAAGACTCATATGTTCAATCATACAAGTGATTTTGAACAATATTTTGAAAGTTAATTTAAAGTTTTAAATGTTTGAAATATTTTTGAACCTGTTAACACTCAGTATTTCTGTGAAAATGTATGCTTGTGAATGTTAATAATGCCATGACTTATAATTGGAAACTATTGATAGAACATATATGAGGGCATTGTTACTTAGTTTTTGCTAATGCTTTCTTTTCTTATGAAAAATGTAGCTTTGCAAAGGTATATTAAAAAAATTTATGCAGTATATAATCATGAATTTGGCAGTATCAAATAATATAGATTATTTTAAAAGAGAAATTGACAGGGCCTCGGCATTATTTGTCAAGAGGATTTTGATCTTGAACGTGGAAAGAGTAAGACATATTCTCATCGAGCTCTCACTTGTTTAGTCATGTCAGCAAATCGTGTTTTCAGATCTCTGTATAAATTCAAGAAAACTTTTGTAGTGGATAAAACTTCACTGATTTTAGGAAATACCTTGAGTCTTCTGGAACTGCCCAGTTCGAAATTTGAATCATGAGCCAGTAATGTTTTGCTTAATTACGATATTAAGAAAACCAAATAGAGTATATTGAGTTGTTGGAACTGATAAAAAATCCCTTGAAGATATGACAGATGAAAGGTGTAACCAGCTTAGAGCCAGAGCAGAACATGCTGAGGGAATCCTTAAACACATGGGTCTGAACATTGACACCATTTCAGGTGAGTCCCTCGTGAGTTCTTCTCATGAGAGTTTTATTATTTCTCAACATGCTACGATGCCTTTGGTCTCAGACAACGCCTCTGAATGCAATATTAGGTGTAATATGAAAAATCATATTCTTACTAAAAAGAAGATTTTCATCTGTCCCAGAAAGGCACACTGCGTATGTTCAACACATGTCTCCCCCCAGCCCACCCTTCAAATCAATTCCAACTATCAAGGTCATTTTTGACCCAGAAGTTCCTACCCCCAATGCAGCTAACTCAATGGATATGAGTAAACTGCCAAAAGAAAGACACCACCTCCCCTGTTTTACATGAGGTGACTTCAATACAGGCTTCCGAAAATCACCTGTCCTCCTGTCCTAGCCGGGTTAAAATTCAGCGAGGATGGCCCATTTTCAGAAGTTGCCGTCTTCTCAAATGGGCTTGAAATTAGAACTATCAGACCTGTATTGTAACTACAAGTGCTAATTATTTTCTCTCCCCTCATTCTCCACCCAGTAAGTCTGATGATTGAACGAAAGTGTGATAGCTTGCTCAAAATCGATGTGACATGTTCTGTTCTGCTTTTAGAGGTCAACATGTTAAAAAATTTCAGATTTTCACCCAACCGACAATACTGATGCTTTAACCTGACCCAAACCTAAAGAAATTTATAAATGTAGAATGAACTCGGCTTGAAGATAAATGCATTTCGGCCAGCGTGAAATGATTTGTATTCAAATGTGTAAAAAACATAAATTTGTGTAAATTTTGTACCAAGAATTGAGTTTGTTTTCTTAAAAGATTTATCTTTACATAGTTGAAATAAACCCAAAAAGTTCATGTATTCAATTAAAATTCATTGAAATTTTTTTTTAAATAAATATGTTCGACCCTGTCGTAACGGACTTTTAAAAAAAAGACTCAACCCGACCCTAAACTGTGTTAGAAAACTCAAGCCCAGCCTGGGCCTAATCCCAAACCCATGCAGAGTGCTATCCCCTTTTAACCTTTTAAAATCCAAGCTATAAAATTTTCATTTGCTGTAATAGATGGGAGTACGTAACAAGTTTGGATTCTTCTAGTTTCAGCCAGAAGTATTTTCTTTTCTTCACCACTTTGGTTTCAACTTAAAAACTAATACGTTTACAATCCATTTATGGCATTTGTTCCAGTTGTCTGACAACTGAAGTTAAGCTATTAAACATCTATTCAATGCAATAAGATTTAAATCTTGATTTAGTCACATTCCCATGAAATTAAGAGTGTCAATGAAGTTTAAACTGCTTAGGGACAAGAGGATTTATAGGATTATTTATTTACCACTCCTTGAATTACCGAACATTGGAAAGAGGAGAAATTTCTTTCATCTCTTACCCATCTGCACCCACCCATAGATCGGAATTCTGCTGGGTCCGGTCCTCCATCAGCTAGTTTGATGGTTAAACACTGTGGGGGTGATATATAAATATGCAATTATCACACTTTATTGTGAGGCAGTTGGTTCTAAATTATTGTTGTACAATCTATTTAAGCACATATATTAATGAATATAATGTAAAAAAAATTCTTAGGAGAACAGGTAAAAAATTCCAATAGCCATCCTCGCGGACGAGCTAGATTTTACCGATTTCCCGAAGCCTGCTTCAATAGCTCCCACGTTAGTAAGTATTCTTTCACTCCATGAGATGCAACCAAAGAGATACTACAATAGGTATTATAACAAGGTATAATAAAAACTCCATGAATACAACACATACAAGTTTTTACCTGATTCTTCAGAGGAACCCACTAGTTTATTCTACTTAATAATATCACTGTATACTATGTTCAATCCAAGTTTCGATTTTAGCTCCAATACTCAATGTTGTTAAATGAACAATTCTGCAATTTCTGAATTATACAACAAAGTTATTGCAAGTAATTCACTCCAAATGCTGTAAAAATAGTTAAAATTTTAAGTTTTAATTTAAAACACAGTACACAGCTCTCAACCAGTTTTAGAGGCAGAATTAAGAAAAAAAAACTCTTTAAGATATAAAGACAACACTCCAACAAAGGTGGACAGATGCCTAATTACCTTTGTTGGACTGCTTGTTTTGCCTTTGCATCTTGCAGAAAGAGGTCTTGTTTTGCCTCCAAAACTGGTTGATAACATTACTAATTTGATTTATACTATGTATCTAAGAAATATTTTACTTTTTAAAATCATTACATTCTAATTGTATATGTGCTGTTTGATACGCTTTCTAAATAAAAATTTAATGGATTAAAAAGTGTCACCCGAAATTTATTTGAGTGTTAACAGGTTAAAATAATGTAACTTGCTAAAATTATGAGTTTATATTGTTTTAAATATATGTTTAATGATATCTTTTATCAGTAAATGGTAAAATTTTAAACTTTTGTATTCTATGTATATATCATTATATTGAATATCATGCTCTTATATCGGTTCTGTATAGTGTGTCTATTTTCGAAATCATTTTATTAAATGATTTACCTTTGTACTTTAATGTGTTCAGATTATAAGGAATGTTCTTGTACTTTGTAAAATGTACTATATTAAATTTATTTGGACTATAAAATTTGATTTGTTTTTCTAAATTTCATGTTTTTATTTAAAAATTAATATAGATTCAGATATTTGGTACCATATATCTTTCTCACACATATTTATATATTTTGCTCATACTGGTGTTTTAGTTTTCTGATTTTCAGTTAAATTCATGTCAATTAATGCGATTGCGCATATCAAGACTCACTTTTTTAGATGATGGATTGACTAAGTTAGTTATATCTTACTCAAGTTTTAAAAGGCAATGGTCCTGAGTATAACAAAGAAACATTTATTTTTAAAAGTGCTGTAAATACAAGTATAAATAGAGTCACACCTGCTTATAATGAAAATGGAGATGTTTATGAAAAATTTCCTTAAAACTGCCAATTCACTATTAAAAATACTAAAAACATTGCTTTCTTAATGAAGGGAAAATTTTATTTATTTCCAACTTCAATATAAACAGTTTTCACTGTATTCTCAGAGTGATAAAAATTATCTTGATGTCTCCTACACATAAAAAATAATTGAATGATAAAAATAATCACAGTTTCCACAAAGTGCATTTTGTAACAAATTTGCAATTGAAAGATGTATAAAATAAAAATCATGCTAACTTCACAAGGGATAATAAATAAGCTTTCATCATCACAAAATAAAATAAGGTAATTGTGCCAAGTAGATATAAAATTGTCTGAAGACAAAATTGACCAGTTCTCGAAATGATAAAATAAACGCTCTCTTGGGAACTGAAATTGAAGCGAAATGTGGTATCTAGTTGCATGTTTAATAATTGGGACGTTTATTTCATGAAAGTAACCCCAAACTGAAAGCATTAAATAATGTACAAGACAGCCTAGTAACTTGTAGAATTGTACAAGTTATAACAAACAAATAGAAAATTCTGTTTGGTGTGCAAATTTTTTTAAATTAATTTTTTTTCAAAGATACATTATCCGACCTTTGACCTTAGATTTATCAGTACGTAGACCAAAATTTAAAATTCAGGCTTTGTCATGATCTAAAACATGATTAGTTCAAGCTATGTACAAAATTTTATTTGAATCTGTTGAGTTTTAATATGTCAACAAATCTTTCACACACACACACACACATAATTAGATTTGAGTTGATGTTAAGGAAGCTAATTTCAGAACTCGCTTTATTTCAGCAAGTTTCATTTTGTTTGTATTAACTTGTATGAATTTAACATGTCTGATTAGTTTTTATGCAGAGCGAAAGACTATATCCAATCAAGGAATATATACAATCAATCTGTCAGAAATATAGTGATATTTTTAATTTTTTTCTAGGATAATTTTGGTACAAGAAAGTTTGTTCATTATATGTGGTCCATACCCTTGCAAGGCCAACGAATATCATTATAAAGTAAACGTTGCCTTTCTATCCATGTACAAAGATATACAACTTCTATAAGCCTCTAATATACTTTTCAGTTTCCAACTTAATTGGAAAATTGACTGTTATTTAACAAAATCTAGAATTATGTTATACTACACAATATTACAAGTATGTAATAACTATTTCCAGTTATACAAGCACACAATTTTTATTTGTGGTTATACAAACATTGTGTTGGTTACACAGTGAAAAAATCAGAAATTTATAAAGAACACTTTGTGATGAGGGTACATGAAAATGTTTAGTCATTGTCCGAAGTGAATTAGCCTGCTCATGAGATCTAATCTCGATTTATCTATGTCTGATGTTGTTATCAAAGGTATGAAAATTTGGTCTTGTTATGAAGGGGATGTCTTTCTAGAATGTTATAAACCTGAGGCAGTAGAATATCTGTTAAAATGCAGATATGGATAATTGTGAAAGTGATATTTTTTAGAGTTATACATCATAACATACGTATATGGGGATGTTACCATGTAAAGATATGTAGGTGCAGACAAAAGTCACTGACTGGCCCTATAACCATTTAATAAAATATTCTAGAGCCATAAAAATTTTGCATAAGTAATAAAGGAGCAATGTCAACTGAATAAGAGTGATTATAGAGATTTTAGTTCAAGAACTTAAGAAATTCGTAAACTAAACTTTCTACAACAAAACAAGATAATAGATGAAATGTTAATAACACAGTAATTGAGCTGCCACTGTCTAATTTGTAAGATGTATCATATAAAAAACGTTAATGCAATATTATGTGTAAAACTCTATTCAATTGGAATTTGCACCTGGAAATTGATGCATGATAAATCTGTAAAGTTCCAAATAGTAGTCAAACTTTATTTATCTACTATACACAATGAGCTACATATAAATGCATCTTGACAAAGCTCCTTACCAGTAGAATAAAATTGCTCAGTGTGCTTATGTTGTTACTATTGCTAAATTGATTAAAACTAGAAAGCATTGTAATTATGGACTCAAAAACAATATAATTTCTAAACATTGCACTTAATCCTGAAATTTTTTATATCTTATTTGGGTCTGAATGTTTGGATTTGTTATACCTCAAAATTTTGAAATAAATGCAAATTCCACAATATTTTGCATATTGTATGTGTTAACTTCTTTTTTGGATGCAGTCTGTTGATTCCAACTAATTAAACTATGAGTTTTTCTTAGAGAAAGCAGGCATGAAGGTTTGTAAATTTCTACAAGCCGCAGTTTTATTTATTGTAATTAGACAAGACTTTGTAATTTTGTAATCGAATATTTCTCTTTACTCAGTTGCAGAGTTAGGGTAAACTTTATTGCTTAAATTTCCAGCTAGGGAATTTCTGCAAACACTTTCATTTGATTTGATATTGCTACTTTAATAACTGCACATAAATTTTATGGCACTAGTATTTTTTATTTAAAATTTTATTGGTTCTGTATATGTATTTCCACTGCATCCTTTGAAATATATTCCGATCTCCTTCACCTTTTTCAGCCTTTTAATCTTTTAATCTTTTCTGTTTTATCTTGAATAATTTTCCCGCTCAGTTAAACTTTCTGTTAAAATTTCTTAATTCCAATAAATGGCAAATTTTGAATTGTAAAATATATTCAGTAAAATTTAAATAATTTATTTTCAAAATTATTCATGCAAGTTAAATATATTAAATAACTATAATGAAATAAAATATTTGAATATTTTCACTAGTATAGAATTTCCTTTTTTTTTTTTTTAGAACTATTTTCTCTGTATTTCTTTCCCTAAATTTCTGTTTCTCATCATTATAAATTAACACATTTTTGTTGTAGATTTCTATGATGCTGAAAACTTCTCGTCTGTATACTTTATGGATAATGTCAATGTTCATAAGTGCCCCATGTGTTCTTATACATCTTCCATTCCTAGCAACTTTCGACGGCATCTTATTCTTCATAGTGGACAGCGACCTTACAAATGTGAAATATGCGATAAACGATTTACACTAAAGCAGCATCTCAAAAGACATATGATCAAACATTAAGAGTTTGGATTTCATGTGAAAAATGTTTTATCATGAAAACAATTACAAGTACTGCTTAATCCTCTGTAAATATTTGTAAATTTTGAATATTGTTAATAAACTTGGGTATTTATAGAAGCCAGTTTTCTAATAATTTCTTCAGTACTAACATGCTGTAAAGATATTTAAATCTATTTTATACTAGAATAAATTAACCCGCATTGCCCAAGTCCTAAATAAGTGCCCACTACTTAAATGATACAGATAACACCAATCAATATCCAAATAACCTGCTTTGAACCAAAATTATTGCCATGCTCATTTTTATTCCATGTGCAACCATGTTAATTATACAATACAAGTGTAATACTTCCTAAATCCTTTAATACATCCTAAATAAGCACACCACAGTTAAATGTAAGCACTTGAAGTCTCAATTAAAAAATTAAGTTCACATACCCTAGAAGTAAAATTATATAAAAAAAATTGCTATATCAGCAAGTTTTCACCCATTGGAGTCAGATTTTCAGAGAATAATTATATTGAAATAATTATATATTCCAAACTGTGAAAATTTATTTTGTAAATTTATGAATTTAGAAAATAGCAAATAAAATACCACTCAAACTCCTCATCTGAGATATTGTTTTCTGACCACCTACTCCATTTTACCTTTTATCATTTGAATGTCACAAAAATGATTTTGAAGTTGAAATTTTGATCAATTTTTGACTTTAAATGTTCATAGCTTATAAACTAATTTACATTTTAAAAAAAAATTTCGAGATGCATGGTATGGAGATGGGAAGTATCTTTGTAACAATTTTTGCCATTGTCTGGCATTTTGATTTTCTATTACAGATAATGGCAGAAACAGACAGACAAACATCTTCTTTTATTATGTAAGATTTTTATCCAAGAAGTAAAGTAAGAAAATTTTATTGAATTTTAATTATATTATTTGGTAAATGTGTGTTTTTTCTCCCCACAGTGCTTGCTTGCATTTTTACTTTCCTCAATAAGGAAAACTAATTTTAATGGAATTGAATAATTAGCATACATGTCTTTTAATGTCATTTGCAATTTTCATTTATTACAATCTCGCATAATTAAGATATATTAGAACTGAAATTAAAATATTGTTGATCAAATTTTCATAAGTATAATAATTATTCATCATTTCTAGTTTATCTGTAATATTTCCCCAGTATGATATCCACAAACATGTTCAATGTTTATAATTCATTCAAATTTTTATCATTTATTCATTGTTTATAAATGCATTTTTAGAGAAAATGTTGTTTTTCATATTAATTTTGATGAAACAACATGCTTGCATCTTATTTGATTCCTTTGTTCATATTCCACCTGGAAACGATTTGAACCATATTACCACTAGTAAATAATTTAGATGAAATATTGTGTTGCAGAAATAAAGTGTATTGTATATAAACTATTTTTTTCTCAAAAGCAAAATATCTTTCACCATCTGTGTTTTCATATCAAGTATACAAAAATTGATTATGATAAGTGGGGGTTGACTAGGGCTGTGTGACTAGGGCAGAAGCAATTTTGAGTGGAGTCTGATTCTGGCTGAGGTATTATTTTTCCAAGGATAAATTCTTCATAATTTATTAAAAATATTATGTGTGTAACAGTGTATTGTATATTTTCATCTGGCAGTATTTTATTTATTTGTTCAAATATTTTTATTAATCCTAATTTTGAAAATATGTTTATCAAAATAATATCCTATGTTTCTATAATTAATAAAATTTTATCTTAGATTTACCTTACATAATAGAATAGTTCATATATATACATAATTGAAAATTTTTTATTTTACTTGTATTATATATCTAAGATTGATCATTAATAGAAAATGTTCTGTATAGCAAAAGTGAATGAAAGATGGACTGAAATGTAAATGTGACATCAAAAAGACTATACGACAAGCAGTGGAATATTTTAAAAAGAACATGATAAGTAAACATTATAAATAAAACAGGTACTAAATTGGTATAAAATACCCCTTTTTCACTGTTCCATATATAAGTTAAGGAATGGAATAAGAATTACATGTGGTAAAGATGGGTGAAACTTTTTTTTTATAACACATTTAGATGAAAGTATTTTTATAAATCATATATGTAATGCAGGTATATATATATATATATATATATATAAGAAAGTATTTGGTAACATAATTATAAAAAGTTTATAAATAGAGAACAGCTTATGTCTTTTATCTATATTCTAATTATTATACCCTGTTATTCTTTTTATTTAGTCTTTAGGTATATCATATGCTTCTGTTAAAAGCATTTTTGAATTTATTAGATGCTTTATTTGTTACATATTTGCTTTTATAAGAATTTTGGTTAGTTTTGCTCAGTAATTTTTGTCAAATATATTTTATGTTCTATCAAAATAAAGATCTAAATCTAAATCATATTGTGATTTATATGAAAATATAAATTGCAGGAGTCAAATATCAAAGTATAAATAGTAGGAGTCAGGCAGATAGGGAGAATACAGAAAAATGGAAGAGTTGGAGTAGAATGTTTGTTGTATCTACTCCACAGCCCTGATTTGTGCTTATATATAACATATAAACTGCAATATTATATAAGTGTCTTATAGTAGAATCAAACGCAAAAGTAATATCTAGTCAATTTCTGATTTAATTAAATTCTAAATTTTACAAATCTATGTACATTCCTTATTTAACGTTGTTGCTATAATATATATAATATAATATAATGTTGTTGCACTCTTTGTTTTGCACTCTTTGTTAAATCAAGGTTCAACTGTATATGACTGTATGTAACCTGTAAGTACCTTGAAAACTTTATATTGTGATTTCAGGCCCTCTTTTATTACAGATTTTTATAATCTTTTATTTAATTTGATCTGATATTTGTTTGTCAGAGTGATTCAAATTTTGGAGGCCCTACTAATCAGGTTCCATTCATTACAGTAACATGAAATTTGGCATGTCATTATCTTTTGTGGGACATTGTAATTATTTTGGTTTTGAATCTCATTGCATGTCTACTATAAGAATGGTACTCATTTTGGAGTTGGCGGAATAACCCGAGAACCGAAGCAGTTGGAAATACAAAATTTAGCATCTCATTGTCTTTTGCAGTATATTTCAATTTGTTAGGTTTTGACTCTCAACTGGCTAGCTCATTCTGGGCCTGCCATATGAATATACTCATTTTTTGGGGGAAATTCAAAAACCAATCAGCTAGAAAGTTCAAATTTTGCATGTTGTTTCTTGTGGTGCATTTTAATTTAAATTTTGAACCTTATCAGTTAGCCTTCCATCCTGGGCCTGTCATAGGACTGTATCCATTTTGGGGGAATAACTTCAGATCTGGAGCATCTAGAAAGTCCAACTTTAGTTTATCATTGTTTGTTGTGGTATACTTAATTTTTTTGATTTTGAACCTACTGGCACAGCCCATTCTGGGCTCACCATGGGGATGTACTAATTTGGGACCAACTTGAGAACCAGAGAAGCTAGAAAGTCCAAATTTGGTATACCTTTGTCTTTCATACATTTAAGCTGCATACATTTTTTATACATTTAAGTTACATGCAAATAATAAAAGGGTGTACTTTAAAAACTATGTTTTTTGTTTTCATTTGTTATTTTCTTTGTTGTGTTGTTTTGTATTTACATGCAATGTAAATATTTTTCTATCCATGTAGGTTTTCTGAGTTTTGATGCAAAGTTTGAATCTTTTGCTGCTCCTGTCAAATCAAAAACTGCTTCTGGTGTTAAGCAGTGCTCTTTTTGCTCATATTCAACCCGACGTACA
This sequence comes from Amaurobius ferox, assembly GCA_951213105.1. Classification (NCBI taxonomy): domain Eukaryota; kingdom Metazoa; phylum Arthropoda; class Arachnida; order Araneae; family Amaurobiidae; genus Amaurobius; species Amaurobius ferox. Next base: position 66,645,866 of record OX578135.1, on the reverse strand, counting down.
AGCCACTTTAAAAGACATTTGGTTATTCATAGTCAGGATCGTCCTTTTCAATGTGAAATATGCAATAAATCCTTTGCACTGAAAGACTATCTGAAGTGTCATGATATCACCCATATGCGTAACTGTCGTTATTTTTGTAAAATGTGCAATGAGGATTTTTTTGATAAAAATTCTTTGATAAATCATGTTCAAACTTTGCACTCAAATACATATTTTTGAATCTTTCTTTAGAATTATTTCTGATTGTGAAAAAAATAGGTACTTAAAACCATGGATTTAGAAAAAGAAATTGGATAAATAGATAATGCACAGTTTTAAATGCTGTTCAAAATTTTAGCCACTGAAGCATATGATAAATTGTGACTGAACTTATTGAGTGATTTGTGCTATAGTGTATCACTGTTATTTTGGCATTAATTTTGAATTTGAATAAAGCTGTATCAACTAAAGTTTAAAGACTCTTTCATTGTGATGCTTTTGGCTTTCAAAATAAGTCAAAACTGAAAGCAAAAGCATAAACCTCAACCCTAAAAAATTCAATATATTTAAATGGAAAATTATAGCTCCAGTGTCCTAAAATTGTCTGCTAGTGTACCTTTTTGCAACGCCGTGATATCCATCCAGTTCTTTTTCTAAATCCATGCTTAAAACTAATATTCATTTTATTATTTTAAATTAAAATATTGTTCATTTTCTTCTTTAACTGTTTACATTATTACTATTATACATCTTTAAAAATATATCACAGACCTATTTGTCAAATTTGCCATTTTTAAAACACAGTAAGTCAGTATTCCATATAAAGGCACACTTAATTGTGTAATATGGCACAATTTCTACTGGACATTTCATCTGAAAAGCTCATCTCTTTGGCAGGAAATGGCATCTCCCTGGATTCTGGAATTTTCTAGGTTTCAGATCTGATAAAAAAAAAAGCGATTATCCCTGCTTGTGCTAGTTAACTGTCCCTATTAGTTCTTGAAAGAATTGGTCTTCTCTTCTTCCTCCATGTTCGCATTAATAGAAGTTTGGAAACAACTTTAAGCCATAGGTATAATCAGCTCTCATAAAAGTTAAATTATCATAGAACTACGAATTAAACCAAAATGAACCTTGCATTCTTTGATGTCAAAACATTGAAAAGAAATATACTTACCCGAAATGATAAACCACAGATCCAGATTCCAGAGCCATAAAAAATAACAGTGAATACCTAATTTTATTTAAATTAATGAGGTTGTAGGCATATTATTTTTTGTATTTGTAAACATATCAGTCAGTTTTAATAGTTTTGTGTGTTTAGGTTTCTCTTTCAGTAAAACTTTTTAGAATTCTATAGACATATGTACATAATTTTTTGTTTTGCAATGAAGCTCTGGTTCTGTGCCATGTATTGGTTTCTTCATTAAATGTATGCATTGTTCAAATGATATCTTTTTTTTATTATCAGCACCCTCATCATTGCTATCTCAATTATCTCCATCAGGATTAATCATCATTGTCAGTATAGGGGACAAATTTACACAAGCCTCAACTGCTATTTCGGGTTTCAAAATCCTATGTTTTTCATCCTCCCCTGTTTTTGAAGTTTCAGAAGTGGCCTTCCCCCGAATGAATACTTAGACAAAATGAAAACAAGGGTTAAAACACGAAAGAAAAGAGCAAAGTGATGATTCCCTCCGAAAAGATTAAGCTAATCTTCGAATGAAATGTTAAAATATCTACTACAAAAAAATTTCCCCCCAAAACTTTGAGTTCCATATTTTAGATCCTTTGGTTTACAGGATTCAGGATAAAAGGTCCAATACTCTATTAAATTACATGACTAAATTTTACTTGTTTCTTGCATTTTATCAGTGACTTTTGAACATTTTTTTTTTGCTCATCTATCTGCATGAGGCATCGTATTGCAGTAAAATAATTGTGCTTTTATCTTATATAACTGTGTTTTATTTAGTTTTTCTTCTGTTCTACATGATTTATGCGATTGTTATAAGGTCAGATTTCCTCTTTTCTCTTCCTTTTTCGATTTTATAACTGGCTTGGTTGTAAAGCCAAAGTAGGGAATCTTTAGGTCCTCTATGTTCTCAGCATGCAAGTGGCTTTCATAAAACTAGTAGCAACCACTGTTTTAGAACTTTTAATCTTAATCTTACTATTACTTAATATTCACAGTATAATTAGTTGACTACCAATGTATAACTATCTTTAACCCTTTAACTACCAACAAAACTTTCAGCTCGCTACTTCAGAATGCTCTGGTTTCCCTTCAAAAGTCGAGCTAATCTTTCGCCTTTTACTAATTTGATGTGTGTATTTCCTTTCCCCATCCAAAAGATAATCATTTAGTTAAGAAATGTTATTGTTGTTGCCTCTTGTCCTTATGTAAAATGATTGTACAGTATATAGAGAAAGTTTGTTTAGAAACCAGTCTGAGTGAAAGAAATAGACAACTCTCTTTTTGTGGATCACCGATTCTCCCACTCATCTTCTCACTTGAGGAGGGGGGGAGCAATATGCTGCAGCTATCAATCGATTGCCTAGTATTTTGTATGACAGGCTGGAAAAGCCAGCTTGGTATTCAAAGGGTTAATGCTTTTTAAGTGTTGCTGTGTTGAAAGCAAAAAAATTACTTTTTCTTTTTTCATTTGGATCTGCAGTTCTTTGTGAAAAATAAAGCCAAACTAATGTTTAACAATTTCACAATAATATCATCAAGGTTCAAATTCAATGGAATTAATATGTGAAATCTAAGTCTTTAACAATATACCAAAGAATTCTTGCAATTTTAAACACTATTGGATAGACTATGATTTGGATTTGAACCACCTTTCCATATCCTGTAAAAATGTATTTTGTTGTCTCAAACTAATTCAAATTCTGGATTATTTGAACTAAATTTTATGACCCATCAAGTTTGATTCAACAATATTCTGCAGTGTATAAGGTCAAGACAAATTTTTATATATGTCATCATGGACATGACCATTTTTATGGGGTTTTTTTTTATAATAAATATACTTTGATTTGTATTTTATTTGCTATTATTCCATTAATATTTAATGCTTTTATATTATGAATAAATATATTTTTTCAGATGCTAACAAATACGAAAAGTATACTCCTGGTATCAAAACATGTCCGTTTTGCTCTTATACATCCACTGTCACTGGCAACTTAAAAAGACATGTTGTTCTTCATAGTGGACAGCGCCCCTACAAATGTGAAATTTGCCATAGATATTTTACACTAAAGCAGAATCTTAAAAGGCATTTGTTGAGACATTAAAAGTTTGCATTATATATGGAATTTGCAGTTGAATTTTTATATCAAGCATGATGGCAATTAAATCATATTTTGTAAACAGCTGTAAAATGTGAATACTAATAAAACTAGGTGTTTCATCGATATTAGTTTTTTTATATATAATATCTAATAAAATGCAGTTGCTGCTTTTCAGTTGCTTGCCAACAAGTTTTATTCCCATGTTCTTAAAATCTTCAAAATTCTTTCATGCATCTTGTTATGAAATTTGATAATACATTGAATAATGTTTGAGTAATTTAATGAAATGGAAAGATTTGTTTTTAATTATTTTCCTATTTTTAAAAACTATTGCATCTGATTAATGATCAGTTTGCATAACAGATATATTATTGAATAAAATCTTATCATAATCATTATAATGGTTAAATTGTGTAAACACTTAATGCCTACAAGGTTTGGAAGTTGTAAAAATCTCATGTAAAATTTGGACGTTGCATGTGATTTATCAAAATTTCATTTGCATTTCACTTGCATAAGTATATCAATACAATATGTTTAAATTTAGGTTTCAAGTACAGTTGAATTCGGATAAATCTTTTAGATAGATTTTATTATCTAAAAGTCAGTCTAAAATTCAGGCAGTAAAATTTTTTTAAAACTGAACTTTAGAGAACCAAAAATATTTCCTATTATGAACAGGGCTCTGTTTAATGCAGATTGTTGCATGTTTGTTTCCTTCTAACGAGGTCAAACAAATTTCTAATATAGCATTTCATAAAGTTTGCTTCAAGAAGGTTTTACTGTATAAATTATCAAGTACAATTGAACTTATAACAAATAAATTAAGTATTGTTGAGTAAGTAACTAATAAATTTAAGAAATATTTTTACAATTTTTAAAAATGTAAAAGTCTAACCAAAAAGGCTTTAAATAGCTTAATTACTTTGATGCAACAAATAAAATTTATTTCTTTATTTGTGAAATTATGAGTCTAGTTATTGTTTTTAAAGATGTACTTTGAAAGTTCACTGAAAGCTAGAGTTAAAAATAAAGACAAAACTTCCTTGAAGAAAGAAGGCATATGTCAGCAAGTTGATGACAATTGTTTCTAGGGTGTTATAAGTCCTTCTTTTTAGGCCAAAAGAACAAGTGGCAGTTTGTTCTTAGCAGTTGTTGAAAGCTCATACTGTTCTACCTGTTTGGTTGGCCTGAAGACAGAAGCTTATAACACCCTCAAAACATCACCTTACTGACACATGCCTGCTTTCTTCACGGAAGTCTTGTAAGTTTTCATCTCACAAGCAGTGGTCTGATTTATCATAATAAAAACTAGAGTACTTACATATTGTTCGAGCTGTTTATGGACATCCAATCTCTATTTAATGTACTATAAAATATCATCCTTAATGTACATTTATTTTATTATGGCTGAAACTTTTCACACCACTGAAGAATACTAAAGCAAGCTATAAATGCTACAAACTTGCTAAAACTGTTAGTTTCCAAATTTTATAAAATTGTTTCATTTTTTTTATTTTAATTCATTTACAATGAAATTAAAATACTGAAACAAATTATCTGTTAGTGCAGTTTACATAAATCTAAAAAGAATGTGACATTAATTGTTATTGGGGCAATATTTAAAAGTGGTATTTAATACAGAACTAGTATTTTCTTATAGACTTTAGCCATTGATACTAAATTTTTTATGTGAACTTTTAAAATTTTTTATATGTAATTTAATAACAAACATGTTTTCTTTAGGCTAGTAAGTCACTAGTTTATCTATAAACTAAAATGCAAAATAGAAAAATATAATTTTTTTTGGGAGGGGAAAGAAGAGGGAATAAGTTACTAAATTTAAATTACTGCTTTAAAATGAAATAATGGAAATTGTATTTCTAAGTATTAAATTAAGGTATGCATAAAAGCATATATTGATATATTTTCATTTGCTACAGAATTTTTTTTATCTTCAAATTTCAAATGCACTTCTATATTAACAAAATTTTTCATACACAATTCTGAACTTCAATTATGTAATTTAAGCTATTCATGAAATTTACAGTGTTAAATTATAAACTTGATCATCCTTGGTTACTTGTACAATATTTTAATCAGTTTGCATAATTTGGTTCACAGTTAGACCAATTGTCATTGCATTGAAAATATTCAGATGTTCAGTTTTCCTTGTTTGCGTGAACAATTTGATTTCTGTTAAAATGCTCTTTAGGATTAATTCTTAATTATCTCTGTGTGTCAAAGATATTATAGATCAATGGGCATTGTTTAATGATCTAAGGCTTTCTTATTTGTACTTATTGAGATTACCATAAACATAAATTAAATTGTACAATTTCTATTAATATCAAGCTGAAATATATACTTTGAATTTATGTTGCAGCTAGCTTGTTTTTGCAGTAGTTTGTCTTGTCTAGGAGTTTTTTTGTAGTTTCTGAAACTAGCCAGCTAAACTTCTTTTAATTGCATGCAGTGTTATTCAAAGATTTTCTTTCAGGTTTCTGTATACATATTTTACTCATCACCAAACTGCCTTTTACCTTGCATTGGAAAATACATACTTATAATTATGTATTTCCCAATGAAAAGTTAACCTGCTTTTCATTAAAATTATTGTTTTTATATTGTATACTAGTTTGATAAAGGGTTGGTTAGTGATGTTTTTCAATAAACCTTTCACCCCTACCCCCTTATTTCCTATTTTGCCTCATCATGGTGGGGTGTGTCACGGAGTGGAATAAGCAAAATATGTCAGAAGATGACCACCTAGAATCCACAACCCAGGACAGGAGGATCGCCATAAGACTTAAAGCATTTATTTTCCCTGCCGGAAAACCCCCGAGAGTATGAAAGCTATTCCACTAAGCCCAGCTAAAGCTAACAGACATGAAGCAAAGTCAGTCTTCTACTTATATGTGCTCCAGACTTCATTCCAACAAAGGCTTCTCCTGCTTTCTTTTAGCCATGTTTCATTTACCTTCTGATTTGGATATTGCATTGTTTCTCATGTGGAATAAACAGAAACACGTTTGGCCTTTAGGTAGATGCCCCAGTTTGAAAAATAAGTTAATGTTTCTATTTAAAAGAAAGCATCTCAGGATTGTACAGTGTAATATTAATGGTCCCCAGTTTTCCAATGTTTTTAACTTTAAAGTAACTCTTTCACTTTCTAGAACTAAAACTTGATTTTCAAAATCATTAAATTCATTTATAGATGGCACTCCACAAACTAGGAATCATACTCTCATTGCAGGTACCAACATATGTGACTGATTTACCATGCTTCTTAGTGCTCTTTAATATGGGATATTCAATAACTTTAGTAACAGTAAAAACGTTGTGTGCCATCATTTTGCAAATCTTTGCGGTAACCGATGAAGATATACTATGTAGTTAGCCTCGAATTTCAAGACGATTGAACCCATGCTATAAAAATTCATAGTTGCCTGTCTATAGGGGGTATTCCCAGAGCTAGGAATCATACTCCCATTTCTGATACCAGCATCTGTCAACCAGTTTCATATTGGTCATAAAATAAATGTCAAAATTGGCATTCGTTTAATTTTATGCATTTTTCAAGCTCTTAAAATGTGTATAAAGGAATCTTGGAGATATCTGAGAGCCATAATATGTAGTCATGTGATTGGTATTAGAGGTTTGTATGCAGCAAAATTTCAGACTTTCACCAGGCCCAGCCGACAGTACCAGTAATTAAACCCATCCCAAGCCTGAAGAAATTTACAAATGTAGAACTCGAGCCTGGCCCGGCCTGAAGACTATTGAGTCCTGGCCTCGTCCAACTTAAAATGATATGTAATCAAATGTGTAAGAAACATTAATGTGAAAAAATTTAGTATGAAGAATTAAAATAAAAGTTTGCTTTTTTAAACATTTAGCTTTAATTATTTAACTCGCTTATCCCCCAAAGTCTTGGATATGCATGTTTCAAAGATGTTTTCTTTAAATTGTTATTCTATTGTTTTTCCCAGTTCATCCATTGTAACTGCTCTACAACCTTTGGGTGAGCTAGATGGCCGGAGTAATAAAATAAAACAGTTTTCTTTACATAGCTAAAATCAATATAAAAATGCTGTTGAAACCCAGACCGTCCAACTTACCAGAAAGGTGTAAGGTAACTGTTTGGACGGCCGGGAAGAGCCACCGAATTTAGACCCGAACTCAGTGGGGGAGGCATCCACAGGGACCGTACTCTCCTTCCCCTACCACCAACCTCTTGGAAGGACTTACGGACCCACATGTTTAATGTGATCGAACTTCGCGTGATAATGGCGGTAGTTTTGGCAGCGGAGGGAATCGAAATCGAGTCTACTGAGTGCAAGTCCCGCGCGCTAACCACTAGGCTACCGCACCCCCACAAAAATGTTGTGTATTTTGTTAAAATTCATTCAAAAAATTTTCAAAATTAAACATATGCAGCCTGGTTTGATCTGACTTTTTAAAAACTAAGCCCGAGCCTGGTCTAAACCCATTGTTCCAACTTGAGCCTGTGCAGACCTCTAATTGGTGTAATGTAAATTATGGTTATTAAATACATTGTACAAATAACAGAAAATCAAAATTGTTACTATTGCTTAAGTTTGTAATAGCATGAAAGGTCTGCAAGTAAAACTTTTGTGTAAATGAGAATTCATAAAAACAGCATTCTTAATAGAAGGGAAGAGTTCTCATGGTTTAAAACTCAAATTTTATAATTTTGTTTTCAATACCTTTAAAAGCACTTAAATTTTACACCCAACCTTCAATTTTCAAGTGATAAAGAATTAACAATTTAAAGAATTAAGAAAATATCACAGATAATTTAGTTCTTACTTATGTGCTAAGAAATTTCTCTTGCTACAAACCGCTATATTTGTAGATAATTGCAATGTTTTAAATATTGCCATTTGTGAATGCTCTCTCAGTTTTGCAATCCAGCTTCTTCAGAAGAGGGAACTGTAAATAAGATCAATAAAGGTTCTTAAAAATATAATTTGGGTCCTTAAGAAGCTTTAATTTTTATTGTGTCAAGTGAGTGGAAACATTGGTTCAAGATTATATTCCAGTGAAAGGGTTATCAAGTCACAAAAGTTTAGGAACCACTGGAGTAAAGTAATACAATATCTGGTATTAGCAACTTGGCATTTACAGACATTTTTGCAGTTATGGGTTAAAATTACTTGTTTCTAAAATCTTATAAGTACTCTTATTGGAATGCAAAACAAAGGGTCAAAAACCCTGACCACCCGACTCGCCCTAGCAAAAGGTTAATGAACAAAGAGTGAACTGTCATAGTTTGTGTATAATAAGTCTTTACCATGTATGTAATCTCTGATTTGTTTTCTTGTGTAAAATTTCATTGTCATATTCTTTTATATTTCATGTTACTTTACAGTATTTCATGTTAAATTATTTTTTTATTTATGTAGGTTTTATAGTCGATGCATTTGAAACCATTGCTGTTCCTGCAAAATCAAAAACTGCTGGACGTAAACAGTGTACTTTGTGTTCATACTCAACTTGCAATGCTAGTAATTTTAAAAGACATTTGCAGTCACATAGTCAGGCTCGCCCTTTTAAGTGTGAAATATGTAATAAAAGTTTTGCTCTGAAAGATTATTTAAAATGTCATACTATAACTCATATTCGCAATGATTTTTATTATTGCAAAATTTGCAATATAGACTTTTTGGATAAAGATTCATTAGTGAATCATGTGAAAACCTTTCACCCGATTAAATAAAACAAATAACATTTATTTTTAAAAAATTGTACCTTATTTCAAATTTGAGCAATTTGAAAATATCCTTTTAAGTTATTTAAAAAATTATTTCCCTTTTCTTTCTGTTAATATTAGTGTTAAATCTATTAAGATTGCAGTCGAGTGACAGTGTTATGTATTTAAAATATTGATAAATATTCAGTCAAATTTCTATTTAAGAAGCATCTGTAATATACCCTGAAATTTTTTTTAAATATATAGAACTTTAATGAAATGGTTTGTCATAATTCACAATATTTTGAATTTTATAATTGTAACAGATGGTTATTTAATCATCAGGTCAATGTTCTTCACTTAATTTATTTCCTTTGTATTTTGAGGTAAAATGATTTTATTCAATAATAGAGTTTGTTCATTGAGAATAAATACTTTAAAAGTGTTAAAAGTGATTTGAGATTGAGTAGTCCATACTCCAAATATCCTGACAAGGAGAGGTAACAAAATAAATTTACTGTATGTTTCATATTTTGAATCTTTCAAACTAACAAAATATGCACAAAAGAAAAATGCAGTTGGTGTTATGGAAATTATAGATCTGGAATAACACAATATTTACAGTTAAAATTTTTTGCATGAATGGAAATTGATGAAAAGACCATTCTATTGAAAAGGGATTCCAAGGTTCTCATGATCTAAAAACGTTTTAGTGTTAGTAATAATTTTTAGGGCTTAAAATGCACCTTATTTTTATATTAAACCCATAAGAAATCTTTAATTTTAAAGTGACCAGTAATTAACATTGAATAGATAAGATAATATCGAAGATAATATTTTTACTTTCCCTGCAATACATGGTAATGTATAGGGAAAGTATTGGAATCATGTCGAAAATCGCAACTCGAGTTTTCGACGGATCTACACGTTTCGAGACCTCTAGAATACGAAAAAGCTATTTTTAGCGTAACGTCTGTGTGTGTGTCTGTCTGTCTGTGCAGATTTTGTATCCACTCTAACTAAAACACTAATTGACCGAATTTCATAAAATTTCGCAGGTAAGTCACTTGTGCACGAATCTGGTGCTGATTAGTTTTGGGTACCACTCGGGTTAAAAGAACCCGCCTTTTTTTGCGAAATGGCCCGCAAAAGCTTGTATCCACTCTAACCGAAAAACTAATGGACCGAATTTCACAAAATTTGGTAGATAAGTCGCTTGTAGGCCACCCTGGTGCTGATTAGATTTTGGTATAATTCGAAAAAAAATAACGTGCCTTTTTTTGCAAAATGGCCCGCAAAAATCATCAAAATCTAAACTTAAGAACTACGTATGCTCAAATATAGCCATTAAATGCTTGTTTAATACGTAATATTTAGCGAAGAAAAGAATAAGACCAACCCCATTACACTAAGACTAGCCGTTCTTGAGATATTTTAGTTTTTCGTATTTTTCCTACACCATTTTTGAAAATAAGTCCAGTTTTCAAATGAGAACGAAAATTGAATTAAAAGTGAATTAAATTTAATTTAAATAAATAGAACGTGAATATAAGTCTGCAGGGAAAGTCATGTGCTGCCCACATCAGATTTTTTACTTTTGTGCAAAGAATGTTTTCTATTTTCCACAATCAATTATGGTGTTGGTAGAAAATTGTGATGTTGTAAATGTTGTTATTTGTGAATGCTCTCTCAGTTTTGCAATCTGATTTCTTCATTGGGGAGGGGGAACTGTAAATATTATCAATAAAAGATCAATATACAATTTAGGCCCTTAAATTTTATTTTTAAAAAATGAATGGAACTCCATTTTGAAAAGATTCCATATAAAGTCATCAAGCCCCAAAAGTTTTGGAACCACTGGAGTAAAGAAACACAAAACCTGGTATCAGCAGCTTTGATACTTTTCAGACTCTGCCATTTATTTGCATTTATGAGTTAAAATATCAAAAGTGTTTCTAACACCTTATATAAGTGCTCCTCTATATCATAGCCTTATTTGCTCTCAGATATGAGTCGTATATAAGTCTTTGCCATGTATAAAATCTCAGGTTTTATTTTTTGTGCAAAATTGTATTATGTTCTTTTATTCTATTTTATGTTACTTTACAGTATTTCATATTAAATTTTTTTGTTTATGTAGGTTTTATAGTTATTGATGCATTTGAATCCCTTGCTGTTCCTTCAAAATCAATATCTGCTGGGCGCAAACAGTGTTCTTTGTGTTCATACTCGTCTTGCTATCTAGGCAATTTTAAAAGACATTTGCTATCTCATAGTCAGGCTCGTCCTTTTAAATGTGACATATGTAACAGAACGTTTGCTCAGAAAGAATATTTAAAAAGTCATACAATAACTCATATTCGCAATGACTTCTTTTATTGCAAAATTTGCAATGAAGATTTTTTGAATAAATATTCTTTAGTTAATCATATGAAAATTTTTCATCTGATTGAAAATAATTGATAATGGTTGTTATTCAAAAATTATACTCTATCTTAAAATTTCAAAAATAATTTTGTAATGTTTTACAAATTATATTGTTTTCTTTTCCTTTTTTGTTTATATTGATGTAAAATCTGTTAAAATTGCAATCAAATGACATACTATTATGTATTTAAAATATTGAGTCAAATCCCTATTTAACAAACATTTTTAACATATTTTTGATTTTATTAAATATACACAAGATCTCTACATAAAGGACTTAGAATATTTTGCCATGACTTTATCCTTATTTTAATAATTGTAATTAGACATTGAACTATTGCTATTGAAATACTGTACTATTATTGGCTATTGAAATACCATAGTATTAGCATTTTAGCAGCCATTAACTTATTAACATTACTACTAAAAGCTTTGTCTAAGTAACTTGCTCTGTTTTCTTGCATAGAACTTTTGCTATGTATTTTTCTAATATTTTTTAAAAAGGCAATATTGAGTTGCAAATTTTGATGTGACATTGTTTAACACAAGCCTGTCAGCACACTAAGTTGAAAACATCGTTATAATCATGACCCATGGCTGACTGTTTTGCGAAACTGGCTACTAAAGCATGGGCACTTAAAATGCAGGGCATATGTTTGATGTTTTGATTTGATAGTATTGACAGATTGCAAGTGTTGCATTTTCATGGTTTTCTTAGTACATGGCATAGGCATAAAACAATTTTTCATAGAAGGCCCTCTTATGTAAAACATTCCTTAACAATTTGGCTACATCTGGCCATTGGCTAAAACATCCCACTTTTTCTATTATGAAACTCTTTTTAAAGATTGTTGTAACAAATATTGTATAATAAAGTTCCATGTTATAAAATTGGAAGTTTGTCTGTGCATTTGTTTGTTTCTTATACAGATCTTGTTTTTGACTAATTTTTTTACAAATTTGATATGATTATTCTTTACTTTTTTCCCAATGGCCAGGCATTTGATGTCTAATCATGTGCATATACAACGGCTAAAGTGTAAACTATTTTGCCATCATACAACATCGCTTCAGTACACCACAGGGTGTGAAACACATTACATTCTTTTCTGACACTACTACATCCATGCCCGCAGGTGGGATTTGAATCAAACCTTGCAGTTGAGAAGGCATAAGGAAACACCTTAGATCTCTTAGCTACCAAACTGGCTGATTATTCGTTACTATGGATAGCTACACACATCCATGTTTTGAGTGTAAAGTTCCAAAGGTTATTGAGAACTATTTGAAGCTGCTTTTTGTTGCTAAAAACTATTTGAAGAAAATAAAATTGTTGCTTTTCAACAAAAATATATATATATTTTATTCTATAAAATTGTTTAAATGCTGCAGTCAAATGATAATGCAGACTATTTTTATTTCATTTTCTTTAATTTGATTACAGACAATGTTTGGTAAATGAGTAAAATAAATTGATAATACTTTTTATATTGTGTTTTATCAATTATTGCAGCAGAATAAAATAAAATTACAGAAATATTGATATTTCAACTGCATAATTTATCTATGTGTTTGTCCTATTATGGCTAAAGACATCTAAACTTCAGATATTTCTACTTGAAATTGATTGTTGTAACGGAATAAAATGATATAATAGGGGCATCTTTTTATATGTATTTCTGTTTCATTTTGGCATTTAATGACTAAACAAGATTTTTTGAAAAGTGATTAAGCAGTGGGGACTAGGATATATTCTTTAGACTTATAGATTTGGCTTTGTGGTTAATTTTCAATGTTGATAAAGAAAGATTATTCTTATGTAACCTTATCTTTTATGGGCAAGAGCAATTTTTCAACGACAATGTTATGTAGAAACATTTAGGCTTTGCATATTTTTTAAGTTATAAGTAGCCTTTACAACAAAATTCCTTTATGGCCTTAATTTTTTATAGAAATAATATTTATTTTATGCTATAATTGTGATTTTACCTAGCAATTTGTATATGATTCAAGTGATTCAGTGAATTTGTTTGATAGACCAATATTTTAGAAACATTGATGTGAGTGCATTTAAAATATTATTGCTGTGCATTTATTTTTCTCAGTCTGAAGCATTAAACATCATATATTGTTTTCATTTGTTTCTCTCTGTGTGTGTTATATGCTTCAATATTTGAAAAATTGTCTAAAATTTGGAGAAATATATAAACTACTTTTTCAATTTTTATTTTATATTTTATTACAATTTTTGTTAGATGATAATGGAGCTGCATAAATCATGTGCTGGTATCCCTATCTATGTAACTCCTTTAGCATATTCTTACATTTCTGTAAAAAATAATAGATTGCAATTTCTCTTTATTTTTATGTATTAAAATTATTTGTTTTGTAATGGCATTTTCATGTTATGACAAATATTTTTTTATTGTGTAGGATTTATAAATGTTGATGCAGAGTTTGAATTTCTTGCTGCACCTGTGAAATCTAAAACTTCTGGTCGTAAGCAATGTTCTTTATGCTCATATTCAACTGTTTATTCAAGCCATTTTAAAAGACATTTTCTGACCACTCATTGTAAGGATCGCCCCTTTCAGTGTGAAATATGTAACAAAACTTTTGCACTGAAAGAGTACCTAAAATATCATGTATTGATTCATACACGTAACAATGTTTTCTATTGTAAAATGTGCAATGAGGACTTTTTAGATAAAAGTATGTTGATAAGTCATGTTCAGACTTATCACTAATTTTCGTGGTTTTGATGGTATTTTTTCTCAATTGTTCAGCACAGCTAAATTTTAGGAATTGTGAAAATACTTCAATTAAATTGTTTTTGGTCATTTGCTATCCTATCTCAAAAATAAAATACCTAGAATTGTCATGGAATTTCAAGAGTGGGCAGAATAGGATAATTATGAGAAAAATGTTTTTAAAGATCAACATCTGGATAAGTCAAGGAATTTTAAATTTTGAGTTAGCATTTTTTACTTATTTTGTAAGGTTTCTTTCATATATTGCATTGTCAAATATATTGGGTCTTAAGCTTGTCTTTGGACAAGTGCAATATAAATGGAAACACTTAACTGTTCTGGCTAGTCCCATGAGTTGGGTTTTAAACTTGAAAAATTTCAAATATTTTTAAAACCTGGAAAAGCTATAACATTCTATGTTTTGTTTAGGTGACAACATTATTTAATAAAAACTATTTCATGACAATATCTCTATTAATGAATTAAAACTATAGCATTAGCTTTTCTGGTATGAAATTGTAACATACTGAAATGTATTATAAGTGTGCTAAAAAATATTTTAATATTAATTCATTTTCCAAAATTTTCTATATTTGATTTAAAGTTGTGAACTGTCATTTATGAACTCATATTGCCATAAAATTTGCAAATATTACCTTTATTTTGTAGGCATTTTAACAAATACTTTTTAATGGATGCAGAATAAGGGAAATATTTCATCTCAATTACAAATGTAAATAATTAAAACAAATTATCCAGTGAACAAATTATTCTCGCTGAAAATTATTAGATTTACACATCAATGCGAAATGTTGAACTAGAAGCGTATTATGATGTTGAAAAAGTATAACTGGTATTTTGATTAAACATCAGTTAAGCATTAGATACTCTGTTGTATATTTGAAAAATGAAGAATGAATTTTTCTTTATTTTTGTGTCAAATTTAAAATTTTGGAGTTAAATTATTGCATCAACTTACAAAAGAGACTGAATACTAACACTTTGAAATATTTGCATGCTATTTCGTTGGTTATAAGTAGTTTCCAATTATCATATGTAAAATTCCAACTGCTAAATTTCCTGGGAGGCCTCAAAAAATAATTTTAAAGACAAAATGTAATATCATGTGATCAACTGAAAAATATGTTCCAATTTATAATTTTAAATTAACAGCATTATTTTATTTCACAATATGATATTAAGAAAAAACTTTATAAAAAAGAAAAAATGGGTGTAATGTCACTTGATCAGATATTTTTATCTGGTTTAATCCATTCTCCACAATAGCAAAATTAGAATTTCAATAAAAATCTAGTTATAGTTTAAAATGCATGGCTATATAATTAAAGGATATAAAATGTAAATTTTCATATTTTATATCACCATAATAATATAATATATGTTGATCCTCAACATGATAAATGTTATTCAGGCGTATGCTAGCCTCAGACTTAGAAAGCACCATTATATTTGAAAGTTGCTATAGTGATCTCACCAAAGTTTCTTTGCTGAATTGCACTGTCTAAATTTTTAAATCTTTTTAAATTCTAAAGTGTGAAAATATTGCATATTGTGTGTGTTTAATCAAGTAGTATTTATGACTGAAAAAAAAGTTTTATCTTAATCTTATTAATTTATGTACATTTTAATGGATCATGTGATATCACATCCATCTGCTGAATTTATATCTTGAAGCCATCTGAATCCTACAAAATAAATTTTTACATATGACAGTTTATCAAAAAGTTCTTATAAAAAAAACCCAAACCATGTTTTGGGGATATTGTTATTGAAGGTCTTGTTAGACAAAAATTATCACTGACTTTCAGTTAGAAGTACCTTTTTAACAGGGTTCTTTGTACTAGGCTATTGTTTACATAGGATGCAAAGTCGCATGTTTGATGGGTTCTGTGGTTTCAAAAAGTTTTAAGAAACATTGCATTCTTTAAATAACTTTAAACTATAAAGCTGTAAGCTAATATTTTACTAAGATGTAAATATTTATAAAAGTTTGATATAAATGATATATTACTATTTGTTTATTAATGCTTTGTAATTGTATTTTGTCTATTTGCAATAAACCAATTATCCATAAATCATATTTGCAATTTTTTGTCAGCAATTTCCATTGTTCTTATTGAAATATTACTGAATATCATCCATTTGTTTTGTCATAAGTTTTCTTTTTTAAAAGATTTTTTGCCATTTACAAAATTACATAACATCGAACTGTCAGAAAGTTGGACTGTACTAAGATATTTTTTGGTTTGAGCATGTGTGAACAATGTTGTATGTAAAACATTATATAAAATTTAATATACAGTTCTAATATAATAATTGGGGTTGGGCAAGCTCTATTAATCAAAAATACATTATGATTATAGAAATTACATTTTAAAAGCTTAGACGATTCAATGCTTAGTTTTTATAGTGATGTTAGCTTACGTATATAGTAGAATTGGTACTAGTGTTGAAAATATGTTCTAGTAAGGCATACATAAAGTGGTTACTGTATATTTGAAATAAAAAAAAAGAAATAGTTTTCCTAATACTTAAGTATAAGAAAATATATAATATTTGTATAAGCCCTTTAAGACTATGATCATGCAAACTCTGCAAAAATGCCTTCAATTATGCATACTGTCAGATTGGATTTATATAAACAGATCATTGCAAAATGCAGTGATGCTAGCTAGTCACTTCAATCATGGTAAAGCCCTAGCAGGAATGCATAGTTGCATTGACTGGGTGGTGGACACAAATATCGCCATAAAGAATTTTCTTAGGGGCACTTTAACTCATTTTCAAGAATTTGAGCAGCAGTTTTTCAAAGTAGGGAGTGTTAAAAAAAAAGACATGTTATATGTTTTATCAGTAAAATATATTTATACTGTTTGATAAACTTAAATAATAACTATAAAATTGCATATCCATTATTTAGTAATTAAAATTTATCAGGTATGCATGCTAACGTAAAGTAATTGCATATTATAGATGTAAAAAATAAGTTTATTAATGCATAAATTACAATTTTTATTATAGCAAACTTTCAATAATAAAATAGCATATTACAGGATGAAAATTATATATATATATATATATGTTCTAAGAAAAAAAAATATATATATATAATACACATTTTTACATGCTGGTAAAACTTAAGGAATAAATATGTATTTTGGTGCATGCTAGACACATACTTATGCATTTTGGTTAACTGATACTATTGACACTGAAATTTGTGGTTTTCATGCTTTGGGTGAATTTCTTCTGTGTTAAAAATTTGGGGGTAAAAATGTTTAACATCAAACACTTGAACTAACCATTGTATGTTGAAATATGAATTATATGCATAATACATTATTTTATTTTTTGTGTTCAATCACTTTAGTTAAAATTGAATAGTTTTAATATGATTTAAGGAATTTTTATAGTATTCTTTAAGTTGAGTTTAGTGAATATATTGGTACCTAAATTGTATGCTAGCAAATATGCTCAACTGTGATGATAATTTTGCTGGAAGTTGGGTTGTCATTTTACTTTTCATCATATTATGTATACTGGTAAGTTTATTTTAACATTTGGTCACTTATTGAACATTACATTTTTTACTTTTGTTTATGTATAGTTCCAATTTTAATGCTGTTTTTATTTTGCATGTTCTCTATAAAGTGTGGGTAAAATTAATAGCATGTAAGAAAGAACATAAGACATGCTGCATTTATAATTCAAATGCTAACATCGTTTCTGATGCCAAGTTTGAAGATATATTTAAGGTTAAATATATATATATATATATATATATATATATATATATATATATATATATATATATATATATATATATATATTTCAAATTTGCTTTCTTTCTTGAGCTATTTATTTAACAACTGCATTGCTCTTCTAATATCATTTAAGATTCTGCAGTATCTACAAGGTAGGATAAAAAAATCCGGAGACTGGCTTACTTGACGGATATGATTTATTGATATCATGTGTTACACACAACCACCTTCAAAGTACTCCCCCTCTGCAACTATGCACTTCTGCCAGCTCGAGTACAATTGCTGAGAACATTCCTGGAAGCCTTTGGATGAGATGGTCTTCAGTGCTGCCATCGCAGATTCCTCAACTTCAGATGCACTCTTGAAACAGCGTCCTTTGAGTTCGTTTTTGCGACGGGGGAACAGGTAAAAATTACATGGGTGAGATCGGGTGAGTAAGGAGAATGTGGAAGGGTTGACGTTCCATGTTTGGCCAGTGCGGACTTCATAATGAAAGATCGATGAACAGAGGCATTGTTATGTTGCAGCACTCAATCCTTGCTTTTCCAGAGTTCTGGGTGTTTCCGACGGGTAGCATCACGGAGATGAGCCAGGATCTGTGTGTACCTCTCCTTGTTCACTGTTGCCGCTTCCAGTATGAACTCGTTGTTCACTGTTGCCGCTTCCAGTATGAACACCAAGCCCTTCTGATTGAAAAATACCTCCAGCATTACCTTCCCCTTTGAACGGTCCAAATGGAACTTTTTTGACTTCGGCGACGATGGTGACTTCCGCAGTGAGGACTGCCGTTTCATTTGTGGCTCGTACAAGAAGCACCACATCTCATCAGCGGTGATCATTTTTTAAAGGAATGTCAGATCTTTGTCAGCAACGTCAATCAGTTCTCCACAGATCCCCATGCGCTCATCACACTGATCTTTGGTTAGCATTTTTGGTACAAACTGTTGACACACACGATACATGTTTAGTTTGTCCATCAGGATAGCTTGGCAGCTTCCGTATGAAATTCCTACTTTTTCAGCAATGACTTTCATGGTTTGACGTGGGTCGGCATGCACAATTTCCGTTAATTTCCGAAAGTTGTCCACCATAATTGATGTTGACGGCCGCCCAGTCTGCAGATTATCTTCTACAGATTCAAGGCCTGCCGTGAATCGGGAATGCCACGAAAACAACTTCGCAAAACACATTGCTCTCTTACCGTACACCTGCTGCAACATGTGCAATGTTTCTATCGGCGATTTCCCTAAACGCTGGCAGAATTTGATATTTGCATGTTGTTCTTTAAATGCCATTTCCGTTTTTGACAAATGCGGGCGACTACAGGTTGCTGACACGTATTGTCTGAAAAAGCCCTGCATTGTGGACTTGCTTCTTTCTTTTCACATCTCGTGTCATATGTGCCTCTATGCCACGGTAAAATAGTTCCCCTCTCCTCCAATCAGGGTTGGAGATATCAGCACAGTCTCCAAACTTTTTGATCCTTCCTTGTATAAAAGGGTAACTGTCAGAAAATGAAATTTGTATTTTTTCTCTTTCCTTTTTTATTAATATTGTGTCTAAATGAGGTAAAATGAGGTTCCAATACTTTCATCTATAATAATAAAGAAGATGTCTGTTATGTCATCTTTAGCAGAAAATCTAAATGATGACATACAGACATGAAATTTGGTACAGGAGTTTCTTGGCTCCTGAGAGGAAATACCTTATCAAGCTTTTTTGTAATTCAAATTAGTTTTTATTTGTTTCCCAGTCTCATGAAATTTAACAATCAAATGTAATATTGTTGATATGTTAGCAACTGCAGAATGAGGAAAATATATCAACTGAAAATTGTCTTGTACACACTTATATCAGATTTATGTGCAAAATAATTGCCAGCAATAAACACTGATTCGTTTATGGAAAACAGCATAATTGGCATAAAGCAAGGAATATACAGGAAAGACTTATGCATGCCAATGTCATTTTATCTGTTTGTTTCACTGGACTTTGAGTGCAGTAGTGTCAACTGATTAATAATTTGACATAAAATTTACGTACACATAAATTTTGCCTTCTTAAATGTCAGATTGTGTCCTTTTTGAAATACTCTTATCTATAGTCTGCAGTTATTAATTTTGTTTTGAATCCTATTTTTGTTTTTAATTCTTGCATATATTTTGATATGAATATAATATCAGTATTTTATATTTTTAAACTTTTTGGACTACTATAGCTTGTATTTAGGCTCAAAAATGTCTAATGTTTTATATTTGAGATTTTGACAAAGAAGCATGTTTCAAGAATGCCTGAACACATTTCAAGCAGTTTTGGAAATATGTCCAGGCGGAACAAATTTCCTTATGAACAATTTATTTTCATTAAGTTTTATATGTAGATACATTACACAAACTAGATATTTTTTGTAATTTGTGGGATTAGAGCAATATTCAAAATTTAAGGTTTTCATAGAATACAATTGAGAAGTTATGATGAATCCTGGAATAATGTTAATAGCATAGTTTATACTGGAGAATGATAGTTTAAGTTATACGGTACATGTAAAGAGTATTAAAATAGCATGTATTAACACTTATAAGTAAAATGTATCCAGTTCATCAGTGAAAAAAATAAATAAAATAAAATTTTTGTTATATGAATAACTTGTGAATGAAAGCTCACATAAAGATACTATTTTTTAACTTTTGCATTCTGATACTAGTTAAGATACAAGTGGATGTAAAATAGTAAAATATGTGGAATATTGTTTAGGTCCACTCGTAGCTTCATTATTATCATGAGAAATTATATGGTTATGAGAAAGTTGAGTGAAGCCTCACTTCTGGCATTTCTTATTCTATTGCTGTAAGACATATGTACAATATGTAATATTGGAGTGTTCTGTGTTAGAAATTAATAATTATATAAGCAGATGTTTAATCACAAAGTAGTTTTTCACACTAGTATTCTAAGAGGACAGTTGCATGGAGCTATAACTGGTATAATTACCTCAACCTCCTCAGGATGTTTGCCCCCTCAATAGCTAGTAACTTGCGAGGCAACTTAATGAAGCTAGACGTTAAAATCAGAGATGAGTTCATAGCAATCCAAAAAAGACTTCTGGACGACAAAGTCTCATTCAGAACCTTCCTGCTAAATGATGAAAAGCCACTAAAAGTGGTTATCCGGGGGCTTTCTGTGCCACCAGTCCCAATTTGATTAAAGAGAAACTTGTAGGATTTGCCTTTTATGTAAGCAGTGTTACCCAACTGTTTAAAGGTCCTAAACCTAATAGGGTGCTTATGCCTCTATCCTATGTCCAGCTTCCTAAAACTCGGGAGAATCTCAAAATCTATGACATCGTATAAATGCTAGGTGTAAATATCAAAATTGAAAAGTATTGCAGGCACAAGGATGCAGAAACACAATCTTTATGTTGTCAGAAATGGCATCATGCTGCCAACAGCTGTTATCTTCCGCCTAAGTGCTTCAAGTGCACCGGCGATCATAAATCTTCGGACTACCCTAGAAAAGCAGAGTCCAAGTGTGTTTGCGCTAACTGCGGCGGTGATCACCCCACAGGTTATTGTGGGTGTCCTAAATTCCCGAAGATCAAGAACATACTCAGAACTTTCACTAGTAAAACTGTATCCAGTTCTAAATCTTACTCTGACGCCTTTCAACTAAATGAAAATGATTTCCCTAAACTCCCTGAAAAATCAGCAAAACCTAAAATTGTAAATTTCAACCCTGAAAAGCCTCTTTTAGAAGACTGCAATCATGCTAAGGATGACTGGCTTGAGTTCGACATGATAGTCCTTTTTGAAAGGAACGGCTATCAGCATGATTTTCTTCTAAAATAACTCAAGTCGGCTCTCCCGGAATTAAGGGAGTCCAAAAGAATAATTGATAGAATTGCCATCTTCTACAAACACATTTATGATCTTGCTAAAACACCTATTGTGTAATAGCTTGCTTTTTAGAGGCAGTCCGATGTTCCCTTGATCTACTTTTCTTTAGATTTGCTGCTTTTCCCATTGGTTTGCTATGTCTCCTCCCCTTTTGTTCTGTCCCTTTCCTCACCAGACTCTCTCGTCTCAAAGCAGTGTTCTACGGAACACAACCCATTTTCCAAATTATTCCTTTATTTTCTAGAACTTTTTCATCTCTTTTCTAAATTATGCGATATGTTTCGACTTTATTGGGACTTGTCCTAATACTGTCTACATGCACCGCTCTGATACCACTGGATCCCTTTCATGCTAACTACACTTTATCTTGTTTTCCCAAACCTGTTTTTTATGTTCGGAGATTAAAGCAAACCCTTCGGTTTTGCTAGGTGCTCCAAGAAGATTTCTCTTGAGATCTTTTGATGTGCATGGAGAACATGTCTTGAGCTATTTTTCTCCCTTTTTGGTTGTATTATTAGACTGATTTCAGAAAACATAATGTGTATCATTAGCTGTAATCTACCCATGTAAGAAGCAGGTACATGACGCTACCAAAAACATCTTAGAGCTCTTTTAAAAAGTAACCAACCTTGTTAGAATGGTATATATTGAATGTGAAGAATTCAAAGACTTTCTGGACTTTGCAGAAATAATTGTAGTGCTTATATCAACATATCATAGAAAGAATGTGCAATGTAGTAACAAAGCAAGTGAAGAGTGACTGAAGGGCTTCTTTTAAATGATGGCACGCTATGTGCCTAGAATAAGTTCAGATTGCTCTTCACTTTCAGGTTTTAAAGCTGATCGAACAGTTCAGCAATGGATTTGTGTATATGATCGCAAACCTTGCTTTCAGCCACAAAATCATTAGACAAATGCAGTTTTATCTAATTGACTCATATATTCGTAAATTTCATAATAATAAGGAAATAAATTTGTATTTACATCTACAATATATTAGTGTTTTTTTTATATGAGATGTATTTTGGAGTTTCATATAACTTTGTAGAAAGTTTGTAAAGTAAGTGAAATGATTTAATTTCATTATATTATTCATTGAATTCTTTTAAAGTTTAGTGAAAAAAAATGTCATCAAAATTTAGAAATCAATGGTTAGAATTGCCATGAGCTGAATAGTTTTTGCCGTCAAATTTCAAAAACTCACAGCAGTATTTGCTATTTAAAATCTTATTTTAAGTCTGTGTATATATATATATGGTATTATATTCACAAAAATAAAAACAATTCACAAAAATAAAGTCAAATTGTGAACGAAAAATTCACCAATTAGATGAATCATTGAAAAGTTTTATAAAGAAATATATATTTAATATTACTTTTCAGTAGTTTCAGATTATTTTTTATTCAAACACTAATGTTCCTGATAGATATGCATTTTATAATCTTTTCTCTAAATTTTTGTTACAGGTCATCATGAAATTGAAAGTTTTTCCTATGCAGTCCACGGTGATGTAAATAAGTGCCCCTTATGTTCTTATTCAACTTCTGTTGCGGGTAACTTTAAAAGACATTTTTCACTTCATATTGGTAAGCGACCCTTCAAGTGTGAAATCTGCAATAAATCTTTCTCACTGAAGCAACATCTTAAAAGTCATATGTCTATACACACTGGTTTTAGAGTTTCGTGTGAAATTTGTGGCAAAACATTTTCACGTCAAAGTTCTCTGAAGAGCCATCTTTTTAAACATCATTGTTGAAATCTTAACTTCATACTGTAATTCTTTCTAAAATAGTGTGTATATTATTGTATGGGTATTTACTTAAAAACATATAAATTTGCACAGCGATTTTTAGTCTAACAAACTTCATTTATTATTCCTAAGGCAGAATTAATGAATTGGTGTATAAATCAATTAGAAAATGACAGGAATCATGTGACTGTTTTCTTACAGCTCAGCAAAAATTTCCAGATTGCTCAACTTTCAAATAATTAATTATAGGAAGAACACTGTGGTTCTATAACATTGTAATATTTCTAATGTATCATAAGTTTAATTCTGACAATTATATTGTTTAGGTTCAAAAGTATATCATGCATTTTACTTTAAATGAAGTATTTGTATATAAAACTAAAATATAAATATGTAAAAGTACATAGTTTAAAGGAAATCTTAATGTAAAAATGTTTTAAAACTAAAATAACTTTGTTAAAAGCAACGTACAACACAAAATTAGGTGTAGACCAGTTTCAAAGACAAAAAACATTCTTAATCGAAACATATAAGAAGTGCAACCTTTACTCATGAGAGCTAGATCGGCAATTCATTTTCTTTTTTTTTCAAAACCAGTTGACATTATTAGCTTTATTTTGTATGTTGCTTTTAATAAAGTTATTTTATTTTTATTACTATACCAGCCATTTGAGCTGTATGTGTGTAAAAATGTTTTTATCTTAATATAGCAGTTTAAAATGTTGTGATGTCTAGGTATTTATTACTTATAAAATATGTGATTTGTGATCTGAAAATGCTCTATACAGTGATTAGCATATTATTCACTGAATAGATTCTGTACACCTACTACCATGGTTTATCAATAATTTTAAAAGTAAAAAAAATAACCACTTATATAAGATATATAGATGTAATATTGCTAGCTATTTCAATGTTACACTTTCAGTGGCACAGTACATCCTGTCTCATGAGTACTTATGGTTCCTGGAAAAAAAAGTTAATTTATAGAGGGCTGTCTTTACACATTAACACTCCTGTACAAATCGGGATTTACCAGAAACAAAGAAAGCGTTTTTGACCAAAATACAAAATGATTGTTTGAAGATGGAAACTCTTTTGTAAATGTTAGAATTTGCAGAAATATTTCATGATGAAAAGTAATGATGAGTTGAGCTTAAGAACAAATCATCTTCACTTACAAAATGAAAGAGTCATTGTCCTTCAAAAAGTGCTAATAAAATTCTATAATAGATTTAAATTTTCTTAAAACATTTTTACCCTTTTTTAAAGTTATTTTATAATATTATTTTAATATTATAAAATTATTACTTTTTTAAGTAATAATTTTATAATATTTAGAGTTTTAAATGTGTAGTTACATGGTATATGTAGGTATAAAATGTGTATGTATAGTACAATTTTATAACAAATTCTTTTATCACTTTAATAATTTTGAAGTGTGTAAATATAAGAATCAGTTTTATTTATTCAAAAATATAACTTCCTCGTGAAGTTGATAATTTCAAAATTTATATATTCAATTGAACCTCTTGTTGTACAGCACCATATCTATGGCACAAGAGCTTTTTCTCAGAAGTTATATTCAATGGAAATATCACTCTCTAACCGGTTTTGACTGAATGAATTGTCTGCTAAAGTAAAATTGGTGCTTGAATTTTGTTAAGTGAACTAAAGTATGATACCTAATTTTCAAATGTCTTTAAATAAAAATATATATTTAAAGTATAATTTTTCATGTTCTAATTTGCATTTTGAATTTTTAAATAATTTTTGAATTTTTATATAATTTTATAATATTATCTATTAAGTTTAAATAATTTTATAATATTTAGAATTTTAAAGAATTAATCATTTAACTTTTAAAATATTTAAAAGTAAACAAAGCATTATAAAATTCAAATATTTTTATTGTGTAAAATGAAGCTTCCATTTCAAAATATAAATGTTTAAATATTTAAATGTCTTTAAGGAATTTTAAATCTTTTTCAATTAAAGAATTCTAAATACAGTAGACTTGTGATATAACGACCCCCATGGGACAGTGGGAATTAGTTACAGTATCGAATGAATGCTTTAATGGATATGGAAGGAAAAAAAAAATTATATATATCCCTTTAAAACCAAATACATATGATCATACAGGTCAGACATTATCTAAATTTTTAGTTTCCTGTCTAGTTAGATATAATAAACGCTGGAAACAAATGATTGCCCTAGTCCACAGAAAGTATATAATATTAATTTTGCTCAACAGATGGTGAACCTAGTCAGTTTAGAGTTACAATTGGCAGTCATTCATAAGTGCACAAATGTGTATGAAACATCTTAACAATTTATCTGTCGCAAAAAGGTAATTAAAATATTTTTAATTAGATATAAATCATTAATTTAATGTTCAAATAAGTGGAAAATAAGAAAAATTTTAATTTATACGTTAATATTTTTGCTCTTAGGACATAATGTTTTATCCCTTATACGATCATGCTACTTAGGCATTAAGCTTGTCACTTTTGCTATCAAAAACAATGTAAGTTTTTTTCCAAGTAACTTTGGTTTACTGTTTTATTAATGTTGACCATAGCTCAAATTGTTAAAAAAAAAAATCTATGTAATATGCAATCAGTGTAATGTATATTTACATGGGTGTTGATAAGAGCAGGGAAGGTCATGCCCCCCGATTTGGAGATAGCTGAAGCTCTTCTTCCAGCTGTACCAGAATAGAAAAGTTTTAAGTGACAACTAAAAAAATAACGGAAATGTCTGCAATTAAAAGATCAAAGAATTATAATCTGCCAGTAAAATGTCCATGTGCGGATAAAAAAATTAATAGGCATGACCACTTCCCACATTGTGACAACATTTCAAGATCTTGTATGTGCCGTTATGAAAACTGTAAAAGCAGTACAAAAACGCTTTGTGAAAAATGCAATGTGTATTTATACATCTCAGAAACAAAGATTTGTTTCAAAGATTTTCATTGTAAATAAATATAGTCAATAAAATTGTAATCTTCAATTGACTTTGAACAAGAAAAAGCATAACTTATACGATCGTGAGTATTAGGTTCTGTGATGATGTTTACACTGAAAACGTCTAACCCACATGATTGTACTAGTGCTCCTATGTTTTGGATGGGGGAATTACATTTTTTAAATAAATTTTTTCAGTTTCAGTGGGGTCAGTGACTAATTAAAAAGAAAAAAAAAAGTATAAAATTCAAATATGAAAATATTTTCGGTCTTAAAGGGATATGCACAGTAAGACTCATGATGTAATGGCCCTCCATGGAATTACGAAGATTGGGCACAGTATTAAATTAATATTATAATGAATATGGAAGGTGAAAAAAAGAAAATTTATAAGGAAATATTATATAACCATACGTACTCACAAAAACATATTTATTGGGCATTAAAAAGTGAAATTTGCAGTAAGTAAAGCAATCGTAACAGGAAAAGGGAAAACTGATTCAGTTATTGCTTCTTAAAGAATTTTGTGATATTATTCTGTTTTGCTTGACCTTGCTCTTTTTCTAAAATAAAATTTTCCATATCTGCAATTTTGACCAGCAAAAATTGTCCTTACCACTGCCACAGCATCGGATGTTTTCTTTGTTGTGGACTCAGGACTTGTACATTAATGAAAATTATCTTCGTCATCCAATTCTGGGTTATCACAAGAATTTTCACTTTGAACAATGCTTGCAATAAGTTTGTCTTCATTGTTAACGTCATCACAACATTGAAGATCGTGATCAATTATCACTAAATATGCAAAAGAAATATTTTTTTGAAGATTCATTTTCTGAGGAATTTATTGCATAATTTCTTTTTTACCAGTTTCTTCCATTTCTTCTTCACCAAGGCAGTAACAGTGATAGTGTTTAATTCTTAAGAATCCTCATTGGTTTTGAAGCCTGCATAGCATAAACAAATTTCAATAGTCTGCACTTTGTTGTTGAGACCCAGACTGTCCGACCTACCAGAAAGGTGTAAGGTAACTGCTTGGAGGGTCGGGAAGTGCTACCCAATTTAGACCGGAACCCAGTGGGGGAGGCATCCACAGGGACCGTACCCTCCTTCCCCTACCACCAACATCTCGGAAGGACTTTCGGACCCACATGTTTAATGTGATCGTACTCCGCGTGAACACGGCGGCAGTTTTGGCAGCGGCGAGAATCGAACCCGGGCCTACCAAGTGCAACACCAGCACGCTAACCACAGGGCTACCGCGCCCTGTCTGTCTGCACTTTGACAAAGCTCACAGGAATGGTAGTTTTTTACAAGAAGGGACACTTCCTTCTCCAAAATTCCATGATTTGAAGTGGTAAAAGCTTTTTTATTCCTGTAAGGTGAAGGTTTTGATCAATTTTCAGCCATCTGGATGCAAAATGGCAAGGTTTAATGGCAAAAAATATAACGCTATAATGTTCGTTATAACACTTAAGCAATAAATTTGCTCTTATGGAAAGCTGTTCCGAACTTTTACTAAAGGTTGTTATACAGGAAGGGTTGCTATATTATGGGGTTGTAATATAGCAAGTCTACTGTATAAACAAAAATATTTATAAATTTACATACTGAATGTTTGTATTTAATCATAAATATTTAAATTTTTAAATTATATTTTAGCCAAAGAGGCAGTATTGATTCTGTTGCAACAATTTACCTGGTACTGATGTCAATCCCTGGAAATTTTCAAATGAAATTACTGATAGAATTTAATATTCAACAATGGAAAATATCAATAATAAAAATTGTATTTAATTATTAACATATTTGGTTATCCATGAAAAATCAAATAATTTGGAATTTTAAGATTCTCTGAAACAGTGTAAGAAACACTAGTTTATGCCATGAATTTTTCTCTCAGACTCTATATACATATTGTTCTAAATGCAAACATTTGCAAGAAAAATTGTTTGAGACAAATAGTTTTTTAATTGCATCACTCTGGTTTTTTCCTGGAAAGTTTATTGGAGTTTCATGATTTACTCTTTATAAATTTTTACTTTTAAAATATTCATTTAAAAGTTGCGAAATTTTCTTGAAACATCATAAAAGTCAAGAAATTTTATTTGCCAAACCTTGTGATGACACCTTGTATAAAGTTCCTTGTAAATGTTTTTTTACAGAAGTTACATTTGAAGTGACTAATTTGTGAAATAAAGCAATAAAAGTGTTTGAGTAAATTACAATGTTTCAATTTTGTGTGCTTTTAAAATTTTAATTTAGCGAAATAATTTTTTCTTGTAAGTATGCCACTGATTCAAATGATCAATCATGTAAGTACCACTTGATGTAGTATCACTTGATCGAATTTATCACTAAAAATCAAATTTTATTTGTGATAGTACAATAGTAATAATTGAAAGGTAAAAAAGGAATAATATCAATTGTACTGTGTATTGTGTCAATGTTAGAGTATGGACATTTTCCAAATTTTATCAATATTGGGCCAATATATACAATATTGCACCAGTTTCATCTTTATATTCGAAATATTTCTAATACCTTGTATAATTTTGGCAGCTAATATAATATTAGATTAATATTATCTAAAAAGGCTTATATTGGTTATATTATGATAAGATGCCTATACCGACACAATGCTATAGACCAATATATTTTTTTCTTCTGAAGCATCTTTATTACTTCCTTGTTTTGATTTAAATATACACTATTAAAGCATGTCCAGCCATGTATGTAAATATATTTAGTGATTTAAAACATGAATTCTTACCATAGAAAGTCATAGTTTATCTTAAATGGAAGGTACAGATTGTGAAATTGTTGATTAACATTTTAAAATGTAAAGAAAAAATAATAGTTTGTTATTTAATGAAACATTGTTTTAAGCATTTTGAGCAATTTTCATAATGCTTTCATAGCAATTTTGAAAATTATTGTGAGTTTTAATCTTAAAACCATCATAAAGTACGAAGAGCAATCTTTTCAATGAACTTTGAATGGCATCTGTTACACATTTTCTTGATGTTTGGAGATTTAAAAAGCATGTTTATAATTATGATAACTGGTATACTGTAATACATCAATTATTTTAATAAGGTATGTTACAAACAAATAGGTTAATTTGTCAAAAATAAAAATAAAATTCTCATGCTGATATTGGTGCTTGTAATTTTGGCTGTGGACCTAGTTTTATCCAAGTAGCTTTATTATTGTTTTGTTTTTTCTTAAATTTATAGTTTAGCTTGAAATTATTATTTATAGCATTTGTATTATGATGTACAGAATACTTTATCAATGGTGTTTCTTATTATAGATTTTGGTGACATTCAGAGTATTTCTTCTGTGTTTCGAGACAAATTGAATACATGCCATTTGTGCTCATATTCAACTTATGTATCCGGAAACTTTAAAAGACATCTTTTACTTCATAGTGGAGAACGGCCATATAAATGTGAAACATGCAATAAAACTTTTGCATTGAAGCAGCATCTTAAATCTCATATGACTGTACATAGTGGTATCAGATTTTCATGCGAAATTTGTAATAAAACATTTTCGCATCAAAGTTATCTGAAGTACCATATTCAAATGCATAAAAGCTAATTTTTTGTGTAATAATTTGTAAAATGAAGCAAACTTAATAAAATTGCTTTTTGCTCAAGAATTAGTATTCATTGCTCTTTAAAAGTGTTACTAATAGACCATTTGTCTTAATTATTGGTTATATGGATGTTATATAACAATTCTAAGTTTCTCCCAAAAGATACATTTTTGGTTAAGAGATAAACTTCATGTTAAAAGCAGAAATTTGTGAAGGTTCTACTCCAAACTGCATAATATAAATAGAAATGTACCATAATTATCTGTAAAAGGGATGCCATACATAGCCTGCATGCCACAAAAATTAAAATGCACTAGAAAAAAAATTATGAATTGGAACAGAAATACTTTACCAAAAATCAACAGTAGTAGCACTTATTCCTGTTAGCTTCCATAGCATAATCAAATGCGGGAATGTTGTTTGTTTATAATGTTTTTTGATTATTTAACATTATTTAAAATCCATATTTTAAATTTGAGCATCAACAGATAAAGATTAGAACCCAATTCTACAGATTTTTGATCTTGATAACACATTTCATCATATTAATGCTAAAAAATTGGAATTTTAGCATATATGCCTTGTAGTGTAAATGCCACACATGAACCAAAAATTCAGATTTAAATTCCTAAATGCCACGGCTGTTCTACCGTAAATTACTGAAGTTTGTATGGGGCTGGATTTGGGGTGGGGGAGTGATACGGCTTTATCATAGGTTAAAATTGGGAACTCATCATGAGGCGGAGAGTGCAGTTTCAGTTACTTCTAACTTCAAAGGTTCAAAAGCTAATAATAAATCTTTAATGCTTTAATTTAAAAAACATCTATAGATAAAATGTAATTTATGGCACAAAGTGTTTAGACTTTTTAATATTCATGTCATTCCAAGTTTCGTTTAATACACTAAAAGTGAATCAACTATAGATAATCTTTAACAACATCCTCTATAAATTTATAATAAATGTAAAAGATATCAGCCAAGCATTAGGTATTTGTTAATTAATAACTGTTTTTACACATATATATTTATTTTAGAATAAGAGATTATAATGTTTTTCTTATATGTAGCATTTCAAATATTTGCATTTTTATTTTCTATATAATGTGTATTTGTATTTATATTTTGATATGTATGCATATGTTGCAGTAATTTGTATTAAAGTTTGTAATTATTCTTATGCAGATTGTTAATGTACAGATCAGTAGTCATCAAACTGTTCCAGGCAACATAATCCTGAAGTACTGAATTTTTTTGCAAAAATCTTCTATAAAATACTAATACATGTGTTTTCTACAGAATTCTAATAAATACACTGGCATAAATTGAAAATGATACATATAGTTTATTAATATCTGCTAAGCCTGAACAAATGAAAGGCACATTTCCGGAAAAGGGTAACAATTGAAAATGAATTTCTGCGTTTGTCTGGTTGTACCTATAAATGATCTTGTATGTCTACTATCTTGAGTCTGCTGTTGAGTGAGTCATTGTATAAATGATTGAACTCCTTTAATTTCTTGAGGCAAGTTCATGATAAGAATCTTACAATTCAAGCTATTCAATAAGACCTTCCTTTTACCCCCTCATGAAAATGTTGTTTTTTAATTCTTGGTTTTTAAAAAATACATTTCTTTGTAACTACAAATTCATTACTCTCTAATTACTTTATTTTAAATGACATTAAACCAAGTTATTTAAAAATGATTTATCTTGCTCAAACAGGTTAAATTTTCAACCTTATTAGTTTTAATATATTGAAGCATTTGTTATCTATAAGATCAAACAATGGACCAAATTTTAGACATTTGGATCAGCTCTTTGTGTAACATTTTCAATTTCACCAATATACTGTGCTATTTGTGAATTCAACTCTTAAGTTTTCTTGGGATGGCCAATAAAATATACAATATAAAGAAAACTGATTAAAAAGGATTAGACATTCATGCTATTATAAATCATTAGAACCATACTTTTAATTAAAGCTCAGATTCATGCTTTTCATTCATACTCATTTAAGCTTATAAAATTTTGTATAAAGTGGCATAAAGCTCAAAATAATGGTGTCAAACAGTTTTGAAGGCAGAAAACAGTAACTTCATCTGAACTAACAAGAAGCATGCATACTTTGAAGGTTATCTGTCACAGATCTATGAATAGTTTCACATTCTGTAGGAGGTCATTTGCCATAGGTAATTACTGAGTGTCAGGAGCATTGCATGCTATAAACTATAAATCCATTGATGAAAAGTGATGAGATGATCGATAAGTCACTCACATCCAATTTTAAATTCATATAATGTACCTAGAAATTGTAAAAGTAGAATTTTTTCAGCACTAATATACTCTTGAAATTATATTGGAAATATTGTTTTTTGTTTTTAATATGTTAGATGATTATTTCATACCTTTTTTTGTATCAATCAAAGATCATGGCATTTTCACAGAGTGAAATAATTTTTATTTTAGAGCAATATTTATTTTTCTGGCCATTCTTATGAGAATGTCGTTCAAGAGTTTCGGATAATTTGCAAGGGTTTTTGTCTCCAGATTGGAGTGTGCAGCAGTTGTTTTACCCATGGTGTTACCCATGGATTTGATTTTCAAAAGAAAAAAAAAATATTTGCAATACAGCAAATATAATTTAAAAAATATTTAATAAAAGATCATTAGTTTATCTAAAACCGTAAAATTCCAAATTTGCATATATAATGACAGTGACAGAGTGAAAAAATCGCCACTTTAGTACATGCGATGTATACTGTGTATATTGCATGCATATATAAAAATTTAATTGATTTGTTCAAATTATGAAATAACGCGTTATAATAGATTTTTAAAGAACTTTGGGGAGTCTCACCAAATTGACTATGGAACCCCAGGGTTCTGTGGAACACAGTTTGAGTACTACTGGTTTATCCTATACTGACAAATTCATACTCTAATTTATGTATGCTTCTTTTTATAATTGCTTGTTTCATGCAAATATCATGCCTTATTTTAATTTTGTAAAGTTTCAATCTCTTTTATTTCATGTTGATATTTTTTTATTTTATAAAGAATTTTTGTTTTTGTTTTTATAGCAGTATTGTAACAAATTACTGATAGCTTGATTGCAATGTACTTATTGTTTAATGCATATGTTTTAAGCATTTATTTGTAACTGATTTTTTCTTTTTATATAGGTTTTATTACAATTGATAATGTGCAATATGAACAACCTCCTGCTTCAGCCAAATTTAAAGCTGGTCGCCTTAATATGTGTTCCTTTTGTCCCTATACAAGTTATGATTCAAGTAATTTCAAAAGGCATTTGCGGCTTCATAGTGGCAATCGTCCTTTTCAGTGTGACATATGTGGCAAATCTTTTATTCAGAAGGATCATTTGCGTAATCATCTTCTTACTCATGTTCACAATGATTCTTATTATTGCAAAATTTGCAATGAAGATTTTGCCAATAAGGAATTTTTGAGAGAACACTTGAAAACTCTGCACTCTTCCAATTTAAGATTTTCAGATGCTATCTTCAATAGAACTTAAAAACAAATCAGTGATTTAAACTTTTTTTTTAATTATTGCAGAGAACTATTTGATTATCTGCAATATTCCCCATAATTTTTCCTTGGATTCCCATACTGTTAAAGAAACCTTTTAATTTTAATATGAAAAATACCATTCCATACTCGGTGATTACTCATTACATCTTTAGACTTTTTAAAAAATAATCTAATTGTTTTGTAAACTCTGTAGCTTTGTAAGTAAGCATGAAAATAATTCATTCCATATGCCTTATTTTATTTTATAATTGCATCATAATTAATTTGTTTTTGAAGTTAATCAAACTCAAAGCTGATTCAGATGTCACAAAATGTGTTTAATGTAAATATGTGTTATGTTAATAATTTTTTTGTAAAACTAGTCAAATGGAGGGGAAAATTATATAGCCAATGAAAGTTAAATCATTAGTTTATTTAATTAGAATCTAGTCATTTATTATATAATGGTTTGTTAAAAATGTGGGTAGCAAATAACATAGAACAAAAATATAAAGTTATCCCACAAATTAAAAAGAAACAAAATTACATTACAACTTTTTTTTACAGGACTATTAATTACATTGGTTGCTTTGAATGAGGTTTAAATAGTATGTATTTTCTATGACTAGTACTGACAGTAAGCTAAAATTAGTGAAATTAATTTGTTTTTGAAGTTAATCAAACTCAAAGCTGATTCAGATGTCACAAAATGTGTTTAATGTAAATATGTGTTATGTTAATAATTTTTTGTAAAACTAGTCAAATGGAGGGGAAAATTATATAACCAATGAAAGTTAAATCATTAGTTTATTTAATTAGAATCTAGTCATTTATTATATAATGGTTTGTTAAAAATGTGGGTAGCAAATAACATAGAACAAAAATATAAAGTTATGCCACAAATTAAAAAGAAACAAAATTACATTACAACTTTTTTTACAGGACTATTAATTACATTGGTTGCTTTGAATGAGGTTTAAATAGTATGTATTTTCTATGACTAGTACTGACAGTAAGCTAAAATTAGTGAAATTAATTTGTTTTTGAAGTTAATCAAACTCAAAGCTGATTCAGATGTCACAAAATGTGTTTAATGCAAATATGTGTTATGTTAATAATTTTTTGTAAAACTAGTCAAATGGAGGGGGAAATTATATAACCAATGAAAGTTAAATCATTAGTTTATTTAATTAGAATCTAGTCATTTATTATATAATGGTTTGTTAAAAATGTGGGTAGCAAATAACATAGAACAAAAATATAAAGTTATGCCACAAATTAAAAAGAAACAAAATTACATTACAACTTTTTTTACAGGACTATTAATTACATTGGTTGCTTTGAATGAGGTTTAAATAGTATGTATTTTCTATGACTAGTACTGACAGTAAGCTAAAATTAGTGAAATTAATTTGTTTTTGAAGTTAATCAAACTCAAAGCTGATTCAGATGTCACAAAATGTGTTTAATGTAAATATGTGTTATGTTAATAATTTTTTGTAAAACTAGTCAAATGGAGGGGGAAATTATATAACCAATGAAAGTTAAATCATTAGTTTATTTAATTAGAATCTAGTCATTTATTATATAATGGTTTGTTAAAAATGTGGGTAGCAAATAACATAGAACAAAAATATAAAGTTATGCCACAAATTAAAAAGAAACAAAATTACATTACAACTTTTTTTACAGGACTATTAATTACATTGGTTGCTTTGAATGAGGTTTAAATAGTATGTATTTTCTATGACTAGTACTGACAGTAAGCTAAAATTAGTGAAATTAATTTGTTTTTGAAGTTAATCAAACTCAAAGCTGATTCAGATGTCACAAAATGTGTTTAATGTAAATATGTGTTATGTTAATAATTTTTTGTAAAACTAGTCAAATGGAGGGGAAAATTATATAACCAATGAAAGTTAAATCATTAGTTTATTTAATTAGAATCTAGTCATTTATTATATAATGGTTTGTTAAAAATGTGGGTAGTAAATAATATAGAACAAAAATATAAAGTTATCCCACAAATTAAAAAGAAACAAAATTACATTACAACTTTTTTATACAGGACTATTAATTACATTGGTTGCTTTGAATGAGGTTTAAATAGTATGTATTTTCTATGACTAGTACTGACAGTAAGCTAAAATTATCTTGCTATTTTTCAACTTGAATTTAATACATTGGCACTTTAAATATACATATTAATTCAAGGATTTCTTAATTTTCATTTTTTTTTTTCTGTAGTTTATAAAATAATTCCAAAAATATTTAAAATTTTTTAAATAAAGCCAATACTTTGTATAAAATGATGGATTCAATAATATAATTTATACAAATTAATGTATGCTTTTAATTTATTATTATAGGAATTGTGTGGAAATTTAGTTATTTTGAAGTAAATTTGAATGCAAGTACTATTTTTATTATAATAATTTATTTTATGCTTCCATTAAAATTGAGTAATTATTAGTTTCTGTCAATAAGTGTGGTGTTCAACTGTTTTTTGTATCTCATCAGTACATTTTAGAAATATAGTGTGTAGCAAATTTGAAGCACTTTTAAAAGTTTTGGATGGTGTCAACTTTCTAAACACTACTTCTGTACAATAAATAAAATATTTTGTTATTACAGCATAAATACACTAAACTTAGTCTATTAGTTTCAGAAGCAAATAACAGCCTTCTTCTTCAGGACCAACAAGAAACACGACCTCACTTGCTCGAGTAAAATCATCAACTGTGGATGGCACACGTGATTGAATGAAAGACAAAAGAAGTTGTCAATGTCATAAAAAGAAATGAAAGGGGGAGGGAGGAAATCAAATGAACTGGCATGAGACAAGAATACTACAAAGCAACTTCT
Organism: Amaurobius ferox; assembly: GCA_951213105.1. Classification (NCBI taxonomy): domain Eukaryota; kingdom Metazoa; phylum Arthropoda; class Arachnida; order Araneae; family Amaurobiidae; genus Amaurobius; species Amaurobius ferox. The sequence continues at coordinate 66,609,283 of OX578135.1, read as the reverse complement.
TTTCTCATTTCTTCAACCACGTTTGTCATTTGCAGTTGCCTATTTTACTTGAGTAAGTGAGGTCGCACTTCTTATCAGTCCTGGAAAAGAAGGCTGTTATTTGCCTTTAAAACTGTAAACTAGTTTTTTTGTATGTATGCTATATTTACGAAGTGCTTTATTTATTATGTTTTATTTCAGCAGTTGAGCTATTATTTAACTACTCCAGTAATGTAGCGCTATCTGTATCAGACAATCTAAGTTACTGTTTTTTCTTGTGAGAGTATTTTGTGAAAAATCATCACAAATGTTTGTCTGTTATAGTAAAACTTACATAGGTGATCATTAGGGGTGATTGAAAAATGTTACCCATGGCTAGTCATAAAAAGTTATGTTAAGTAATTCTTGTAACATATAAATAATTTGAATCATATAAGTCAACATCCTACTTTTAGAGGGGCTCTCGAGAAGCATTCCATAATCTCTTTTTATACTTCCATGCCTCAAACAAATACACAACATACATAGATATATTTCCTAAAATATTCAAGAGATCCTAAAATGCACTCTATCATCAGAATGATAAATTCCAAAACAATTCTTTCTCTAAATTAATAGTATGAATAATACAAAATAATCCACTTTTAGTAGCATATTGTACAGCTAGGAATACAAATTAGTTTTTGTTGCTTAGCAATATGTCGTCATTTTGCACCCTTATTGAAAATAATTTTCTTCCGAATGTTGATTTCATAATAATTGTTTTCCAACTAGTGGTTGGTAAATTCTCTGAGGGTTCATAAGCTTTTGCAGTTTTCTTTTCCCAAGGAATATTTTGTAATGGCAAGAAATATTTTGTAATAGCTTATTTTTGTATGTTTCGAAAGATTGAAATGCATACAGTAGTAATTTTACAACCATGGATAATTGCAATGTTATTAATTATACAGTTTTCACTGTCATTAGGATGACCATTTTTTGTTGTTCTTTTTAAGCCAAATTACCAAAGTTTTTCCCAAAGTACTTAATTTGTTTCTAAGTTCCTTATAAACTAATGACGAAAGATTAAGGATAAAATGACAATTCAGCCCTTTTGAAAAATTACTTGAAAATATATTTCTTTTTACAAGTGATTTTATCTGTCATCTTTTAGTAAATCATTGTGAAAAGAAAATAATTATCACTAACTTAATCAAGTTTAGTGCCATGCTAAGGAATATATGTTATTGCTCTATTCAATTTTCGGTACTAAATTTAAATGTAGTTCCAACATCTACAGATCATCCTAAATTGTGTTTTGAGGCATTAAAAAAAGATTTTCTGTTTCTGAAAAGAACAGGAAACTTTATATATGTAGAATGTATTGAAAGATAAGAGCAATGAGAAGTTTGTGAGGAAGATATTCCTGTGGTAGGGGAGGGAGTGTAGAAATATTCTACACTCTGAAGTTTTAGCTATTTATAAAAAATTAGGGTCTACTATTCTATAGGAATTATTTTCTTTTCCACTGCAGCAGTTTGTTACAAAAATTCCTGTTAAATTTATGACCAACAATATCATAACTAATATGACCAATCTTAAATATGTAAAAAGAAAGGGTGAAATTTTTATGAATAACAAAGAAACAGCATAGAATTACTATCAATTTTATTTTTTAATACAAGAAGCTATTTCTAAATGGTTTTAATTCCAAACATTTGTTGTAAAAATATTGAATATTTTCATAACTCCCATTTAAAATATTGTATATCTGTTCCTTTATTGGCATCAACTGAATGTTTTGTTTCTTTTAGGTTTTGTGGTCAGGAAAACATTGTGTTCAGGAAAACGTGGTGTTATAAATGTATGTTCTTTTTGTCCATATACATCATCTGATGTAAGCAATTTTAAAAGACATACGATTACTCATACTGGAAATCGCCCTTTCATGTGTGAAGTATGCAACAAAACATTTCGCCGAAAAGACCACCTCAAAACACATTTATTTACCCATAAAAATGCCGAATTGGAATGAAACTGAGGTTGATCTTGACTCATCTGAGTATTCCTTGTGATATGCAATATTTAAAATGGAAGATTCATAATTTATGATTTTTCATTTTATAGTGTTTTCTATTTGCTATTTGATGATGATTCTTATCTGATGAATATGTCATGTTAACTTTGAAAGTACAGATAAAATCAGTTATAAGGAGATTTATAAGACTTTGACAAAATGCCTATTGCATCCATGAAACAGTAAAACGTATAGTATAAATACATCAAGATATTTTGCAAATAAAAATTGAATGATTATAGAATAATACAAAAATTGTGTTCTCATTTTTATTTCTTAAATAATCTGTTAAAATAAAGAATGCCATACTATATATTATTTGTATTTTCTCTTGAAAACATATTTCATTAAATATGTTTTGAATTTTATATATTTTTTAAAGAATTTCTAAATTTTTATTGTTTGCTTCACTTAAATGTTTCCTCATTCTCGCTTTACAACATTCAAGGCTAGATTTTAAAAAAAAGTAAAATTTTCAGTTCCAGAATTTTTAATCACTTCCTGCAGCCGAAAAATAATTGTTTTTGCTCATATAATGTCTGTTGCAAGTGCCATTGTAGTAATTATAATATTTTGTTTTCTGTTTATTACTAGATCACACTTTTACCATCTTGCTCATTATATCTGTAATCTCTTTATACCCATTATCGTTTTGAACAATTTCAATTGTATTTTATTTAACTTGTTTACAATTTTTATATACCAATACAACAATTATATATTAAGTTTATTTGTTTATTTCATTGCTCTCTTCTTTTATTGAAAGGTCATTGAGCACACAAGTAGAATTGAAAATTATCTGGTATAAGATTCTTTTCAAACATTTCTTATATTGATATTTTGTATTGTTCAGGTTCAACTTGTGTTACATTGAGTAAATCATACTTATTAGAAGTTGTGAGTGGCATATGTATATATATATATATATATATATATATATTAGGAAGTATGCTTCCAAGCTGGAGGTATTTTTTTACTCAAATACTTGATGCTTATAAAAACACTTCATGCAAAGAATAAGAAACATCTCAATTAAGTACCATTAAATAAAGCAAAGCAGCATACAGCTGTTTCAAAGATACATTGAATTCCCTTCTTTAATCCTAGTTAGACCAGCAAACCTGATCTTAAAAAGATGAAATGGCACAAATGAAGAAACATAGGGATATACACTATATGATCAAAAGTATCTGGACACTTTGGATGTTAGAATGTTTTTCGAATTTCTAAACAAGTACTTGGTGAAGTATTCTGTAACTTTGGCGATATGAAGAGCATGCTTAAATGCACACTTTCCAGTAAAGTTTCGGTGACTTGTGCATTTAAGGGACCACAAAGATATTGAAAAAGGTGAAAAATATATTTGATCACCCTGTATCATAAAAAGCTTGAAATGATTTGTAACTTTTACAAAATAGTTAACTAGCTTTGTTCAATGTGGCATTTTCATAAAATGAAAACGTATATTTATGAAGATATAAACATTTCTTAAAAAAATAAAAAAAATTCTTGTTGCATGTTTTTTGCTTAAAATATCCATAGGTTTCAATCAAATTTCACAAAACTTATAGAACATTTGTTAACGTCCAAGAAAAACATTATACTTCAATTGAAAATTAAAGCATTGAATATACGATGAGATATAAGCATTTGAAGAAACTAAGTTTTTACTGCGCAGGCATGAAACATAGCAATAGTTTTTTTTCGTGATTTTGTAGTGAATACTATAGGGTAACTTCTATAAAAAAATCCACAGGAATAAGAGTCTCTTCAAACATTTCTTACATTGATATTTTATTGTTCAGGTTCAGCTTGTGTTACATTAAATAAATCATACTTATTAGAAGTTGTGAGTGGCATATATATATATATATATATATATATATATATATATATATATATATATATTAGGAAGTAATTATGCTTCCAAGCTGGAGGTATTTTTTTAGGCTGGAATATATTGTGAAAATTCACAAAGGTATTGACGATATAGTGATCAGTTTTTCTTTGACTCTCTGAAAGTACCTGGATGATAAGGGGTTTTTCACAAATTGACATTTTACAAATTCATCGGACACCCCTGTTCTGAAAATGGAACTAGTCCAATTTTATGCAAATAATGATCAAAGTATCCGGATACCACTGATCATTATTTGCATAAAATTGGACTAGTTCATTTTCAGAACAAGGGTGTCCGATGAATTTGTAAAATGTCAATTTGTGGAAACCCTCTTATCATCCAGGTACTTTAAGAGAGTCAGAGAAAAACTGATCACTATATCGTCGATATCTTTGTGAATTTTCACGATATTCCAGTGGATTTTTTTATAGAAGTTTCCCTACAATATTCACTACAAAATCATGAAGGGAAATGATTGTTATGTTTCGTGCCTGTGCAGTAAAAACTTAGTTTCTTCAAATGCTTATATCTCATCGTATATTCAATGCTTTGATTTTCAATTGAAGTATAATGTTTTTCTTGGATGTTGACAAATGTTCTGTAAGTTTCGTGAAATTTGATTGAAACCTATGGATATTGTAAGTAAAAAACATATAACAAAATTTTTTTAAAAAAAAAATCTTTTATATCTTCATAAATATACGTTTTTGTTTTACGAAAATGCTTATACAGATTGAATAAAGCTAGTTAATTATTTTGTGAAAGTTATAAATTATTTCCAGCTTTTTATGATACAGGATGATCAAATGTATTTTTCCCCTTTTTCAATATCTGGGTGATCCCCTAAGTGCACAAGTCACTGAAACTTTACTGAAAAGTGTGCGTTCAAGCATTTTCTTCACATCACCAAAGTTACAGAACACTTCGCTAAGTATTTATTTGGAAATTCGAAAAACATTCTAACATCCAAAGTGTCCGGATACTTTTGATCATATAGTGTAGTCATGCATTAACAGTCCACCTGAGAGAGCCAATCAGTAAGCAGAATAACAAACAGCCAATATGAAACAGTCAAATAACACACAAGATTTTGTACTTCTGTATCACTCTCTTAATGATGTTGCTGGTATTTTGGACATTTTGAATTCCATTGATTCTTATATCTAATTTACTTATGAAATGGAAAAAAATTGTTTTGCATATTTGGATGCCTTGATCTTCTGCAACAATGATGAATTTTTCACTATGGTCTTTCGTAAAAATTTCTTGGTTTCTTTATCTCCACATAGAAATTCTTGCAATCCATCTAACCAGAAAATCACTGTTTTCAATACATTTGTCCATCATACTTTGAAAATTTGTTCTTCTTTGGATTTGCTCAATTCTGAATTATTTAAAAATTGTTGCTGTCGATTATGGCTTTTGTCCTAGCATTGCCGATTGTGCTATTAAAACTTTTTCCAAATCTTCCTGTAAGTTTGTTTCTGAATGAGATTTCAACAACACTGTCATTTTACCATCCCCCCCCCCCCCCCAAAAAAAAAAAAAGTAAATTGCCAAAATCCTTAAAAAAATCAATTTCAATATTGAGTTTATGTTTCAGTATAAGTTTTCCAGTCTTAGATCCTGTAGAAATTTCTAACAGTTGGGGCATTTACAATATTTCTTGCCAGTGTAGTTTTTCTTATATTGGCCAAACTAAATATGCTGTAAAATTTCATATTAAGAAACACGAAAATTATGTCAAAAAGCAGGAATTCAATAAATCTTTAATTTCTCAATATTGTTTCAATTTTGATTATTGTTTTGCACTTTCTTCCACAAAGATTATATAAAAATGCATGTCGATCTTGAGTTTTATTTTATGCTTTTCATATTCAGAATAATTCTAGTAATTTGGTTAGTGACTTATCCAGTTTTCCATTTCCCTCCCCAGTCTTGACTGGGTGCCTTGTAATGTCCCCCCCCCCATTTTTGCCTATTTTTTAGCTTATTAGACTCTTGTTTTATTTTATGTTGTCTTAATTTATTTTCTTAATCTTGTTTTGTCTTGTTGGATCATTTCTGTTATATTTTGGGGCAGTCCAATCTTGTGTGATAGTTCTTTGCTTCAGATTGTCTGGGCTGTTCTTCATTGTGCTTTCTGATTGGCTTTCTCAAGTGGACTATTAATCAATGGCATTGCTATATATATACATATGTATATATGAGTTTTGTCTGGTTGGTATTTGAATGCTTTTGATTGTTATGGGTGCTTTACTTAATTCATCTTTATTATATATATATATATATATATATATATATATATATATTCCTCTATTTCTTCATTTGTGCTCATTTCATGTTTTTGACTTCAGTTTGTTGGTCCATCTTGCACTGAAGAAGAGCGTTCCAATATATCTTTGAAATAGTTTTATTAATTTGTGTTTAATTATGTTGGTTGAGTTTCTTTGTATCACTTAATGCTTGACTACTATGTAGGGATCTCAAATCTTGCCCCCCCCCCCTCCCTCTCTGCATTCGCTCTACAGTCAGCAATCGCAGAAAACACAAATTCACCTAAGTTTTTTTTTAAATTGTTATGTTACCTATAAGGAAATGTTTTGATACATTTACTTTATTATGTTTGAATTATCTAGTACTTTATATATTTCAACACAGTGTGATTAAAAGCATCAAACAGTATAAATTGCAACTTTATATAAACTTTCTTTCTGAAGTTATTCTTAAAAAGAATCTCAATAATTAAAAAAAAATAGTGTTGGCAGGTAACAGACAGTCAATACATTTAAACTGATTGTTTTAATAATATTATTTTAATTCCATTCTGGTGTATAATGGTGTTTAACTTATTTTCAATTATATAAATTACACATTGTATATATATATAGTTTTAGTTTTTTTACATTATCTACCTAAATATAAAAATTTTGTATTGATATGTGCATTCATATTTTAGTTATGTTTTACAACCTCACAAACTGTATACCCATACACACTCAGATCTACATAATTACAAAAGTGTTTGAAATATGTTTAAAATTAGTTTTTAAATGCATATTTTCATAAAAATATGAAATATGAAAATTCTGGAGAAAACTATATATTATAGTATGAGAAAAATGAAAAGATGTGACAATGTTAGTGTTTGATTATTTTGCTGCTGCAAAAGTTTTTAATCCACTGGAAGTAAGGCATTTTGTGTGAATATTCAACTAATAAATATGTTTAAAATTAATTATTTTTATATTTGTAATTTTTATCTCAATTTTTTATAATTTTTCCAGAAGTTTGAGGTAGATAATTTCTAGTTTGAGGGAATAAATTTCTTGTAGAGCTTTCACATTTTAATGTGAACACTACTATAGATATCTCATCAGTTTGTGCCCCAAGGCACATAAGACCATCAATTTAGATTTCCAAGATGTTCTATCGCGTGAAGCATTCCTCGCTTTGTTCCGGTTCATTAAGCCAGCCTCTCCTCTTTCACCCTCCATTATTCTCCACCATGTCATCCAGGGACATTCCCAGATGACATGGATGATTGTTTAAGGTATACAGAACTTCAACCTCAAAAGTGTATCGCTTCTTAATGAAAAGTATTAGTTAATGAAATATTAACACAATACATTAAATCTATTTAGTGTATAAACATGTATAATACACTTGTATAAGTGCAAGAATGCATTAAAATATGTAAAAATGCAGCAACTTTGCACCAAATGCTACCAATAAATCTACCATGAAATACAAAATTAAAATTCCAAAGAAAACACCAAAATGTATGTACTTCAATACTTTGTAGTGAACCAAGATTTTTTACAGCAGTGGGATGTTAAGAATAGGGAGTTCCTCAAGTCATGAAAACTTTTCTATTACTCAGAATAAAATAATAGGAAAAATCTCATAGTACAACAATAAACTCAGCTACATAAAAAATAGGACAAGATTGCTACAAAATCCTGGAAAACTACAGTTACTCCAATTGGGGAACACAGTGCCCCATGCATGTCCTCCCGGGTTAAAAAATACACATAGATAAAAAATATTTGTTATTAAGCAAAAGAAAGGATATCAAACAGTTTTGAAGGCAAGGCACCTTCATCAGAATAAGAGATAGAGTAGTCATTTCAGCAAAACAGGAAAACACATATTTCTGATTTTTCAGATGTGTTCCTAATGTACTGCAGTGGCTATTCTGTCTCATATCCTGACAAAGGTAATTCAATTTGTCTTTGAAGCCTGTTATACCTTTTATGTTAAAGTCAATATTTATCATTTATTACAAATTGTTTTATTCATTTTCATGAATTATTGTAATAAATTATATTAACAATATAAACTTCTGGTTTATGGGAATGATTTACTTTCATTTTTGTGAAACTACTTTTGCAAGAATTTTAATTACTTTTTTTATATATTGTATCAAAGGCTGATACTACCAATTTTGAAAGAGTAAAGAAAAAAAAAAAGTGAAATTGTATGAAAAAGTAAGTAACTTGCAGATGGACATTAAATGTATGTTATAAAAAGCTATTTCTAGGTCATTTTATTTCAGAACATTTCTTGTATTATTTTTTAGTAGTTTCATTATTGTAATGTAGCATATTGTGTGTGTGTGTTTCTCTTTGACTTCAATAAAATGTTTTGTCTATTTTAGGTTTTCAGGGAAAGAAAATACCTCGTTCAGGAAGAACACGTGGTGGAATTCAGCATATATGTTCTTTTTGTCCATATACATCAACTGATACAGGCAATTTTAAAAGACATGTAGATACTCATACTGGAAATCGACCTTTTCCATGTGAAGTATGCAAGAAATCATTTCGTCGAAAAGCCCATCTCAAATCACATATGTTAACACATAAAACTGTTGTCTTTGAATGGAACTTAATTTAAGCTAAAAGAGCTGCAGACTGACAATGTAAAGTTACTCTAGAAAATTTTATGATGGTGCTTCTTATGCGACTTCAACGTTTTTACTCCCCAGTACTATGGGAAAAATTTTATATGCTCATGGTATGAAATTTGATCAGCCTCCTAGGAAATTATACCCAATTACCTGGTGATCCAATTTACTATCATTATATTATGCTAATATAAGCTAAATCATGTAGTAGGCATTATGATGGACTAATGTTTAAAATTGAAATATTTTTTTTAAAGATTTTTGACTTTTTGTATGTTTGTTTCTACTTGCTATTTCATAATGATTCTTAGTTATACATTGTCTGGCAAAAAAAAAATAAGTCATGCATGTTAATATTTTGTTGGACCACCTTTAACACAAATTACAGCACACATACATTGTGGCATTATGTATATGAGTTTATTCAATGTCTCAAAACTTATTTTTGGCTAGATTTGTAGTAAAATATTGCTAAAATCTTTGGTTGATGAAGGAAAAGTAGAATTACTCCTTAGATGCTTCTCCAGTATATTCCACATATCCTCAATGAGTTTGTGGTCAGGGCTTTGTGGTGACCAATTCAAGTGATCGAATGAGGCCTTGTGCTCCTCGAACCAATCTTTACAATTTTAGCATGATGAATTGTGGTGTTGTCATCCTGGAATATGCTATTTCCTTCAGGGGAAAAAAATGCCATGGATGGAATAAGCTGGCCATTCAGTATGCTCAGATACTCAACTGACTTCATTTTATTGCTACATAGTGTTGCTGTGCCTAAACCAACCAAATAGAAGCAACCACAAATCATAATATTTCCTCCTGAGACTTATACAGTGTGGATGCTGTACAGGAATGATCCAATACTTCATGCGGTTCCTTTCTAACCCTGATGTATTCATCATGTTAAAAGAGAATAAGTTTGGACTCATCGGATCACATGATTTTTCCCCATTATCCAGCAGTCGAATCTTTATGTTCCTTGGCAAATTGGAGTCTTTTTTTTTTTTTTTTCTGATTACTCTCAGTAACCAATGGTTTCCTTTTTGCAACACAGCTGTTTAATATCAATCCTTTGAGTTCTCATCTCATCATACAAGAGGAAATGGTCTTGCTTCCACTATTGACATTGCTGTGAGTTTTAGGGTTGATTTTTTGTAATCCAATTTTACTAAGCCTTTTAATGATCTTCAGTCAAAATTATTCAGGATTGTTTTTCGAGCACATATTTTTTAAAAATCTGATGGTTCACCACCATCCTTCTAAGATTTAATAATGAACTGGACAGTTCAAAATCCCTTGCTAATCTCCTTGCAAGTCTTCTGCCCTTGACACAGGTACAGGCCAAGAATTTGGTCCTTTTTTAACCTTAGCAACTTCAGCCATGATCTCTATCAAGTGATCAGCTGCATGCAGATCCTGTTGTATTTATAGGTTGTATTGCCCATAGAAATATGCAAATTTTTGAAATGTATCACCACTCCTTCCTTCTTCAGTATTTGCATGTTTTAATTGACACAGCAACTTTTGTTTTGGCTGCTCAGTGTATTTAATTCTAAAAACTTGTTTTTTGATTTATGTATGCTTTTGTGCAGCCAAGGCCATCCTTAGCCTTATGTGAGTGGGCTCTGCTTTTTGAGAGTTTTATGGAGCATGGTTGCCAGAAAAAAAAATAGGTTTCATATGTTCTTATGTGAGGTTCCACGCTAGCCCCTCAACTGCAGTGGCTACATAAACCGTCAAATTTCCCCATTTTATAACTGACATTTTTTTCTTGAGTATTAATTGATCAATAAAATGTTAAAATAAACATTTCTTTGGTAGATTGTTGCTGTGTAAATGTGCAGCATTGTTGTGTATTATCTTAATAGTCCCAAGCAAATGCGTAACATTGTTACATGTATCATTAATAGACCCAATCCATCAATTTGAAAAAATTCATTTTTTATACAAACTATGTAAATTGAAAAATATGATGACAAGTGATAATTAAAAGAAATGATGTATAGACTGAACATCAGTTTAGACAATGAACTGAACATCAGTTTAGTTCAATGTTATATGTGCTGTGTGAAGCGAGCTGTATGAAGAAATCAAAATTTTTTTGGACATTTGTTGTGAAAATTTAACAAGCTTATCACTTTTAGAATGTTTAAAAAATTATATGTAATTAGCAATTCATTTCTGAATTTTATAATTGCCTTGAGGATTTTTTTACCAATACCTGTGACCACAGCCAAAACCAAAAGAAACTTTTCAAAGCTAAAATTAATAAAAAAAAAATACCTACAAATGAGAATGAACCTGAAAAAATTAAATAATTTAACCTTGTTATCCATTGAACACTAAATTTGTGAAAATTAAGATTTTAAATGCCTTATAAATGATTTTGCTGAATTGAAAGCCAGGAAAATTAATTTTATTCAAGTTATATTCTTGTATAAAATTACATAACCAAATATTCTTAAGTGTAAAATTTTTATAATTATTTAAAATTATTATTATTATTATTATTTTATAATGTATTTTATATTTTAATTATATTATTATATTTTATTTTAATTTAATTTAATTTAATTTAATTATATTAAATATATAATAATTAAAATATATTTTAATTATTATTTTATAATTATTAAAAACTGCATACTTTTTGAACTAAAAAATTCGTATGTGGCATAATGGCTTTGAAACAATTGTTACCTAATTTTATTATACCTTGATTTTATTATGTATTGTTCCTATTATCACAAGGAGCCTTTATTATGAACACAAAATACAATTCTAAAACTCTGAAATGTTTATCACATAGCTTTCCTATAAAAAGAAAAAACAATTTGTGAGACACTAATGATGAATTGGAGTCTTATGAGACTTGATTTTGGTAAAAATCAATGGGCTTATTTAATTTTAAAGTAAATCACCCAAATTTCTGGAAAATAGCTAAAACTTAAAATCTTTAAAATCATAACAAAATAAATTAGTTATCCCGATTTCAGAGGACAAAATTAGCCTCCTGAAGAATGTAAAAGCAGGAACCATGCCAACAAAGATACGGAGGCATCTGTCATAAGCTTTGGGATTGGACCTTTGATAAAATCCTTTCTGGCTCATTGCATCACAAATATATGGCAATCCTAAGTTTTAAGATTGCTTCTTTCATTCAATCCTTTCTGGCATGTCATGTCACAAATAAATAGTTTTTCATCAGTATGAGTACTGGTATGAATATTCAATTCAGATTTATGATAAAATCCTTGGACAGACACTTTTTTTTTCTTTGTTGGCATAGTTGCTGTGTCTTGAATGAGGATGTCCTTTCCTTTTAATCTCTGAAACCAGTTGATACTAATTTGTTTTATGCTGTGTTTTAAATGAAGATTTTACTTTTTAGGTTTATTTCAGTTATTAAAAACATAAAATTTCAGGAAAATCATCCCTGTGAATCCCCACTTTTAATTTTAAAAGAAATGTTAAAAAACAATTTTTTTTTGTCTAATCTCACTGAAAATCAATAGGTCTCATGTTTACCTTTTAAAATAATCATACTAAATATCATTGCACAATTTGTCCAAATGATATTGAGTCCACAGGTGGACATACAGACATTGAAAAAAAAATGTCTTGTTCATGCTCAGGGATGCTCAAAACGTGTAAATCCATAAAACTTTGAGTTAGATTTTAACACTATCACAATACTTAATTTTTACATATTCTATATATGGTAGATAATGTAAATATAAGGGCTTTGAAAGTTTGAGTAGAATAGTAGCATTTTCAAATTTCTTGTACTAATATAAACAAAAAAACCATTATTTATTGGCTTCAAAAAATTTTAATTAAAAAAAATAAGGTATTTTCTATCAATTTTTATCTATTTTACATTTAACGGTAAGGCAAATCATGTAAGGGAGCATGCATTTTAGCCAGTTGCAGAATAAATCTGTGGTAGAAGTTGATCATTACATAAGTCAGAAACAGTACTCAAGCACAGATAATTTAATAATGTTTGAACTTTATCAGGTAATGGTTCTATTCAGTCTTTTGAAACCCAAAATCCAAATAATTGTATTTTTGTCTGTCAAAATATGCATTTACCGATATTCAAAAATATATTACACTCATTAGAACATTTAAAAACTTTTTCTAGATACATAGTTTTACTTTCTGAAGCATTCAAATCATCATCTACACTTACGTAACAGCAATCTATGTCACTTAGAATTTGGCCAATGAAACATAGGAATGTTTGTGTAGTATTTACAAAACCAAACGTCAACAAAACCAAACGTTCAAATAGACCGATTGAAAATATTACAGCTGTTTTTGGAATGTCTGATGGTTCCATTGGGATATGATGATAAGATTTGATTAGATCCAACTTAGAAAATATTTTTTTCCTTTTAGACCCATTGTAAAATCTTGGATATGCAGAAGTGGATATTTGTTAGTGGTTTGACAGTAGTCTCCACAGATATGAAAAATACCATTCATTTTTGGAAGGAGATGAATTGGACTAAACCATGGACTGTTTTATAGTTGGCAAATGCCTTGATCCATCAGATTCACAAATTTTTTTTTTGACCATATCCAATTTGTCAAGAGGTAACCTCCATGCCATTGAAGTAATTAGTTGGCCATGCATAATTATTTGATATATTATCTCAGTCTGTCTGGTGATTGTATTAAAATTTGGTTTTGTTATGTTTGGAAATTCACCCAGTAATTCATTGTATGTAGAATTACTGAAAATGGTGGTCGATCATAAAGATGATTTTGGCACTTTTTTTCTCTTCCGTTGGCAGGAAAGTTGCATTGTCATATGTCGATAAGAATGCAAATTTCTTCAGGAAATCTGCATCCAATATAGGAGTTTCTACACCCGCGATATCTAATGTCCATCCGAAATCTCATCATAGACATAAACTGTGATGTACATATTTTGTACCATAAGTTGAAATTTTTGTTCCATTAGCAGTATAGAGTTTCAAGTCATTAGATTTTGTTTTCTTGGGTAAATTTAACAGTTTTCTGGGAAATACGGATAGACATGTGCCACTATTGACCAGGTATTGGTGACCTAAAATAGTGTTATAAATGAATAAATGACTACTAAAACTGACCGATTTATTTTGTATTCTGGAAAATTATATATTTTGGTACATTTAAGTGCTTTTTTAACAAACTTAAAATACCAATAGTACATTTTCTCAGCATTTTAGGCTGGATGCCTGCCAGGAATCCTTGATTGTCTTTGCTGATTTGTACTTGTGTTATGGAGTTTTTGTGAGGACAAATGGTCTACTTTTTGCTTTAGAGTTTGTATTTGATTTCTTCTGTAGAGTTTATAGCATTTACTGAAGAAAAACTCAAAACTTCAGAGAATGTGTCAGCAATTTTTGCCTAGTCTTCAAGGGTTCCTGCACTGACAGACAGAGTTTGTTGAATCTCAGTCAGTACGTATTGCAGCCATAAAGCCAGTAATCGTCAATTTTCTAGATGCTAATGTTTGTATTTCATGCAACAATTGAGTAAGGCATTTATTGGAGAGTTAGTTATTGAAACTGTGTTCTAAACCATACCATTTCAGTTTTTGTGAAATGTTTATGTATTCAATGTTTTAGAACTTCATAGGCATTTTCAGATGGATTTGTCAAAATTTCCAAAATATAAGGCAGTATATCACAATCCAAGGCTGTAATAACACTATGGAACTTTGTATGGTCAGCTGCAGTACCAGCAGCCTGAAGGCTTGACTCGACTTGCTCAAACCATAGTTCAGAGTGGGATTGCCAAAAAGACGGTGCCTTAAATGCAACACGTGTAACATAAGTAGTTGTATTAGACACCTCAGACATATTTCCATTAGTATTCATGCAAAATTTTACACTTTAACAATGCGTGGATCAATCTTAAACAATTACCATAAGCTTTTTATATTTTCTATGTTTGTAGAAACATAGTAAAACATACAAATTTTTGCAATTAGTAAGTTGATAGTAGTTACCTTTTAAAAAAAATTGTGTAAACATGCGTACGGTACTTAAGATGTGCAAGAATTGGAAAAAATTGCTGCAAATCACTTAAGTAATATTGACTCACCTAGTATGTGACACTTTTTGACAGCATTCCCCCTCTGCTTGAAATAGTTGGCCACTTCGATTGGCTACTCAAAATACAAATCATCTTGCAATTGAACAACTATTTTTGAATCATGTCCGGGTCACCAGTTTTTGAACTTAGATCGAGAGATCAGAAGGTCAGAACTTTTTAGACCACTGAAATAGAGTATGGATTCTAATATCCAATCTATCCTGTGTTTTTAGCCAAACATAACGTGCACAGTGGGTAAACCATACCAAAACATCAGCTGGACTCTTCAGTAGCATTTATACTTTGAAGAGCTGCAAAGAGGAAAATAATAAAGGCACACAAGGCTCTTAACAAGTGTCAAAGGTAAATTTTATTTAAATTAGCTAAGTATTACTCTCACAAATTCATCAGTCATTGCATGCATTAACATCAATAGTATGTCAGTTTATGGTACATTAAAGAGGAATCCCCATCTCGGGATCTTAGAAACCTAAATTCAAAGTTTAGTGACGAGCAAAACATTATACTTGCCAAATGACGAGGTAGCGTTACAACTGTGAAGAAATATGTAATGTATGTGCGAGCTTGGGAGAATTCCTTTTGTTATTTAAAGTTTGCATATCATGCACAGAGCCATGCATACAAGACTTCAATAAAATTTTTGCATATGACATGTTATTACACATTTATAATTTTTTTCCAGAATTTTTGAGCCTTAGTAGAAGCTTTGCTAATGTTTTCTCAGCAGAATTATAAAATATTAAATGATTTCACATGATTCTGAATGTGTCCAGATAAATTACTGAAATATAATGTGAAGAGTAATTATACAAGCACAGTTGTAAGATATAGCTATTAAGCCTGTCAAATGATGAGGTATAGGTAGTTATTAGATATAGTTGCTTATTTTTCATTGTTATTTAGCTTTAGTCTTTGCTACTATGTATTGTGTTGCAGTAAGTAGTGTTTCACATTATATTTATTTGTGAAAATTTTTAAGATTGAAGACTTTTAGCTCCATTTTCTAACATGAAAAGGTCAAGTTTGCATGTTGAAATATACTAAGAATAAATTTTTACAATATCTATAGCTTTTTATTTAGAGAATTAGAGTATTAACTTGAAAATGTGTAACATTTAAATGTAAAATATTTGAAATGTGAAAAAGAAATATTGGCTATAAATCTGCTTCTAATTATGCTTAAATTAGTGGGGAAAGTGTCAGTCAGTTGTGCTATTTTCAAGTGATAATGAATCATGACAGTTTGGATGCCTTTTTTTTGTCCTGGTTATTCCATATGAAGATGTGGAGCAATAAAATTTATATTAATGTATTTCCTGAACTCACTATCCTGAAAAGGTCTCATTGAAATTGGGCATTTCAGCATATATTTTACATAGAAGCATCATTTTAATTTTTTCCATGTACGAATATTTGATTTTGCTTTTAGATACAGTTTTGAACAGATATTACAGGCAATGCCAAAATAAGCTACAAAGCTGTAATAAATTAAATCTTTTCCAAACAAATTTGTGTCTAAATTTAAGTTATATCTCAACATTTAAGTAGCAAAAATTTGTCTGCTAATTAAAAACAAATTGGTTTATTACAGGGGGGGGGGGGAGTTGCTGAGTTTGTATTTTTTTTAAAGATTCATATAGATTTTCTTTTATTATTATTATTGAAAACTGAAACTGTAGAAAAAAAAATCATCATGTATTATGTGTACTGACTATTGCATGATTAAAACTATTGTGTTATAAATCGATATTTTATTAAATTAGCGATTTCTAAAGCCAAGTTTTGATTATATTTTACACTGTTTCTTAGAAGTATGCTGTAAAATTTATGCAAGTGTCTGTTCTTATGTTTTATACAGTTATACATGTATGTTAGCATTACAGTTTGCATCAACTTATAATAATTGTTATACTCAAATCTGTAATTAATGGATATAAATAGATTATTTAGCAGAATTGAAATCAATTTTGACTTTCATGTATTAAACTTTTCAAACTGTTTTGTTTCTGCAAACTTGAAGCTGAAACTGTCTTTGGTAGAGTATCAATTAACTGAGTTAATGTGAACTAAGTGTAACTTGGCTACTCCGAAAGCTCAGTTAAAGCATATAATAGGGAAAGGAAAGAGAGAATTGTGTAAATTAGAAAATCAGAGTTTTCACATAAATTATGTAAATTTTTTAACAATTAAATGCTGCAATTTACATTCCACATATAAAGTATTCTTTAGTAAAAGAGTTATTTATTTTTCTTTGACATATTTGTCCCTACATTAATCTTACATGATAAAAGATGTCTCTCAGTGTGTGTGTGTATGCAGTCTGTAGTGGGAAATTTAAGCATTGTGCTACCATGAAATTTGGTACGCAAGTACTTGAGGATTAGAATAGGTGCATCATGGCATTATTATTTTTTTTAAATTTTAAATTATTTTTTAGTTATTTTATAGTATTGAATTTCCTTTGCGGCTAAAAACACTATAAATCACATGGCGAAAAATGCGGCTCAAATTTCAGTCAAGCACGGTGTTAAGATCATAGACAAGCGTCTCACTCACTCGCAAAGTCATGAATCCCAGGCAGCTGGTGCTTCGGTAGTAGGATTTATAATCCCAAGTTTTACATATAGAGATTTTAATTTTTAAATATAAGATTGTAGCAGTATTATAAGCATTCCCTGAAAAAAAAAAATCATGTTTCTACAATAATAACTTCTAAAGTTAGCAATTAAGATTTTAAACAGCTGTAAAACTGGCTTTTTTTTCTTAGCGGATAGTATGCGTGGTGAATTGAGTAGCAATATGTGTTTATTTACAACCTGGGTAATGCCGGGTAATTCATTTTAGTAACAAAATATTGGCTACTGTAGTATCTTGTTCAATATATGAAATTACACTTTCAATAGCTTTTAGTCTATCTATGTGGGATATTTTGAAATGTTGATATTTATTTTCGGTTTCTTTTTCACTGATTTTGTTTTCCTGATTGACAAATGTTGACAACTATTTCATTTGTGGTATCATATCGGTTTTTGACATTAATTTTTTTGCTGAGAAAATAATTGCTTAATAAGACCTAAAAGTTTCATGTTTTTTTATTAAGCCTCTATTGATCTGTTTTCTACAGGAATTTCCCTCCATGACTTTAGTATGGTAGATAGTTTACCATAGTCCCATACCTCAGCTAGCCAGTAAACTAAGTCCTTCAGGTAGATAAATTTTTATACAATCATAAACTGACATAATTTAAAAGGAGAAACAGCATGTCTCAGTTGTTTTAAAAGCAAATTGCCCCTGACTGGCCTCAAAGATAAAGTTTCTTAGCCTCTTAAAAAACTCTTTCAATTAAAACTTTTAATAACTTATTTCTGTAATTTCTCTTCATACTGTTATTCGAAATGCCTTGATAAATTCTGAATGAGGTTGTACCATTAAAAGAGGGGAAAAAGCCTTAATGTTACTACTCATTATCTAGATGACTTGAGGCAATGTGGAACAACAAAAATATGTTCCACAGAAGATTTTGATTTTTTTGCTGTTTCTACATCAAGCATGGGTTAGTTCATTGAGAAGCATCATGATACTTCTGATATGAATATTTATAAATGTATAGTCCTTTTCGTATTTGTCAGTCAGATTGTCAGTTTTAACTTTCCATGTGTATTTTACCATGCATATGCCAATGGAGTTAATCTCTTCTCAATTTCCTTGTACCCAGCAGCTGATCTTTCTTCTTTTACTGCAAGAGGTTTTGAAGGTAACTGTATTTAAATGTTTAGAATACTGTTTTATCACAGTTGGAAAGCTGGTCCATGATCAGACTTTTTTTACAATGAGCTTTCGAAAGCTTTCTTTGAAATCTTTCATTTCACCATAAGTAGTAGATAATTAATTTTTCTTTGGTCATATTTAGCTGATAGATGCTTGTATTTCTTTTCAGCACTGAACCAGACTTTTAGCACAATCTACATCAAGTTACAAGAAATGTTCACCACCATAAAATATTTTGTGAAATTGAAGTATTTTTGCATGTTGAATAGGGTCTAATATTGGACTTCCTTTTTCTTTTAATTGTATAAACCTCAGAAATAAGGCTCCATATTTTTTTAATTAACTTCTTTCATTTTTTCTAAGTTACTGTTAATTTTTTCTGTACATAATTTTTCTTCCTTTTACAGTCTCCAACATTGACAACAATAGCACCTGTGATCAGCTTCAACTATATTAATTTTCTATTATTCATTTTGATTGCTTCTAAATTTGTTTTTATCAAAACTACTTGCTTTATTACTCATTTTTAATCTGATGACCAAACCAAATGTGCATTTAGCGGTCAAACTGGTTGTACATAAACTTTGAAATGAGAGAAAGAGCATGTTTTTGGCATAGATGCCCATAGAACTTTTCCCAGGAAGGGGCAAACCACTGACATGTATGGAGCAAACTCAAAAATAAGATGTACACTATTAAGATGTACTTTTAAGAAGTACTAAGATGTACTTTCTCTCCCCCATGGGCACCTATGATTTTTAGGATTCCACCATGCAGTGTAAAGAAGCTCATATTTGTAAGATAAAGATTCCCTTTCCAGTTGTTCAGTTCTAATTCTCGGTAAATTTACCCCATGGGAATGAACAATTTGAAAAATACTTCGTTGAAGAACGCAGATATAAGAAAGGAAGGTATTTTGTCACCTGATTTTTTTGTGCCTGCTTTCTTCAAGGAAGTACCAGAAAGTTGCATTCTCATAAACAACAACAATTTTATCTATTGTAATTTATTGTAATTGGAAGAAAACTCATGTAAAAGTAAGAAACTACATTCACAGAGCATTTGTAACCTCAAAATTGTAGCATACAGATTCATAATGAACTGTAGTTGTAGAAATTCAGCAACTTGGTTGAAGCAGAGCTCAGATAATTGGGACTCTACTATTAACTTTTATTAATTTTATCAGCTTTTATTAAATAAGCTAAGAAATTATTGTGTATATAATTATGTGTGTATATAAATCTTATGTTTGTATTTTGAATTTTGTTCTCTTAATTTTTAAAAGAAATAAAAATTTATTTTCTACACATTAAAGTCAATATTTTTCATAAGTTCTCTTATTCTTATCCTTGAAATATTGTAAAAAAAATTACATTAAGGTTATGAATCACTATTCTCAAGAAATTTATTTATTTTAATTTCTTCCCAAACTGCTTGCTTTAGAAATTCAAAACAATATATCTACTGCAATAATTCCTAACCACCTCTTGGATTATGATATCTTATGGCCAGCATTGCAAACCCCTGTGGTTTGTCCATTTTAAGGCTCTCGTTGTTGAAACAGAAGTTGCAGCATTACACATTTTATTTTTAATGAAAGTAGTCCCAGTATCCTCAAATTTTGGAGGAGTTATAAATTATGTTTACAGTTTCTTATCCTCAGTCTGTAACCCCCGATTTCCTACATTGTAAAAGAATTTCTTCTCTTTCTTCCCTCTCTGTGTATGTATATATATATATATATATATATATAAAAATAAATGAATTAATAATTTAATAATTAATACCAAGCTATCAAAGAAAAAGCAATAAGTTATTCAAAATAGTTAAGATGTGGCTACCATGCCAAAAAAAGGTAGGAACAACACTATTCCAATTAGATTCTTTTCCAAGACTGAGCATCTAATCCAAATTAAACCAAGCAAACGCTTGTTTCAGATTTTGGTAATAGTTAGTTACTATGAATATCATAAGCCCAATCTGCAAGCATATACATAGGAATGATATTGAAAAATTATTAATTACCTTGAACCGCATGCTATCTATCCAGGAGCCTGTTCGGTGTGGTTTAGCGGTTGACCAGTTAAAAAGAAAGAAAAAAAGTGCTATCTCCCTTTTTCCTGCAGAATATAACTAATGCTTTTTGAAAATATACAGAGTGCTCTTCAGTAGAAACATTGAAAATTATGTTGGACATAAATGAAATAGGTGAGAGAAATAGGGACAGCTACCATACAGTAAATAAACTTATTAGTGGCAAAAATTTTGCAATACCATTGTTTTCACTAAAAAAATTTTTGAAGCATCCTTGTAATATATATTTTTAAGGATTGGCTATAAATAGAGCTTAGATGATAACTAATACGGATTCAGTATTGAATTTTAGAGAGGTTACAGAAGTTAAGAATTTTCAGTTTTGGAGATATCACTTTCAGTTTTTCTGAAAATTCGTATGACTTACAAAATAAGTGTGCAAAAGAGTATAAAAATTCTTAATAGTTCCTTCAAAAATGAAGTCTACACACCACTTGCGACCATATAAAATATTTTTCATAAATTTCTTGTTGTATTATGTGAATATTTACTAAGAAGATTTCTTATGTTATTAATGTATAAATAATAAATATAAGTTCTTATTTTTCTTTGATGTACAACTATAACATACATTTTACTTTCTATAGAAGTACTGTTTTTAGTAGTTTTTTTTATAATTATTATATAGGTCAATAAATATTTTTGGCCACTTCCTTCATTTTAAAAATTTCCGAGTTTGGGTAAAGTATACGATCAAGTCACCCATATTAAACGAAACATCTTTCTAATGGAATTTTTCTGATAAACTCCCAAAGCAGTTGTTCTTAGTGGTTCCCAGCAGTTTGTAGTTCATATAACGCTGAATTACAGTATTATAAAGAAATATTCTATTAAATTTCAAAAGGATCCAGAAAAATCATGTTATTATATGAGGAACATAAAGCATGCAGTTGACCAATTTGTTTTAATTCATGAATATATTTCTAAATTGCATTAATTTAGAATATTTCTTATAACATTATGAGTTTCATTGGTTCCACTTAAAATAATAAATATTTTTTATCAATAAACCCAATATTTTTTATCAATGCCTCAATAAAATTTTTTGTCTATTTTAGGTTTTCAGGTCAAGAAAACATTGGGATCAGGAAAATGTGGTGTTGTAAATATATGTTCTTTTTGCCCATACACTTCATCTGATATAGGTAATTTTAGAAGGCATGTGAATACTCACACTGGAAATCGTCCATTTATATGTGACATATGCAAAAAATCATTCCGCCGAAAAGACCATCTCAAATCACATTCATTGACACATATAAATGTAAACTTTACATGGAACTGAACTTGAGCTTGAATCATTGTGTATTCATTGAAATGTATTGACTAAGGTTTAAAAGGGAATAATGCTATCTGTTGATGTTTTTTATTTGTTATCATGATTGTCATAAATATGTTTTTGTCAAAATATATTATTTGTTTATTATATATATTTTTTATACCTTTAAAGGAAATTCCCCACTTACCTCTCTTTGCTTTTCCTTTTTTTCTTCATTTTTCTAATGTTAACGCAAAGGGAAAGTGTTATGACTATTTTATATAGTTTTTGAATTCATCCCCACTCTGTTTCTTTTGGGAAATTTTAGCCAAGGGGAGGGGGAACAAACCTCAGCTGAGGGCATATTTTGCAATATAATTTTTAACTACTATATTTACTATTTACATATATGGAAGTAATTACTTTATATATATATATATATAATTTTATTTATTCAAACATTTCAAGAACATTTTTCCAGCTAAATGAGGAGAGGGGGGGGGGGGGGGGGTAAAAAATTGCAAATTTGACAACAGCAAAATCTCCTTCTGAAAATCGTTAATCGCGCAAAGTAAAAATATATAATATATAATGATCTAAATACTGCTACATAAATGGAAACTAGATTAAAATGTGAAGTGCAACAGAACTTTTAGAATGAAGCAGGACTGTAAAATAGCTTTTTTCAACATGTGAATTTAAAATTGTAGAATGAAAACACTAGTTGGGATGAGTTAAGTAGTATATAAATAATTTATTATTTACATAAAAAAATACAGCCTTACAACTTAATAAATAGTCCATGAAATTCATAATGCACATACCCCCCCCCCCCCCAAGAAACAAGAGTTTCTGCTTCATTATAGCCAGTATTTTTTTTACTATAGCCGAGCAACATTTGACTTGGCAACATAAAATGTATCCGTCAAGAAGTATGCTTGAAAGCAAAACTATTCCTACTGCTTTACTGTCCGTAGATACTGAAAAAAAAATGTGCCTTTAAAAAATTTAAATAAAGTTAAAAATATTTTAATATGTTTGTAAAGTGTAATATGTTTTGATAAAGATAATAAATATTTGCAATTACATTATCAATTCTTAAAAAGTACATTTTCCTCCTTTTAACATTTCTGCCTAGTAAAAAATAGCAGAAACAAATTTCACAAATTAGACATGTTAGAGACTTAACCTCTTTATCGCAGATAAACAAGAATAAACTGAAATGCATAGCAAGAGGGAAAATGTCACGAAGAAAGATTCATTAATGTACAAGGTGACCCTAAAATCATGAACTGATTAAAAAATTGTAACTTTCTTTTAATTTTCTTTTTGTGAAATTTAAACTATGAGTTCGAAATTTATGAAAACTTTCACTAAGTATGGTGTAAATTATCAATTTTTTTTTTCAAAAACAGTTGCTCAAGTTAAACAATTATCAATGATATTTTAAATGAATTCAAAACCAAAGTCATATGACCATGTAATTTTCTTTAATTAGTGCTTTAAAATTAAAATTTATTTAACGGCATATCACTCATGCTCCAAAAACATAAAAAAATATTCAAAGAAACATTCAAAATAAAATAAAATTTCATAATTTTTTACCTTCCTTCCACAGTTCTGAAAATTTCTATAATATATTTCTTAGGTATCTTTGACAAACAAAAAATTAAAATTATGAAAGTATTCATTTTTTTTAACTAGTTTGTGATTCAGAAGTATTTCTGTCCTGAACTAAACCATCCTGTATATCAAAAATTGATTTGTTTAGTTATGTAATCTATGTTTACATTGAAAAGTGAATTTGCAAAAATCTTGAGTAGAAAGAGTGCAAGATGTTTTATGTAAATGTTTATCTAATAAATATGGTTTTTCTTTTCTTATGTCTTTTTTTCAAATTTTCTTCAGAAATTTGAGAGAGAGATGAATGATTTGTTTGTTTCTTATGCCACAGTGCCTAGTTTTTATTCACCAGTAAGAACATCAGTAGATATTTATAATAAAACTTTGGTTTGTAAAATATATTCTTCAAATATAAATTTTGCCAATCATCTAGAATAAAATGCCAATCATCTGGAATAAAATATGAACACTAAATTGTCCAATAAATTAAAAGCAAATGCTATAACACTGAACAAAAACTAGTGAATTTATTTTAAATTTTCTGATGACTTTTTCTCAAAATTATTTTTATTTTCCCAAAATTAGAATTTTTTTTTTACAAAAACAGAGAACTGTGATTTTACAAAGTTTCTAATAATTAGCTGAAATTTGTCTTGAGAAATACATACTGTTATAAAATATTCTGCTTTTCTATTTAGTTTGAGTACATTTTTTAAGCAATAAAATAGGCAAAATCTGCAACGCTTTAATCTATTAAGTGTTTTTAAGCAGAAACTAGATTATATGAATTTGTATCTATAAATTTGAGTAAATATTTCAACATTCAGGAAGCAATCCAATATTTAACTGTTAAAACAATAAGTATTAATGATTGTAATTTTTTTGAAGATTCAGATGACGTTTTGCACCTTTCTGTTAAAATGATTGTCTTTTTCTTTCAGTTTTATAGGAAAAGTTGAAAATGTTGCACAGATTTCATCTATGTATCATATATCATTACATTGTAGAAACTATCATCAAATTGCTGTATTCGTTAAATTTGGGATTTTCACACTTAAGTTTTGATTATATTTTGAATTGATTTTTTAGAATATGCTGAAATTTTCTATAATTTCTTTAATTTTATGATATTTTGTACTGTTTATCACATTGCATCACTGTAATTTACTTCAATACATTGTTGTAAAAACTAACTAATCGGTTCAAGTAGATAATTTTAGGGAAATTATAAGCTATTTTGATTTTTTATATAGTTTTGGTAGATAATGAGCTAAAACTGCTTTGTCTGTGTTTTTTTTTTTAAATTATGTTAAATATATTGAACACATTTCATGTTACAATAATTATATTTTTTTAATACAGACTTGTGGTTTAAATATTACCCTTAATTTATTATAGCATATCATATTTATGTTGAAAACTTCTTTTATATGGGAGCAATTTGCTGGTTTTTTGGTACAACACTTATTGTAGGCAACCAAAATAAATTGTTGTTTAAAGTGTAATAATGACCAATTCAGTTAAATATGTAGTATAGTATTGCAAGGAACTCTTGCATGAATGGCGAATGAAATCATCAATCTCTGGTTCTATCCATTACGCTACTGGGGCAATTATCATCCCTTCTATATGTAAAGTAGACCCTTACATTCTCTTTCAAATTGAAGTGCAGTTTCTGATCTCCCATCCAAAAGTGATGATCAGTTTGTAAATAGCATGAACAATTTTTCTCTCCACTATATGATAAAGGTGTTTTATATATACATTCTGGTTCCTTTTTCTCCAGTTACTTGCATTGTCCTGATAAAAATCCAACCCAGATTCCCCGAGTCTAATTGTAAATTACTGCAGTACCCATTATCAAAATTTCCTTGAAAAATCGTAGGGCCATTTGTGTAACATTTATTTCATTTTAGTTCGAAGTTATATCCATGACTGCCTGATCTTATGATTACAAAAACTTTCTTTGTGTTCATGATTCACTTATAAGAATCTCTAATATACTCATGAAAAGCTCACTTATTTTACTTGTGATCATTCGCATAAAATATTGTTAAAATCTTGCCAAATATTTTCAAATTAGAAAGATCTAAAATATGTTACATTTCAAAATAAATTTTTATCGGTGATGGCAGAAATGTGTATAAGAATTTCTTCAGATTTTTGATATAGTGTTAAAATCAAATGATATTATATTATGAAAAGTTTGATAAAACTTCATAATGCATTAATATTACTTACTTTCTTTACAGTACTTAAAATTTTATCTGTAGATCCTAAAAGGTTCTTAATTTTCATAATGAAAAATGCGTAAGAACTGTGTCTGGTCCCGAATGCCAACCAATAGGGGAACCCAAATTTGGTAGGATATTGAGAAAAAGGTTTTTTTTTTAATGGCACAAAAATTCTTATATTTTATTTCTGTAAAAATAGCTAAAAAGTAAAATCTTTGTTAAAATCACAGAATAAAACAATAAATGATACAATTACTAATTTGTTTTAATGTTTTTTGCTAATTTGTTTTAAAATTTTACTTTTTAGCTCTTTTGTTGTTGAACCATTGCATCTACATGTCGAATTTGAATGTTGTTATGTACACAGTTCAGATTTATTTAAAAGAAGGGGGTTGCTAGTGTTACTAACAGAATTTTTTGGCCCTCTACTATGGCTATTTTACAACATATTGATTTTTTTTGTTTGAATTCATGTACATATTGAATTGTTTATACGGCCTGAGTGCCTATTCATTTCATCCTACTGCCTCTACCTGGGAGTTATAGACAGACAAAAGCAGGCATCAATAGAGGTTCTGTTTTTGACTGTAGAAGACTAAAAAAGGATTTTTCTTGTAGTTTGCTTTGTTATTTGTTTTAATTTTCTTTCAACTTACATGTGAGGAACTAAATTGTTGAATGTAACCAACAATTGTTGCAATTAATGGGAAAAAGTAGTTCATATTAATTTCATTAATTGCATTTCTTTTTATTGTTTTTTTCTGGATTTGATTTTCCACATGCATGTGTATGTGGGGGAGGAGTGTGTCGAAAACCCAGACCGTTCGGCTCGTCCGAAGACATGGAGCAGCAAGGTGGGTGGCCGGGAAAAAGGGGGACGACTGTGTTGTTGTTGTTGAAACCCAGACCGTCCGACCTACCAGAAAGGTGTAAGGTAACAGTTTGGACGGTCGGGAAGTGCCACCCAATTTAGACCGGAACCCAGTGGGGGAGGCATCCACAGGGACCGTACCCTCCTTCCCCTACCACCAACCTCTTGGAAGGACTTTCGGACCCACATGTTTAACGTGATCGTACTCCGCATGAACACGGCGGCAGTTTTTTGCCCGGGTGCAACTCCAGCGCGCTAACCAATGGGCTACCGCGCCCGGGGACGACTGTGTTGTTGATGTTGAAACCCAGACCGTCCGACCTACCAGAAAGGTGTAAGGTAACTGTTTGGACAGTCGGGAAGTGCCACCCAATTTAGACCGGAACCCAGTGGGGGAGGCATCCACAGGGACCGTACCCTCCTTCCCCTACCACCAACCTCTCGGAAGGACTTTCGGACCCACATGTTTAACGTGATCGTACTCCGCATGAACACGGCGGCAGTTTTTGGCAGTGGCTGGAATCGAACCCGGGCCTACCGAGTGCAACTCCAGCGCGCTAACCAATGGGCTACCGCGCCCAGGGACGACTGTGTAGAAAACCCAGACCACACGACCAACCCAAAGGCTAATGGTAGCTTACTGTGTGGCCGGGGGACGACTGTGTTGTTGTTGTTGAAACCCAGACCATCCGACCTACCAGAAAGGTGTAAGGTAAAGGTGTAAGGGGACGACTGTGTCGAAAGCCCAGACCATCCGGCTCGTCCTAGGACTTGGAGCAGCAGATTGAATGGTCGGGGGGGGGGGGACGACTGTGTTGTTGTTGTTGAGACCCAGACCGTCCGACCTACCAGAAAGGTGTAAGGTAACTGTATGGACGGCCGGGAAGTGCCACCCAATTTAGACCGGAACCCAGTGGGGGAGGCATCCACAGGGACCGTACCCTCCTTCCCCTACCACCAACCTCTCGGAAGGACTTACGGACCCACATGTTTAACGTGATCGTACTCCGCATGAACACAGCGGCATTTGTGGCAGCGTGCAAATCTAGCGCGCAAACCACGGGGATACCGCACCCGAGATGGCCAACAGCACGCGGTGTTCCGAGGTGGTCACCCACCAAGTACTAACCGCGCCCGATGCTGCTTGACTTCGGTGATCTAACGAGAACCGGTGTTTTCAGCACGGTACGGCCGTTGGCCCGGGGGGACGACTGTGTTGTTGTTGAGACCCAGACCGTCCGACCTACCAGAAAGGTGTAAGGTAACTGTATGGACGGCCGGGAAGTGCCACCCAATTTAGACCGGAACCCAGTGGGGGTGGCATCCACAGGGACCGTACCCTCCTTCCCCTACCAACAACCTCTCGGAAGGCGGGGGGACGACTGTGTTGTTGTTGTTGTTGAGACCCAGACCGTCCGACCTACCAGAAAGGTGTAAGGTAACGGGGGGACGACTGTGTGAAAGGCCCAGACCATACAGCCAACCCAGGGGTTTACGGCAGTTTGATGTATGGCCGGGGGGGACGACTGTGTGTAAAAGTGCAAACTTTCCACTTTTCAAAATGTATACTTAAAAATGTATGTAAAAAACTACTTTTCAAAATGTATGTAAAAAACAATGGGATAGAATTCTAAAAACTAAACAACTTAGAGATTAGAGACTATTTTCCATAGGCTAACATAGGAAAAATGAAACAAATAGTTGGAGTGAGAATATCCTCTTAAGGTCCGGACTGGTTTACACTGAAAAAGGAAATCCAATGACTTCTGAAATATATATCTGCTTAATTAACCTTATTTGCACAACATTTTGCTTTGTGTCCTTGTTCATTATTGATTGTGCACAAAATCATGTACTTTAATTAATTTTGGATTTGTTTGTGGCCCACTTAGAGAAACATTGTGATTCACCAATGGACCACAAAACACACTTTACAAAACACTGTCCAAAAATACACAAACCAAAGAATTGGCATCCAAATTTTCAATTGGTATACGAAACTATATTTAGGTGTTTTAGCACAGAACAGTTGTAAAAGTATACCATGTCATTAATTTCATTTGAAATATTCTATGTATATTTCTACATTATCTTCAATAAAAATGTTTTGTCTATTTTAGGTTTCCTGGGAAGGAAAACATTGGGGCCAGTAAAACGTGGTATTGTAAATATATGTTCCTTTTGTCCATATACATCATCTGATGTAAGCAATTTTAAAAGACATATGGATACTCATACTGGAAATCGTCCTTTTTTGTGTGAAGTATGCAAAAAATCATTTCGCCAAAAAGCTCACCTTAAAGCACATTTATTAACACATAAACATACAAACTTTGAATGGAACTGAATGTGAGCATAGTTGATCTGAGTATTCATTGTATTATTTAAAAAGAAAATCTTATATAGTATTAAAAAATATTATATTTTGTAATTTTCCATATTGTAGTCTTTTCCATTTGTTTTCTTACCATAACTTTTATTATAATGCTATCATCGAAAGTATGCTAACTTACTTCATAATTTGAATCAAAAATTAGTTAGATTAAATTTGGTGTATTTTATATTATGCTTTGTGTATGCATCTTTAAGACCATAGTTCTTAATAAATGTACTTGAGTATAATTTTTGCCTTGTTTTTCTTCCTATTGTGTTATGGCATTGAAGTACTTCTGCTGCTGTGTTAAAAATATGTTCTATTGCTATGAAATTTTGTTTCTTTAATTATATAACTTGAATGTGAAAATAATGTAAGAATTTGAAAGTTAGATATTGAATGTATCTTCTCTTCCATATGGGAGTGAAAGGTTGAAACTGCATTGACTTTGAATATCAAGTTGCGAAATTTAATTTATGGTCTTTATACTTAAGGTGTAATTGAGTACTAATTATAGTACAGTGGCTCTTATCTTCTAGATAATCATTTTAACATTATATATTAAATGTTGAAGAATAGGATATCGAATGATTTATATCTTTTCTTTAAGTAATTTTTATGAATTTGTTTAAATTATTATAAGTTCAATATTTAAAATAATAATACAGATATACTGTTTAAAAACATTGTGGCGTCTGATCATCTGGTTTATCTTCTGGACTGTCGGAATTATGGCTTTTAAAAAACATGCAGTTCTTTTACTGTAATGTAAACAAGAACACAATTTCTTTCAACCATGGAAGAAGTTGAATATTGCCTGATCGCAGCCAGCTCTCATTTTTACTTTCTCACATATTATAGAATATAGTTATCCCCCCTGAGAGGACACATTGTCAAACTTGGCACCAATCTATAGATTTTTTAAAGCCCTTTAAAATGAAGGATGACATGTTACAATTGGGATCATTTGGACCAACAATACAGATTTTTCTGATTTTTTCTTAAAAAAAAAAAATACTTGAAAATGGATTTTGGTATGAGAAAGTCGAATTGAGCTACTCTCCAGTTAATTGTTTAGGTAAACGAATGCTAATTATATAAAGATTTATTAGTCATATTTCTTACCTATCAGTGTGAGGTTCTGTCATAGTCTAGATTCTTCAGGAAGTCAAGTGCTTTTCTCGTGATCATGTGACCACGGGTTCAAGTTGTGTTTTGTGTTTAGGAGTATACCCAACGCTTGTGATTATACTTGCAGTGCAACAACTGGCTTTGATGGGCAAGTGTTTTACCTGTTAGCACTTTTCATCACTAAATAACTGGTAACTGCACTAGCAGCAAGAAAACATGCTGTGTTGGAATTTTGGAATTACTACAGTAGTCGACAAGAAGTCAATCATACCCTACAGCTTGCTTCAACTTAAAAAAAGTTTGAACTTAGATTGCACAAGACTGGAATGAACAGAACCAGTTTTCTGATGCTGATTATTACACTGGGAGTATGGTTCTAAATGTTAAGAACCATTAATGGGAAATTTAATGACTATGAATCACTGCAAGTATAATGCAGTTTGAGCTCAATCTTATTTACATTTGAAGCCAGTTATGTGGTATGACTAACTTTGTCAGCATCATAGAGATTATCAAAATTGCTGTTAAGTTTTCTTGTTACCAGTGCAGTTATCAACTATTAAATGCTGAAGATTGCGAACAATGACAAAAACTATTAATGATGCTGATTTCTGCACTGAAATTACAATTTCCAACTGCAAACAAATTCTTTGTACAAATTTTTTATTAACTAAATGAGCTGCAGTTCTGAGTTTTCTAGATAATTTATTATTCTGAGATAAGAACAAATATTGTTTTGTGATGACCCACCTACAAATCATAAAGGGCCATTATAGTTTTTATTTATTTAAGAGTGACCAGTGGACTATCAAAATATTTTTTCTTATATAAATGTGTTTGTTAAATTATCTGTAGAATCATTATTTGACTTTTAAATTTATATAAATCTTTGTACTTCCTTGGTAGCAGACATAAAATATTATACCTGACTCACCTAAATTTTAAATATCTACTATCAAGGAAGCACAAAAATGTGTATTCTACAAGCACCAGTTGTATTCGTTGTGGTTTTAAATGCATGTTCTAAAATAATGCCACACTTAAGCCTAACTTTCAAATGCACACACACACTCATATATATATATATATATATATATATATATATATATATATATATATATATATATATACATATATATATATATATATATATATTATCATATTTTGCAAAAACTATGTACAATAATACGTATGACATGATAATACTACATTCCAATATCGAAATGATTTCTTCTCTCACATTTATTCATATCAAATATATATATACAGCAAACCTTAAATTCTGCTTTATATATAAATTTATATGAAATATATTTATGCAATTTAAAGTCAAATTTTCTAGAATAGCATTTTCTTCTCATATTCATTTAATGTTTTGTGATGCTACATTTTATTCTTATTTATGAGTTTTATAAAGTGCTTTGTTTATTTTAGGTTTTCAACCTATGAAAATGTGGCTGCCAGGAAAATTAAATACATGCCCTTATTGTTCCTATACAACATCTGCTATGTATAATTTTAGAAGACACATGATTATGCATAGTGGACAGCGTCCTTTTGCTTGTGAAATATGCAATAAAACATATAATAGAAAAGATCACCTTAAATTGCATTTAGCTACACATACTCTTCAAACATGTGATATTTGCTTTTTAACTTTAAATGGGAAAGATGAGCTTAAAAAGCATAAGGCAGCTAAACATTCATTGTGATAAGCTCAAGTTTTTAATTATTTCAAAGTCTCATTTGTTATAGAATTTGTTTGAATTTCAAGTTTCCTCTTTGAAATTTAATAATTAATTATATATGAAAAGATCATTTGAGATTTGAACCAAATTAATGACTATGTGATTAATTTTTTAATTATGACCATAAACATTTTATATTTTCATTTTTTCTTTTTCTTAACTAAATCTGGTGATAAATATGTTTAATGGCTGAACATAGAATGTTATGATATAAGAGATAATATGATATATATTTCTTTAAAATTTTGTTTGCACTGAAGCAAAATAGCATTGTTTTCTTATCAGCATAGCTCACATTTGAACAATTGATTTTTCAAAGAGAATTCATTATACTATTAACAAATATTAGTGAATAAAGTATCTTTTTATAGTAAGCTGTGAAACAAAATGTACATTTTGTGCGCAGCGAGAATCATTCCTTAAATTAAGGAAACAGAGCAGTTATGTCAGCAACCAATTGGTTAAGCATATGTTTTTTTTATTTTTCCGGGTGTAATTGCTCTGTTTTTCTTGTTTTCAAGGTGGCTTATTTGCTGATTTCCTAAACTGGTGTATACTTTTATATTTTGTTTAATACTATTTTCATACAAAGATGTTTATTCACGGATATTTTTTTTTTCAGAAGTTTGAGTTTATTTATTATAGTATAATATTAGATTGTTTTTACTTGAGAAATTGAAAAACAGTTTAATGTAATTCACACTATGCTTTTTTGTTTTTGAAGATCTTATATTTTGCTAAATATTGTATGAAGTAAAGTTAAAGCATAATAATAAAATTATGACCTTGTTTTATAGATACTTTCTTTTGTATCATATTTTTTTGTTAATTCATATTAATGCCTTATTAAAATCTGTATATTACCTTTGTGTATAAATAAAGTTGTTTTAATTATACTGACTGAACTAAATCTTAAATCATTCATGTCTCAGATGCTGAATATTTGCTATTGCGAGTGATTTTGTATGTCAGTCCTTTCAAAACTTATCATTTTTTCATGCTCTTTTAACTAATTTTTTTGGATATTCACAAAATCATAAATTTTTATCATAAGAATAGAACTCTAAAAAACTTGTGGTGTGTACTTTAAATCACAGTACACTTTGATATGCATTACAGTTTGAGTTCTTGACTCATTGGTTTAAATTATTGTAATTTGTAAAAAAAATTAATTAAATAGCAGCATATTGAAAAGAATAAAGAATAATTGATAATTTATTGAATGAAATAAAAATATTTTTATAGTCACAGAACCCACTAGGGGCATTTCCAAAAATTTGGAATACACTTCCATTGCAGATCTGTTTTCTGAAATGGGAAGTGTATTCCAAATAAATTTTTTATTAAACTGCTTTTTAATAACAATGTTACTTTTTCAGCTTATTCCTTATATCAGTTCACTAAACAATTTTTGTTATTAAGTTTAAAGCCTAAATTTAAAAATTTTATTTTACAATCCTTATATTTTACCTTCTGTTTTAAAATGTGTTGTTTATTTTAGGTTCTCCAAACAGGAAAACAAAGCCTGGAAAAATTATAAATATATGTCCTTTTTGCGCCTATACAACAGCTTTTGCGAGTAATTTTAAAAGACATATGGTTATTCATTCTGGTGAGCGCCCTTTTGCTTGTGAACTGTGTTATAAATCTTATCGTCGGAAAGACCACCTCAGATTGCATCTTATGTCTCACATGAGTGAAACTTGTAGGATTTGTTTTATATCTGTAAATGGAAAAGATGAGCTTAAGAGACACATGTCATCGGTGCATCCATTGTCATAGGTCATTTTTTAAGAAAGTAACAAATTTAAATGTTTTTCAACTTATTCATTTTATTTAACTGGTTTATATTTGATTGTGATTTGTGTTGAACTTGGCTATAATGAGTTGCTTCAGTGCACAACAGCATGCTTGTTATACCCATTACTCGTTAAAGCTACGAAACCATAAAACAGAAATAGCATATATGTATAAAATTTTTTTGAATGTCAAGTTAAGATTGATGTATATAAAATGATAGGAAATTTCTGTACACGCTTTTATTTGGCATAATCTGTTAAATATAAAATACCATTGCTTCATTTTTTGAAAACACGTAAATACATATTTTGCTAAGTATATTTTTCTCTATGTTTTCATGGAAAAATCTTCTAATTTCAATTTTATGCATAACTTAAGATTATGTTCAATTAATTCTCACTTAAAATAATACAACCGAAAAAAAAAAAAAATCAAAAAGTTGCATGGTTTTCATTTGCTTGCTTAGAACTATGAAATTTTGTCTATTGCTTACAGTAGTGATGATATTTTGTATTTGATACACTGATAGATCTAATATTTAAACATATTTTGCTCATCATATCCATGATCTTGTAATGCCTGTACTGGCATTAAATGAGTTTGACTCCATATTATAATTCTATATTCCGAGTACTGATTATGCATTGCAATGCTTCACTTCTGAGTTCAACCAAGCAGGATGTATTGCTATAATTAATTTGAATTAGACATATTGATTAGTTGCTGATGGTAGTGGGTATTTCGAACACTTTATAAATCTGTTACTATATATATATATATTTATTATTCCCTGTTTATGAACTGAGACTGACAATCAGTATTGTTTATAATGAACTTAAAAAGGCTAGAAATAGAACTTAAGAAAGTGAGATTTTGTTCATTAAATTTGAAATTCTGCATTTAAAACTGCAAGTTGCTAAAAATAAGAATCTTTGAAGCATTGCAGTACTAAGTATGTTATATTAACCATTTGCACATATATCACAATGTGATGTCATGGATGTTTACATCACCATGTTGGACGAAATAAATCCCAATGTAGTAATGGATCCAACCATGATATTGTTATCAGATTTGATAAAATATATGGATGTTGTTCCAAAAAGGTATATTGAGAAATTGTAGTGCATATTGTGAACATTGTACTGCACCA
Organism: Amaurobius ferox; assembly: GCA_951213105.1. Classification (NCBI taxonomy): domain Eukaryota; kingdom Metazoa; phylum Arthropoda; class Arachnida; order Araneae; family Amaurobiidae; genus Amaurobius; species Amaurobius ferox. The sequence continues at coordinate 66,574,274 of OX578135.1, read as the reverse complement.
TTGTATCCTTCGAAAAAATGTGCAATTATACTAGCAGAAATTTCAAGCAGCAAGATAACATGGGATGGTAAGTAGATTTTCAATTCAGATTTTCTTCTTTCCAGATGAGAATCATCGATCATTGCTGCATGTCCATAATGTTATAATATGTTTATTATTATTAGATGTTGTACATAAACAATGTTTACTTAATTTAATTTCAATTTTATGCATTTCAAACTGCTGCAAACATTAAAAATTGTTTAAAGATATGTCTTAATTTGTTTGCGTCTTTTCAAGAGATTTAGCTCCTATAGTTTGTATATTTTGGAGTTTATCAAACAATTTAACTAATAACGCATTACTTTATTTTATATAACATTGCTGCTATTACAGAGAGAGTAATTTTTATATTTTTAATTGTACTTAAATCTTCAACCTGACTTGCTATCAGTGGTTGGAAATAGCATGTTACTATATTAGTGTAGTGCACTACTTTTTATGTAGTTTATAATATGACACTACTCTTTTTAAATCATATTATATACTACTTTTTATGTCGTTTATAATATGATTAAAAAAGAGTAGTGTGAAAAGTAGCACAATAAAAAAAAGTGGTAGTTTGTTAGAAAACGTGACATATTTTTAATTACATTCAGCTGAGTTTTTTCAAACAAGCATCTTCAAATTTTCTATTTTGTTTGGGGACAAATGTTCTGCTACTTTTAGTACTTTAGTTATAAAGCATTAAACTTTATGACTTAAGTTGCTTTTCCACACATAAAAATATCCTGTTTCAGGCAACCAACCAATTAAGGACCGTATTGACCATTTCTCAGCACAAAAAGTGCTCCAACTTTAAACAGCTATAAGTCGGTCAATTTTGGTCATAAAAGGGTGATTTTTTTTTTTATTTTGCATAAAATTGTATGAGGATGATTTTCCTAAATATAATTGGTAGGACCGGGGCACTGTTGAAAACCCAGACCATCCGACTCATCCAATGGACTTGAGCAACTATTGGACCAGGGGATTGTATAAAAATTTATATTTTGTATTTCTTTCAGAAGTGTATTTATTGATTTAAACTGTTTCTAAGATAATAGATTTTAAAATTTAAAATATTTTTGCAATTAGAAGTGTATCTTTGTGACTAATGGTTGAGGAAATAGCCATTGGACACCTGTAGCACTGGACACCCTGTATATATATAATAAGAATACAATTACAATTAAATGCAAAAATTTTACAATCAATAAATGGTATATAATTGAATAGCGAACCTGCAGCTTATACAAAAGTTACCTAATATCAGACTAAGATGAATGAAAGAAGAGGAAATTGCCCACATAATGCTAAAAGAAGTGGTGGAAGAGCGATTGTTAACTCTCCTGAAATCCGGTTACAGCTAGCAGCTTAGCCATAACACACTCCCGGATGCCGGGTGCGGTATCTCAGTGGTTAGCATGCGGGAATTGCACTCGGTAGGCCCGGATTCGATTACCTCCGCTGCCAAAACTGCTGCCGTGTTCACGCATTGTATGATCACGTTAAACATGTGGGTCCGTAAGTCCTTCTGAGAGGTTGGTGGTAAGGGAAGGAGGGTACAGCCCCTGTAGATGCCTCCCCCACTGGATTCCAGTCTAAATTGGGTGGCTCTTCCCGGCTGTCCAAACAGTTACCTTACACCTTTCTGGTAGGTCGGACGGTCTGGGTCTCAACAGCAACACTCCCAGATGCGAGCAAATGTATAGGCAATGCCCCCAAAATGTCGTCATAAAATGCGGCATCAGACCTGCATGAAGCTACTGAAAAAATCAGACATCAAACATCAAATAATTACACGGATATACACCATCCCAATTACAAACAAACAATCATCATGACACATTCAATGTTCTCCCAGCCTCAGACAAATCAATAGCAATGAAACTGCAACACCATCCTCTTTATCAGATAATCTGGATCCAGTCGTTTCCATTTCCAAATGAGATATTTTTTCATTGCCATTCCTGAACAACTTAATTTGAGTGATTAATTTTAATCAACCTCATTGGATTCAATATTCCACAGTGCATTACTCCTTCCAATCGTATACCACCTCATTTCCAAATTTCATTGCATAATCATCCAATCACACAAGATTTTCCAATCCTTCCTTTATTTTCTATATCCAGGTTGCCATTCTTGATCCATAATATACAACAAGGTTATTAGATACTTTTGTTTTGAGTAGAACCTATTAATATGTCACAATATAAATTGATGCGGATATTTCTGATGATATGCCTGCCTAATCAAAAATCTATCACTTTATAATCTGTCGATTTCATGTATTATATCAATCGGATTTGATATATATATACAGGGTGTCCCAAAAAGATTGAAACACGCTTTAATTCTTTACCTGTTGGAGATAAGTGGGTAATGTAAATTGCAAAAATGTTTAATGTAAGGTAGGAAATAAGACTACATTAATGAAATTTGAGTATTTATAATAATGTACTATTGCTCAACCTGAAACAGGCATTTGTTTGGGTTAATTAGAATTTAATACTCAGACCTGAGGAGGAATTTAATTCTGACTAATCATCGAATTTGGGCCGGTGCTGTTCTTTTCTCTTATCGGCATTATGGCCGGGATTCTGCTTCTATGGTGATGTTAATATTACTTGAATTTTATATTATTACATTTTTCTAATATATATATATTTAGTTCGATGTAAAGGTTTAAATAATAAAAACATATTTAAAAATAATAAATTGTGCTCCAATAATTTCAATTGAACCAAATCTGAATACAGTAAACATTACATAAACGCTTACTATTCAGGTTTTGGAAAATGGAATATGTCAGTTATATGTATATATATGTATATATATTATATATGTTGTATGTTTGTGTGTATATATATATATATATATATATATATATATATATATATATATAAAATCCACTATTATTATAAAAGGGTAATTAAAAATGTCAGTTTTATTCTGAAAAGATTTTATATGTGAACTTCGGGCCATGTGATTCCTCTTCCCCTTGCTCGGTAGAGGGTCATCCCATTTCCCTAGAGAACAAGTTTCTCCTCTACAAACAAGTCGTATCTCTGTTTTTGTATGCCTGCCTTGTCTGGGATGTGGCTGAAAAAAAAAATATATATATATATATATATATATATTAGGAAATTGCAAGTTATCCAAAACAGACTTTTGCGAATGTTGACCAACTCCTTATTTTGTCCAAAACAAAGAGACATCATGAGCTGAAAGTCTCTGGTGTTCAAAAGAAAATTTGCAAACTGAGTTGTTCACAGAATTTTGTGATTGCAAGGTTTTACTTCATAGTCAAGGAGATGCTGAACTTAAAACTTCCAATTTCTTATGATGTTTTTACCAGCTTAAGGATAGCACTACAAATTCTGTTAACAATTGCTGTATCAGTTGTCAGCTGTAAACGTTCTTTCAATATGTTAAAACTAATATTGTGTTACTCAAGAGCATCAATGAGATAAGCCCTTTTAAATGATCTTGCTCTTAGTGTTGAAAATGGAAATGTTGGAAATGATTGATTTTAATGAAATTATAGATTAATTTGCCACTGCAAATCCAAAAATAAATATTTAGGATACTGTGTAATTTTTAAATGTATGTTTGAAATATTTTGCATACAGAAAAATAGGACAAACTTTTTATGATTTAATTATCGTTGCAGGAAACACAAGCATTCTATATTTTTATAATAATAGAAAGCTTAATTTTAGTGTTTGCATTATGGGATATTTTGAAAACACTATAGGAAACATATTTATAGATGCATTTAAGGCCATATGTGTAGGTGTGTTTAAAGTGTAAATAAAACTTTCAACTAGCAAGAAAATAAAAATCAGATGCAATTTTCAGAATTGAAATGATTAATTTGAAATCTGATATTGCTTTTTTAAGTTTAGAGATAATTTTGCATCAGAAACATTTGATGAGAGAATTTTTTTAATTGCAATTTTTATTGTCATTCAGATATATTTATCAGAATTTTATAATTTGATTTAATGTTTTTGCATTTTTTTAAATTCTCTCTTACTGAGCAATTTAAATTAGAAAATATGTGTTTATTCTAACTAATGCTGAAAATAAACATGTACTATATAATATACTTTAAAAATTATAACTTTATATATATATATATATATATATATATATATATATATATATATATATATATATATATATATTAATTTCATCAATATTTACATCTTAAAATCAAAATCATTCTAATAGAAAATTGTAATTTATATTTTAACAGCACAATTAAAAATTATGCTTGACAAGAGATCATGATGCATGATTGATTAACTTATTCCAGAATATACTATTGCACCATAGTTTAGAATGGGCACACATTTATCAATGTCCTCAGGTGTGCCCTATACTCTTGCTACACTACTGGCTTCATTGATTTTTTGGCAAAATACAAAATTCTTCAATTTAAGTAGGCTCCCTATGCCTGCTCGGTGTGGCTTCTGGCTTTTCTTTAATGTAAAAATGCCACAAAAGGGTTCCCGATTTCAAAGCAGGAAGGAGATGTCGAATGCAATGATGTAACTGTTGGAAATACCAGAAATGAATTTTGAGAAATATTTCCAACACTGGAAGGAACATTCGGCTAAGCCTATGGGATCCGCAAGGGGACACATCCAAGAAGTTTGAAGTTTGAACTCAATAGATGAGCTGCTTGTTTTTTCGAGATCTAAGGTTGACCAAACCTTATAATTTATATCTTTAAATAAATCATGTAACTTCTTATTGCTGCTGTTTAATATAACAGCACAGTCTTATTTGATTGGATGTGATGAGGAGATGATTGTTATCAATAACTTGCTACAATTTATAATGTAAATAAACAAAATATTTTTCTTATAAATTTTACTTTAAGGGCCATTAAAAATATTTCACTGTTTGAGTCTAATTTTAAAGTGACCAAATCTATTTTTTATTATTGGATGCTGAGCATATTTTTTCCCAATCCATTCTGATAGTTGCAGGTAATAAAATTAAAATTACTTCAGATAAAGTTAAAGTTACTGCAGTATTACATCATTTGTATATGCTTCTCTCTACATAGTTTTAAGACTAGCCTGTTGCTCAAGAATATAATATAGTGAATGTCCCATGCTCTTTAAGTGCCTAGTTTAAATAAATATTTCCATAAATACATTTAGTTGAAACTTTTAATAGATGTTGATAGATCTATTTTCACTTGAGCTGTCCCATTCTCCTTGTGCTAAATTTTTATACTGTACTTTTAAATAGTTTATCTTTATGTGGATTTTACTTAATTTGAATGAGTAGCTTATATCCTCAAGGCATGTTACTTCTTTCACTAATTTATCTGCTACCTCATTGCCTAATATGCCAATGAGGGCTTTATCTCAATGTAGGTTTATATTTCCACTCTGAGTATATATGTTATTTTTCACCTTACTAACTAATTCATTTTCATAAAGTGATTAGAACTGATTTCGAATCAGAGCAAATATGAATGTTTTAAATATTCTTTTCCATGACATATTCAATGGCTCTGGGGATAACATAAAGCTTCTCATTATATGCAGTACTTAGGTCATTTAACCTATATTTTTCATCTTTAAAAACTTGATTGTATTATGATAATGCATCCAACTCCTTTGGTTTATTTTGGATCCATCCATATAAATAATACAGCTTTAATTTGTTGATTGAGTGTTATCCCAATACACCTATACCTCGCTATACGGCTGCTCTTTATATGGCATTTCGCTATAACAGCCTTTTTTTATTATGGCACTTTTTTTTATTTACGGCTCACAATGTTTCGTTATAAGACCCAAAAAAGTGCTGTACTGATAGCGACCTTCTGTTTAGTTTCAACTTCTCCCTTTAGGCAGCACTACTACATTTTGCCTCACGCAAATATGAGGAACATTTGGCACAACATTGTCATCATTTTACTGCGTTGTCGCTTTAATGTAGTTATACGTGTTTATTCTCGTTTGTTTTCTAGTTGGGTTTTGAGACTGTATTTTTGTATGTATTTGTATAAGACTATTTCGTATGTATTTGTATAAGACTGTATTTTTGTTACATATTTAATTAATTCATTAATTGTTTTAAATATAATCGTCCCTTTTTTAGGAAAAAATGCCACCGAAATGTTAATTGAATTTGGAGATTGATACTGATAAAAATAAAAAGAGAAGCCGAAAATCTGTCATGCTAGAGACCAACCTAGAAGTTTTACGTCATATTGAAGCTGGTGAGGAAATTGTTCAAATTTGTAATGCAATGGGACTGGTGAAGTCTACCATTCAAACTATTCATGATAGAAAAGAAGAAATTAAAACACATTCGCTATCTGCTGCACCTTTAAGTGACTCAAAATTAACTCGCCAAAAAAGCAGCATTATGGAAAAAATGGAAAAATTATTAGATATGTGGATTGAAGACAATAATCAATGAAGGATGCCAATGAGCCAAATGACTATCCAAGAAAAGGCTAAAAGTATTTTCAAAAATTTGAAGAAGGAGGTTACTGATGAATCTGTGAAAGATGTAACATTCCAAGGAAGCCAAGGTTGGTTTGAAAAATTCAAAAATCACCACAATTTGCACAACTTAAAAATGAAAGGTGAAAGAGCTAGTGCCGTTGATGATGCAGCTAAAGAATATCCCAACATTTTAAAAAGAATTATTTAAAGAGGTGGATACCGACCTGAATAAGTTTCAATGTAGATGAGACAGGACTCTATTGGAAGCGAATGCCTGAAAGAACTTGCATTTCAAAATATAAAAAGTCTGCATCTGGATATAAGGTGTCAAAAGAATAATTAACTTTGCTCCTTGGAGCTAATGCTGCAGGGGATTTTAAGCTAAAACCACTTTTAGTATATATTTCCAAAAATCCAAGGTGTTTTAAAAGACTGAACAAGAAACAATTGCCCGTCATTTGGAGATCCAACAAGAAAGGTTGGATGACTAAGATTCTCTTTGAAGACTGGTTTAAAAATTACTTTTGCCCAGAAGTAAAAAAATATTTGAAGGACAATAACTTGAGCAACAAGGCATTGCTCATTTTGGATAATGCTCCAGGGCACCTGGTTAATTTATCCGAATTATCTGAAAACGTGGAGATTGAGTATCTTCCCAAAAATACAACAGCTCTAATCTAGCCAATGGATCAGGGTGCAATAGCCACTTTTACGGCTTATTATTTACGCAGAACTTTTCGTAAACTTCACAAAACCGATGGTGAATCTTCGATAAAACAGTTTTGGAAAAACTACAGCATCAGAGATGCCGTAGACAACATTAGCGAATCATGGAAGGAATTAAAATCGACCACAATGAACCATATTTGGAGGAAAATATGGCCAGAATGCATAAAAACTAATGACCCTAAAGTTAATTCTCTTTCTGAAATTCGACAAAACATATTAAACTTAGCAAACAATCTTGGTTTTGAGGATTTGGAAGAAGGTGATTTGATTGATTTTCTAGATGCTGACAGAGAAACTCTTTCAAATGAGGAACTGATCCAGTTAGAAACAGAATGAGCACTTGATGAGGAGCCAGAGCCTGCTAGTATATGCCAACAGCTAACAGCAAAATGCACTTTCTTATTTCGAGCAGGGAATGAACATTATTTTTATGTAAGCATTTTTATAGGAAATAAAAAGAATAAAATGCTTTATGAACTAAAAACTATATTATTTTATAAAAAATTGGAACAGATCCAATTGAATTTGCATGGGTTTGTATCAAAATAATTGATTCGTTATATGGCTTTTCGCTTTACGGCCAACTTTTCCAGAACGTATCTAGGCCGTAAAGCGAGGTATGGATGCATATGAGTTTTTCCTTCTATGGTGCAATATTGGAATAAACAATATCTTCTACATCTTGTGGATAGATAGTTAATTCATCTGCAGTTATAGTTTTTTTTTGTCTATACAATAATACTTCATTGTTTAATTTTATATTTAATGGAAAACATCCAGCAAGTATTTGTAAAGTAGTCACTGGAGTAATTTGATAACATTCAGTTAATGATAGAAAGGCAACTATTTTTATTTGCTTTAATTTATTATTCATTATTCTGGTGTTTCTGTACCATATCTCAGTTCTGTAGTTAATGAATTTTTCGGTCACCTTGAGATAAATTTCTTTCATAATGTCAGGTTTGATTCTCCAAGTTGCTCTGGAAAATCTTGTAAGTTTGTGATGAAAGTTCAACTTTATTTTTCACATCATTCAAATATCTAATAAATCATTTTTGTATTCTTTATTTTAAGATCACTCCTCAGTATTTCAATGTTGTAAAGGGTTTTCAGGGTATAAAGAAAATTTGCAGTTAGAATAACATCAGAAAAAAAGAAATAAACTAATAATGATGGGCAAGAAAAGAAGGGGGGGGGGGGAGACAAACTGAAGGATAAGACTACAGCAGCAAAAGACTTGATGTCCACCTTTGAGACCTTAAATATTCAAGGGGGATAAGTGCTCCCCCTATGGGCATCTATGCAGCCACTGGCTAATTTGCTAATTTGGGTGATTACAGAAAAAAAAAAATTACGTTATTATCGGTTGATTAATTCTTTGAATAATATTCAGTTCCAAAAAATTAATCAACCAGTTTCCAAATTCATTCATATTTTGATAACCGGTTTTTGGAAACTGGCTTAGTGACCACTGGGTATCTACAACTAAAATTTTGGGGTCCATTTACTAAATTTATTGTTTTTTGATATTGATATTTTATTTTAAGAATGTGAAATAGAAAAAAAGTTAATGGCTAATAAATAAAAGAAAAGAATTGATTTTAATAGTATTTTAAAATAAGGTATTTTCTATAATTTATGAATATTAGGAAGTATAGGATTTCCATTACTGGAACAACAGCCTATGTTAAAAAAATTAAAGATATTTAGGTTTAAAATCAGTTTTACCCCCATGTACGATTGTTTTACTGTAAATAAAATAAAAATTTTATATATATATATGAAAAAAAATTAGTATATTAATGTCTAATATATAAGACACAAAATTTGTATGTCTGGAAATGTTTACCCACTTTTAAAAGAGATCTAGCTTGTAATTTGGTTCATGATTGCTCAAATGGTGTAACTGACCAGAAAATTCTAAAAACTCAAATTTTTTTTTCATTAGGTTGATTGTGAGAGGTAATTTTGACCCTATATCTAGTCTATATTTGAATAAGCCTCCCACGCTTGATAGTATCCCGTGGTACAACCTCGTAAACCCCAATGCGCGTAACCGTCCGAGGGCGTTGCCGGGGCGCCGCCCAAAGGATACGTTCTACCGCTCCAAATGGAGACGGTCTTATCTAGCATTGTTTTATATCTGCTATACCTCTTTTGCAATGAATTCTAGCTAATTCCTGCTTTTCCCTGACATTTGGAAATTCGCGACCTTACGACGAACCTTCCTCACGTTAAAAATTTTATAAAAAGCTTAACTTTCTGTTCCCTTACTCAAGCTCAAGGCCCTGCGCTCTTTGGGGGTGCTCTTCTACCCATCTTACATTTCTCTTCTCGCTAGGTGCCTTCTTGAGCCTTAGTTCTTTCACTTTCTGTAAGTCTTGGAAATGGGCCCGACTTCGATTGTCGCTCCCCCCCCCCCCTCCCCTCCCTCCAAGTAAACCTTAGATGTAAACGCTTGAATATATGAAAATCACTTTCTCTTATCTTTTTATGGTAAAATAACAAGTTGAAACCTCCCTTCTCTTTAGAATGTGATGCTAAACCCATATCAGTCATCATCTAAGCTCCATCGATCCTGAGAAAAAAAATGCTTCAAAGAAATTTTTGATAAAAACAATGGTTTGGCAAAAAATTTTCCGCCAATAAATTTCATTGTTGATAGTTTTAAGAACGTTATGTAATTCCCCCCCCCCCCCCGTCTAAACCTTTTATTTCAAATATTTAGCAACTGCGGAAGCGCAGCGGTTAATTTTTAATTCTCTTATTTAGGGCACCTGTTCACAGATTAGTCGCTGCTAGGCTTTAAATAAATTTCCAGGGAAACTAGTTAATTTTCATAGAGCACGATTTTGTTTAGAGTCCGCATAGCAAAAAAATTTAGAGCACCCGGGACAAATTTTCTAAGTCATTGCGATTGACATCAAATTGGTTGTCATGCTCTTAGCTGGCATGAAAAGAAGTATTTCGTTTAGTCTCATTCGTAGATGTTGCTTATATATTTATGCAGCGAATCTAATTCTATCAAAATTGTTATTAGCATATTTTAGGAAGTATTTTCTAGTTTTGATAATTAGCACTAGATGGCACCACTATGTTAACTAAAGAAGTGTATGCAATCTGCTCCCTGAGTTTTAATATTAAATTTTTCAAAATTTTCTTCATGATTAGGGGGAAATAATAGAACTACGCCGAGTCTCTAAGAACACTACAATAATATTTTTTCCAAGAACGGGCAAAGTTTAACTGCAGCCATAAAACGACAAATAATGGGACTCGGATTACTATAAGTAGAATGGCAACGACAATAACCGGTTGATGTTTACTTTCTGCATGTAGCTTGGATTGTGAATTAGTTTTATTCTGTTCTCTTATCGATGTTTATTATTGAAGTTGATTAATACAATATTTGGTTGCGATTATAAAGTTAAATTTTAGCTAATCTTAAATTGGCATTTTGCGTTAAATTAAGGATGCTGCCAACAGGATCACTTATAGAAGTTATGGACTCCCTGAACCTAACATATTTTCATCTCGGGTCTTCTTCATTAAACGAAACTGTTATCGGGCATCTTGCTTCCTGGATGGGGCACCTGACATTTGAGGAAAATAAAATAATTTTGGGAACTGTAGTGTTCTATACAAAAAATATTTGTAGTGTTTTCTGTCTTCCAACAAAAGTCAGGCACCCATGGATTCTAACTCCAAACTTAAGTGTCCTTTGGTTGTTGCTTGGAAAAGGAATATATTTGAATATGAGGAGGTTATGTAAAAATAATGTTGATATATATATATATATATGTATGCATATACAAAAATAAAAAATTGGATTTCTGTTTTAGAGGATGGAGAGGCTAATCTTCTGCATCTGACCAAAGTTTGGCATTGCATTGCTTATTTAGAGGAATGTTGTAATTTCTTTCCTGTAAAATAAAACGTGTTCTTTCATTGAGGCTCCAAAGGTTAAAGTCTGCAAAAATTTTAATGGTTTAAAAGAAAATTCAGAATTTATAAATCAAAGGTACAGTTTGCTTTTACATGCTATGCTATAGAGCATAATTTAAGAAAATTTATTGGTTTTTTTGGAACGACCACCTGAATTTCATTTGCTCATTGTTTTATGTTGTGATCCATGTAAGCATAAATTTGAAATATATTTATATTTACAATGACATCTCTAGAATTTTAATTAAAATTAATCTTATTTTATTTTAAATACATTAATAGAAATAAAGAAGCGCAAAGTGTCGAAAGCCCAGACCACTCGGCTCCTCCGAGGACTTAGAGCAGCAAATTGAGTGGCCGGTAAAAAGAAGCGCAAAGTGTGAACAACTAGAATAATAAATTAAGAATATGAACCCAGCAGTTTTAATTTTTTTCTCAAATGGATCCAACATTTTTGTAGCATAGAGTTTCCGGGGGCCCACTTTTATTAAACAGCAGAGCGAATATGATGTTGTTGTTGAGACCCAGACCGTCCGACTTACCAGAAAGGTGTAAGGTAACTGTTTGGACAGCCGGGAAGTGCCACCCAATTTAGACCGGAACCCAGTGGGGGAGGCATCCACAGGGACCGTACCCTCCTTCCCCTACCACCAACCTCTCGGAAGGACTTACGGACCCACATGTTTAACGTGATCGTACTCCGCGTGAACACGGCGGCAGTTTTGGCAGCGACTGGAATCAAACTCGAGGCTACCGAGTGCAACTCCAGCGCACTAACCAAAGGACTACCGCGCCCCAGAGCGAATATGTTGTTACTGTTCATTGTATATACCTTAATTGCTTTCTTTTAAGGATAATTTACATTACATTTTAATGGTAACATTACTGCCCCATCGTCTTTGAGATAAACATTTTGCATTGCACATGTTTCAAGAAATTTAAATATGTACCAAAATTACTTCAAAGCACTATGAGTAGACTATTGCATTCAGGGTTGTTTGATTTTTTTTATTTTTTGTCGGTGGGTCTATGAATATATAAATTGAATATAATTGCATTATTCAATTTGTATGTATAATTTATGTAGTATAATTATTCACCTAATGCATTTTCACGATTGTTTTATCAAAACCAAATTTACTTGACAGACAAAAGCCATATTTCATTACTGGCCATTTTTATCTTTAAAAATTTGTGGCAGCAAAGTTGTGATACTTATTATATCCATATATTATAAACTATATTAAATATTAACACCACAGCAGCTAAAAAACTACACATCATATAGTAGCTCGGGCGCGGTAGCCCATTGGTTAGCGCGCTGGAGTTGCACTCGGTAGGCCCGGGTTCGATTCCAGCCGCTGCCAGAACTGCCGCCGTGTTCATGCGGAGTACGATCACGTTAAACATGTGGGTCCGTAAGTCCTTCCGAGAGGTTGGTGGTAGGGGAAGGAGGGTACGGTCCCTGTGGATGCCTCCCCCACTGGGTTCCGGTCTAAATTGGGTGGCACTTCCCGGCCGTCCAAACAGTTACCTTTCACCTTTCTGGTAGGTCGGACGGTCTGGGTCTCAACAACAACATCATATAGTAGCTGGCAGACAGCAAATGAGATATTATAAGTAGACAGTAGATGGTTAATTTTTAATGGCAAGTTTTCCCCCACTTTAACCCATGAAAATGCATGTGACGCACTGAATTCTCCAGCTGTGGCAGGCAATTGCAGTTTTTCAAGAACTTGTAGCAATCTTATTGTTCTAGTCTTTTGTGTAGCTCAGTTTATTGTGTCCTTTGTTAGTTGACGAATGAATGGAATTTTTACTGTTATTTTGTTCTGAATAATAGAAAGGTTTGCATGAGTTAGGGAACCATGTGCTTGTGTGATTCTTAATGTTTCACTGCTATATTTCATGGTAGGTTTGTTTGTAATATTTTGATGTGAAAGTTGCTACATTTTTAGTTAATATTTGATACGATTTAATGTTGTGATACATATTATATCCATACGTTATTAACTATGGTATTTAATGTTAACACCACAACAGCTAAAAAACTGTACATTTTATAGTAGCTGGCAGACAGCAAATGTGATTTTATAAGTAGACAGTAGATGGCTAAATTTTAGTATAAAAGTATAGTAGTATTTTTTTATGCTACATTTTTACATATTTCTGCATATTTTTATATATTTTCACAATTACAAAAATTTATGTGACAACTTCTTATGCGATGTTTATTCATTCAATATATTACATTATATTATATGAATCCTTTCAGTCTAAACTATCTAAGCAAAAACGAACTATGCTTTTATAATACCTATTAATTTTATGAATTCATATTTAGCATTGAGTTCATTTTTATTTAATTAAATAATTTTCTTATTTTTCCATGTCTTTTATTTTGAAATTTTATTTATTTTAAAGTTTTTAGTTTCCTTTTCAGCTTTCTGAGTTATAACACAGAGGTACGCTAATTTTTTTATATTCTCAAATATATATATATATATATATATATATATATATATATATATTACCAACAGGTAGTATTTATTTAAACATTCATGTTATATATATTGAAAAAAATTGAAAATTTTATTAAATATTTATTGAATATTAAATCGTCATTGTATTGAGTTTATGTACATGTTAGATTTTATTTTCTAATTTCAATTTTGATTGTTTCTATTATCATAATTTTAATTCAATAATGTTTTTTCAATTGAAATATTGACTGATTTGATGTATGGGTTTGTATTTTATCATGTGTCCTTGTTGAAATTCCATTTATTTCAGGTTCTCAATTCGAAAAAGCACTTGGATTAGAAAAATTTTGTGGTGTTATAAATGTTTGTCCATTTTGCCCATATTCAACGCCTGCTGTTGGTCACTTCAAGAGACATTTGCTTACTCATAGTGGAGAGCGCCCTTTTACTTGTGAAATATGCAAAAAATCATTTCGCCGAAAAGAACATCTAAAATCACATTCAATAACACATTTGAGGCATATTTTGTAAGTTTGAAAAGAAAGAAAGGGTTCAGGATGTGTAAGTGAACTAAGCTTTGATTTTAATGTTCCTGGATTATTGTGAATGAATTAGATTAAATCTCTTTATAAAGTTCATGATAAGTTTTTTAATGTAACAAATGTTTTATTTAAATTTAAAATAATGTACTAGTGAACTATATTAATTTAGGTCCACAGCATAAATATTGTGATATATATCAAAACTATTTTATAAAATAATAATTAAGTTATTTAAATTTTTTAAAGTGATTATTGTTTAACACAGACATTCAAATGTTTTTTGAAAATTAAAATATATTGCATAGCAATTATGAATATTGATTTTTATTTTTATATAAACCAATTTTTTAAATAAAACAAGACAGAAATTGACCATTTTAGTTTTAATAGTTTTCTAAAAAATCATGATTTCCTATTAAATGCACTTGTTTTCATCACTGAATTTTAGGTATATAATTTTTAGGATATATTTTTATTATATCAAAACTGCTAGTATTAAGTGATTCTGTTTTCATGAATATTTTATCATAAATAAAAATATTCTAAGAAGTTTGTACTTTCTGGTGAACAGGAGAAAATGTGGAAAACTTAGAGAATTTAAAAACTAGAAAATCAGTCAATTATTCTTATAAACCTGGAAATTCAGTGGAAATTGTTATAATTCTAATGATCTGTATGCAGTGTCTACTTATAATTTTGTCTAAAAATATCACCAATAGCATCAAATGTCAATTACTTTATATGTAATTAACATATAAATGACATCAGTATTAGGATACTAACATGCAATGTTTTCATTTTTCTTTAGTTTACATTTTTAAAGCTACCAATAACCATAAAAATCTATAAATAGCAAAATTTTTGAAGTAATGTAATAATGTGTTACCTTTTGTGTAAAGAGTGCTTAAAAATCATGTAATTAACTATAATTAAAATATATCAGGTTTGGTATATATTTAGAAATTTTATGGAACTTTCAATTTGAAATTAGTGTTTTATTCTCAATGTGAAACACATAGTGAAATAGTTTACTAGGCAATATTTTTAGTAAGAAAACAATCTTGACTAATAATTGAATCCTCAAAGTTTTTTAAAAGACAAAATAAAAATTAATGATTTTAATCAAATATTATGGAAATAAACAGGATTCTTTGAGATTACCAATATTTTAAATAACAAGACATTATAGCAACAGTCTTGTTTTCAATTAACTTGAAATTTTGATTCCCAGTTAGATATTTACTGAAAAACAAATATTATTAAAAAACGTAATTATAAATTGTTTTGTGATTTCAATTAATTTTCAAGTGAAAGTAAAGCCATTGAGTTTGTTATTTTTGAGTTGGATTTAATTTGCTTTTATCTGTCTGTCTGTCTACTATATCCAGTGATATTTCCTCCATTAAAGTAATAAAAATTTGTTTAAAGCAACATTCAACACAAAATTAATGTTGTCAACCAGTTTCAATGGCAAAAAATAACTTTCTTCATCAGGATAGGCAAAACATTCAACTTATACTCATTAAAGTAAAATCAGCAACTGATTACTTTATTACGTTCATTGCATTAGCAGTTGTTTGTGCTGTACATGTTTTATATTACTTCGGGTCTTTCTAGTATAGCACTTTAGTTGCCGATGTTGCTTCGGCAAGTGTAGGTTGTGCTTCTTGCTTATTCCAACGAAGAAGGCTGTTTTTTTAACACTTTACAACATAGTTGAAAAGTGTTTATGACTTTGTTCATTCTGTCTGTCTGTCCATTAGCACGATAACTGCCGTAAAAATCACTTTATCGAAATGAAATTTTAGTATGTTTTTCAGATGGTCTGTGGGACCTATGGGAATATAAATAAATAATATCACCCAATTAGTTTTTTATTGACCCCGGGTTGAAAAATTAAAATACATTGAACCCTATGGGACCTAATTTTTCAAAGATTTTTTAAGCAAATTTAAAATTCACAAATTGCTTCGAAATTTTTAGGAAATATTCACATTATCCCATAAAATATATAAAAAAAATTTCAGTAAAATATATTAAGTAGTTTTTTAATTAAGTAGTTTTTTAATAAACAAATTCAATTAAATTCTGACTTTTGGGATATCCTCCAGAAAGAAAAAAGAGATATATAATAAATACTTTCCAAGAGTTTAATCATTTTGTATATGAGAGAGGTTTCACATTTAAAAATAAATTTCGTAGATAACAATTTTTCAAATTTTTTTTTAATTTTATATTACTCTTCATGATATACTTATTTGATGGTATTTTTAATGCACTTTCCTACGTCCTAGAGAGTTAATATTTGGTACACAGCTTAAATTTGTTGCACATTTTATTCTACAAATATTTGGTGGATCTTTAAATATGCATCATATATTTTTTTCGAAATGGCCTGTAAATAATCCCAGTTCACTTCTATATATCATTGTTGTAATATTGTTAAAAATTCTGATGTGGGCAGCACATGTCTTTCCCTGCAGACTCATATTCACATTTTCTTTATTTCTTCAATAATAATTTGAGTTTATCTGCACAAAATAACAGCCATAAGTATTTTAAATGACATTAAATTTGCACGTTAAACTTACATTTGGTTCTCATTTGATAGCTGGACTTATTGTCAAAGGTGGCGTAGTGAAAACGTGAAAAAACTAGAATATCTCAAGAACGGCTAGTCCTAGAGGGGTTAGTCTTATTCTTTTTGTTGTCAAAAATCACGTATAAAATAGGAATTTAATTGATATAATTGAGCACATATAGTCTTTTATTTTTATATTTAACGACTTTTGCGGGCCATTTCGCAAAAACAGCCCGTTCCTTTTTCCCGAATCGTACTAGAAAAACCTACAAATGATTTATATACCAAATTTTGTTAAATTTGGTATATAAATCACTTGTAGGTTATTGAAATATTATACACCAAATTTTGTTAAATTTGTTCCATTGGTTTTTAGCTAGAGTGGATAAAGGCAATTTCTGCCGGCCATTTCGCAAATAAGGCAGATTTTTTTATTACGAATTGTACTATAATCTAATGAACATCAGGATTTCCCACAAAAAACATACCTACCAAATTTTATGAAATTCGGTCCATTAGTTTTTCAATTAGAGTGGATGTAATATCCTCACAAACACACAGAAACATACACAGATACACCCTTACACACAGAGACGTCTTCCTAAAAATAGTTTTTTCGTGTTCTAGAAGTCTCAAAAAGTGTAGATCCTTCGAAAATTCGAGTTCCGATCTTCGGCACGATTCCAATACTTTGAATACATACACACACACACATATTTTATCTGTGTATCTGTGTATCTAAATTCCGTGCCTATGCAATTACAATAGTTGTGATTTTAAATGATACCTAAACTTTTATTATTTCTTCAATGAAGCCTAATTTTAACTTATGCAGAATGCAAATATCTCAAGCGATTGTAAGGTGAGTTAAATAAGAATTGCTGAATTTTTTTCACACAAAATTATTTTGCTCTGGAGTCTGGAATACAAGTTATATGAATGAAATATTCATTGATTTTGCATAGAGAATCAGATGATTTATATTTCGGTACAATTTTAAATATTTAAGTATAATAAATTACTGTAGTACTGTGATAATGTAAAAGATATCACCACTTAATGTATCACATTTTAGAAATTTTTAAATGAAATTGCATTTCAGTTGGAAAGTGTTTCATAATCAATGCTTATGCATGATTGATCTTTCTTGTTTTATATAAATATTGCACATGCTCTGCTCATATCATTGCTATATATTGTCTGATGATAACTCTTTTTAGACTTAACCAAGTCTTTTGAAAATTTTGTGTTGTAGAATTGAAATCTCCATCACTTCATACTGAGTTATATAAATATATCCATTGATAGTAAATAGAATGTAAACATGCACCTTTGCTTTTACTGTGGGCTTTAAAATTTTGAAAGGATGTAGTACAAAGAGATTGAATATCTTTAAAAAAAAAGTTGATTGTCATATTCTGAATTACTTAGATTTTGATATTTTTCTGTTAAACATGAATAATTTCTACATATTTTCACTTTAATGATTGTACACTTGTTTATTTCTAAAGTTATATAGAACACAAGCTGTAGTGCCCACAGTCAATGGTCATTATTTTATTGTAGTCACTTTTTTAGTAATAATTTTACAAAAAGTAAAAAAAAAAAAAAAAATATTTCAATCAAACTAATGTGGATGCTTTTGTATATAAACTTTATACATAAGCTTTATACATAAGCTTAAGCATAGTGTGTTTATGAAATAAATTACTCTTTATTATTCTGTATTAAAAATATATGCTCAATTTTATTTACTGTCCCCTATGCAGCAGCAGCAGCACTCAATATTTCTCTTACCATAACAACTAACTGACTCATTTGCTGATCAGCAAATTCCCTCTCTCTCTCTGCTTCTATATAAACTGTCTTTGGCATAAATTTGCCAATACCTTCAATTTGTAATTTTAATTGTTTTAATCGCCAAATAAAGGAAGAAACAATTTTTTTTCATTGAGAGTTTAATGAATTTTGCTGCTGAAGAATATTTAGGAAATTGTATTGTGGTAAGTTTCGCTGATGTGAGAATTTTAAAATTAATTACATAGTTAGCATGTAATTATTTCCCATTCTTTGTAACATCAGGATATTATTTTATAGATTCCATGCAAAGCTCATCAAAAAGAACATTCTTTAATCTTTTTAATGGTGTTACGATTGAAAGTCTACGATTTTATTTTCAATCACTAAGGAATTGATTTGTATGGAAAGTGCTCAAAATTCTACATTAAATAATTAAAAATCTATTAGCTTTTAAATTTTTTAATATTTTGGGCTCATGCTTAAATCATTACCTGCCATATAAAAAAATTCACAAATATTGATGTTTTAAATCACATCTAACATACTTCTTCCATGATCGGATGGAAATTAAATAGGATATATGTGTAAAAAATCATGTGGCTGATTAGGCAAATGCCGTTTCTTTATTCAATTATCTCCTGCTACTATGTCGTGAAGAATATAGAAAAAATGTTTATGGAATTTATTAGTGTCAGCAAAGGGTGCTCATACACTATATTTTCCAAAATGAGAACATAAAACAATGTTATCATCTATTAGTGATACCAGATTGCCTGACACACATCTTTGCATCAATAGTATGAAAATAGAATCTTTAACACAAAGGTTTGAGCTTAGGCCTATGAGTGTGTTATGTACCTGTTTATTATGAGTGTGCAGGCTTATGAATGTGTTATGTACCTGTTGTTTAATATTACATATTAAGCTACATGTATTAAAAAACATAATATTTCCAATTCTTTTGGTAGATAATATATTTTGAATTAATATAATATTTTATATTC
The DNA here is from genome assembly GCA_951213105.1 of Amaurobius ferox. Taxonomy (NCBI): domain Eukaryota; kingdom Metazoa; phylum Arthropoda; class Arachnida; order Araneae; family Amaurobiidae; genus Amaurobius; species Amaurobius ferox. The sequence continues at coordinate 66,554,684 of OX578135.1, read as the reverse complement.
AGCATTTAATTATTCAATTTTATAATTTTATGTTGTACTGCTTATTTTAAAAACATTTATGCTTTGTATAATTTTTTTTTTTTTTTTACAAGCTTAGGAAATAGCCTATTTATGTATTGTATAAGCTGCAAAATTTCTTTGAATTGAATTTGGATGTATGGTTTTATTTCCTGATGATTTCAGTTTGGATTGTTGTCATTGCTTTTTTAATATAACAAATTTAATAATTAAAAATATTGATTGAATTGATGTATTGGTTTATATTTTTATTACTATAGGATTTTTTTAAAATGTTGTATTTATTTCAGGTTCTCAGGCCAGGAAAACATTAGGGTCAGAAAAACATCGCGGTGTAATAAATGTTTGTCCTTTCTGTCCCTATTCAACATCTGCTCTTGGGAATTTCAAAAGACATATGCTTACACATAGTGGACAACGTCCTTTTACTTGTGAAATATGCAATAAATCATTCCGTCAAAAAGAGCATTTAAAAACACATTCAATAACACATATGAGACATGCTTTGTAAATTTAAGAGACATAAGTGAATCAAATATTGACTTTGAGATTATCAAGCATTGATTTTGATAAACTGACTTATCTGAATGATATCCAACTTATCTTTGCTTATATGTTCTAAAATATTTGCTTATACCACTGTTAATATGAATGTTAAATTTTTTTTCAAGCAAAACATTTCTGTTTGAATAAAGGCAAATTTTGGAATGAGCATTATTATTATTATTATTATTTTCAAAAAATCTGTTACATTTTCAAAACTAAAAACTGCAATTAAATATTACAGAATTGTATGATTACTTTGTGTTAGCTATCTTTGCAAATCATTTTTCCATAATTCAGAATTATTTTTGTGTTTGAATTGGATTTGTACTTTGGACAAATATTGTGAGTTTTTAATGCATTCATTTTTATGCAAAAAAAAATAATAATCATTTTAGTTTTTAAATGTATATGTTATGTTCTGATGACTTGATTATCTAATTTTGTAGTTATTTAAAAAGTAATTTCCTAATAAATCTTTTTTATCAAACAAGATTTTAGATATTTTTAAATTTATTATATAGATTTTAATCTATTACTCAAAACTATTAGTGTTAAGTGAAGATATAAGTATTTTGACAGGATTGCTACACTATCTGTAAAACATCAGTAAATCATGTAATTGTTAAAATTTTTGCCAAAAATTAGCAGTATTGCCAGTGACACTTAATTTTATCAGAATGTTACATTTAGTATTTTTGTGTCAAATTAATTGTTTACTCCATCCATCTAGAAGTAATCTTAATCTTATTATAATAAAAGTTTAAAGTTTACCTGGAAAATGTTTTTTTTTGAATGGATTATGTTGTAACCCCTGTCTGAGAATAAGTTACAGATCAATCATTCTAAAAAATGAGAGCATATTTTGTTCCTTCTTAAAAAAAATATTGATTCTTTAAGAACAAACATTAGTTGACTTTTATTTGTGTGTGCGTGTGTGTGTGTATATATATATATATATATATATATATATTTTATTTTTTTTTATAATTATTTAAAATTACTGTGACATGATAATATTTTTACAAGAATATTCTCCGAATGCGAATGTTGTGAGAATATTTTTCTAAAATATTCTCTCAACAACTAAAAATTTTTTCTTGAAAAATTTTAGTTTATTACTTTCCCTTTAATATTTAGTATATATAAAAGAATGGGATCAGAAATTAAAATAAGTGTGTATAGAATTAAAAAATAATAATATGTGTATGTATAAATGCAATTTGAGCGAAACTCTAGGTTTGAAAATTGAATTCACAATTTTAAGACATCATTGTAACCCCTAGAATTAGAAAATTTAGAATTTTGATAGGTATATGACAGGGGTGGGGAACTTGTATTAAGTTTGGCCTTCTCAAAGAACTTTCCTTCTTTTTAAGTTGTATATATTTAGATTTTCCATTAAAGATTTGCATTTTGCAGAAGTTCTAGTATTTGTTTTGATTGGAGGGTAGTTTACTTTAAAGTGGCCTTCAAACATGAAAAGATTCCTTATCCCTCGTTTATGAGCAAAACTCAGGACTTTGAGATCTGTAGACACTTTCGCATTCATCCAAAATAATCTGCTTCTATCTGATTTGCTTCTATCTGATAGCCTTGATTCTTGACTATAGCTCTAGTTCGAATTTTTCATGAAAGTAACTTTTTCTTAGCACCATCATGTCAATTTTAACCCACTCCTCTTGGGTTGTTTTCCAAAGTCTGTTCAGTGTTCTTGGATGCCATTTTCCTAAGGCTCGTTTTAACAAACTGAAAGCACAAAAGTCCATAGGAGAAGCGTCAGGTGATTTTACAGGTATTTCATTAAATGAGATACATTTTATTCCTGTTTCTGATTCTTTCTTTGCTAAATATGTGGCAGTTGAATTAGATGATTGCAGATTGACTAGAGGTTAGCAGATTGACTAGAGGTTTTGTCCATATAAAGCTCAACTTTATTGATGTCCTTTCCATATAGGCTGGAATTTCTTCTTCAAAAATTGGTTCTAAAATATTCCACTGACAGTAGAGTGAATTAATTTTAGCTTTATTTGAGACTTTTTTGAGTTTTAATTTACTTTTGTAACAAAATCCTGCAACTATCATGAATCCCTTTGGAAACTTTTCTGTATATTGGCGAAGCCATTTTATACTGTCAATTTCGTCAGTTGAGCAATAGAAAATTGCTCTTTTGTTATTACAATCACTTAAATACACCCATGCCTCATCGAGTGTTACCACAAATTTCCATTTATCAGCAGCGAGGCATTTTTCATATAATTTTCTACAATTTGTTTTTCTTTTTGCAATATGCTTTGCCAAAAGCAGATGAACTTTAGATTTAAACATGTTTTTTAACTTCAAATCTCTATGAATGATTTTACTTACAGTGCCAGAAGACATTCCCAGTTTCGATGCAATGGATCTTTGAGTCTGTGGATTTTCTTTTAGGATCAGAGACTTCACTTTCTTGATAATTTACCCACGTTCGAACAGTCTTAGGATGCAATTTTGCGGCTAATTTTTCATTTTTACTTTCAACTGTACTCTTTTTTTCCTTTCAAGTTTAATATATTAAAAATACCTTTCTTTGAAATGCAATAACCTTGATTTTTACACCGCTTTACAACTTGTTAATACGAATTTTTTTTCCTTCGAAAGTGCATTTACGTAACTTTTGAGTCATCTAGCAATTTCAGAAGCCAATTTCAAAATAAATCTTTTATTCTACATTCCAGTCAAAACAAAACAGTAACAGACGATTATATTGAAAATGCCGAATTTTTATCTCAAAATGTTGACAAGAAACATAAATACAAAATCATTTCCATAAAGTGCGAATGACCTTCTGCATTTTGCTGCAGAGATTGAACACAGCCTCAATGAGTTCTGAGGTATTTTGCATAAAAGCATACAGCTCTAATTTCCTGACACACTGCATAGCACTTTCATGAGTTGGCGGTTCTTCCGCATATGCTTCTTTTTTTTTCTCCTACCCACAAAAAAAAACTGTAGCTTAGTCACTCTTACTCTATGTAGCTACAGTTAGACATTTAATATCATGGGTTTCAGGAAGATTTTCAAATGGAAAGTTTTGACTAGCATCAGACAGTTCTCTGTACACTTCAAGAAGGCACTTGAATTCTTTTTGCAGTGACTCCTGTTCTAAACCATCTTGTCACTTAATCCTCCGAAGGGACACTGGGCAAATCTTTACCTGTTTGGTTGAGATTTATTCAATGAGTGATAAATAATCCTCTTATTGCCCCTAAGATCCTGGGAAAGCTGACTGAATAGATGTTTTGTCACTCAGTATCAGCCATCAATGAACTGGATAAGAGCCATACATAAATCTTGTTGTAAGCAGATTACTTTCAAAGTTGAAAATAAAGTGAGGATGGCTTGAAAATAGAGTGCTCCTGGGTGAAATTAGAAGAATCCATATCACAAATCCAAACATGTTTTGAAGGAACTTATCATACTTAGCATGTAAACAGCATCCAACTTCCAAAATAGAGAAATGTCCAAGTTAGAGAGTATGCATAATATGTTAAAAACAGAGGTTTGTTTAGTTTCAGAGAACTGTGTCCAACTTGTCAGGTTTTATTGTATACAGGATATTTCAAAACTAATGCATCAAACTTTTAAGGGTGATAGAACACACCGAAACAAACAATGTTCATCATAGAATGCATGGTCGCAAGTGAAGCGGTTACATGCTAGAGGGCACTTTACATTTAAAGCAAAAACAGGACTGGCACGAAACATCAAAACAAAGCTTTATTTAACCTTCATACGTTGTTCAAATTTAGTATACACCTAAGGTGTTCGGGTCAAAAATGACCCATGGTGTTATTTTCAATATTATTGAATTGAAGTCACACTTTATAAATATTAGTAATGTAAATATATAATATATGTAATGTAAATATATAATATGTATAAATGCAATGTAATATATAAATATATAATGTAATTCAATCATTCATTCCTGCAAATCACTGTAAACTTTCAAATACAATACAATGAAGAATTTTTCCTGTATTTATTACATATATTTATTTTTATATAGTAGATATTTTTATATTTTAGAACATTCGTTTGATGAAAGCAAAATTACACAGTACAGACTAAATATTTGTGAAATATTTAGCTTACCGCCAACAACACAATTCTGGAAGTTGTTCCGTTTATATACAATTGTTACACACTTGAATGAAATGTTTCTTACAAGTGAAGTGTCCACATTTGAAACACTTTACATAACTTGTGTTGTCAGTCTGTGGGCACAAGTGACATCTTCCCTTTTAGCCAGCAGTTGCTACACTTCCGGATGCTTCAGGTCGGGATTCAGGTTGTCCTGAGTTTAGAATATTCATCGTCAATTCTCAGGCTGCCCTTGCTCTTGGCAGATGTTTTCTTCCGTCAATGTGGTGGGTTACCAAAGTCATACCAAGCTTCTCAATGAAGATTCTCCTTTTACGAAATGACCTCAGCTTCCATGCTGGATTGATCTTGATAAACAATAGGAATGCATTATACGCCGAAATGTCCAGAATGTTGGAGAAAACTACAATGGGCCACCTGTTTGTCTTCCTCCGACAGGAATAGTGGGAGACCAGGTTATCTAACGTGTCTACCCCTCCATTGATGACGTTATAGTCCAAAATGATTTGAGGTTTCTTTGTGACTGTGTCTACTATTTTACTGTCATGGTGAAGAGTGCTCTCGAGAACCACACACTTGCCTCTCTTCGGGATGTACGATACAAGAGTTGTATCCTTAGTGAATGCAAATCTTGATGTGTAGTTTGGGGCCCCTTTTGCAAACAACTGCGGAGGAATTGTTGGCTTATTCTTTCTCATTGTACCAATCATTGTCAGTTATTTTTCTCAGAAGAAGCTGTTCAAGTTCATACGACGTGAAAAAGTTATCACATGTTACATTATGTCAATTCAAACCTTGAACGAGATCGTTGACAACCCTGAGATCTTGGTTTCGTTCTGGTGCAGAACCAGGCTTATTTCCAAGGTAGGGCTGTATATTCCAGACGTAATTGGTAGTGTTGTCACAAAGTACCCAAAATTTTATGCCGTACATGGCTGGTTTCATGGGCATGTACTGGCGGAATGAGCACCTTCCTCAGAAAGCTACCAGTTGTTCATCCACAGTAACGTACATTTCAGGGTTATACAATTGTCACAGCAATGATAATTAATAGGGGCATTGTTACAGCAGTAATAATTGAATAATATATTTGATTTTATATATTTTATTTTTCCTATGCGCTAAAAATTCAACATGGGTCAAAATTGACCCGAACGACTTATGTGTTACAATTCTTACTGTAAAAAAACTACCATTTGAAAAAAAAAATTACACATAACTGAATATTTACTATGACTATGAAAACAAAGTCACAAAATATTTTTGAAAAATCCCCCAAAATATAATAGATCTATACGAAATAAATTTGATATGGGTCAAAAAAGACCCGAACGCTGCAGGAAGGTAAGACAAAACAAAATGCATAGCAGCACTGAAGGATCCCCTTTCAGACAGTGGTGCAAGCGAGAAAACATTCTATGATCGGGAATACGTCTGTTGGGAAAGCAACCTCGATAAAGCCTTTGTGCTTCCCTGCCATTACCTTTGACAATACTGTAGACAAAATGCATGTCTGCCTTCTCTATATTGGTATACAGAACCATTCTAAATCGAGAAAACCACCACTTTTATACGTGTGCCTGAAAGAGCCCTCTAGAGCCTGAAAATGCCCACTAGAGCATAACTGCTTCACTTACGACCAAGTGTTTTATGATGAAGAGTGTTTATTTCGGTGTGTTCTATCACCCCTATAAGTTTGTTGCATTAGTTTTGAAACACCTTGTATATTTTCACCCTCCTAGCTGTTCTGTGTATTACCGCAACACCTTGAAAAATTTTGACTAGGTCTTGAAAAGTGTCTGAGAAGTCCTTGATTTTTTCAACTCAAGCATGGGAACTCTGAAAAACTATAACAAAAAAAAAGTTTTTTTTTTTTAAAGCTTTGTTCAGAGTACCAATATATCAGAAGAATGAAAACATTCTCATAACTGATAAAAAGGTTTAAAATTAGAATTTTCATAAATTTATTAACATGGAAACTTGAAATTGACCATTTTTATGAGAAAATAGATTGAATAAAGGGTTAAAACAGGTTTGTGAAGCACTACTTACAGTATATAACAAATTATATCTATTGGAAACATAGTATTCCTTTTATTTTAGCAATAGAAAAAATGTTTTTGTTTATTTTTATAATTTTAATATATTTATATTCAGCATTAATTATTACTTTTTATTCTATTATTTTCATATTCTCTAATTCTATTTGGATTTATACTACTAAATTTCTTTTATGTTTGTTTTGCTTTGTTTCCTTGATATATTTGTAGCATTTTCAGATAGAGTACTACACATAACAGGCATATTACTATTTAAACATTCATATGCTATATAATTATAATAATCACAATTAGGAGGGAGACACTGATGGAAAGGTATTTGAACCAGCATACATCTCCATAAAAGATTGTGGAATTGGATGCTATAAATTTAAAAAAGAAGATCTACCTTAATATAGACTAAAACCACCATTTTTAGGGCTAGTGTCATTTTAAACATTTTGCAGCCTTTAAATTGTTTCTTTCGTACTTGGTGCCCAGTTTGTCATATTTCAACATGGCAATGTTAGATCTTATACACCAGCTACTTCTATAGGAACATTAAACATATCTTTCATGTCTTGCTACATATCCAAACTTATCGCCTATCAAAAATGTATAAAATATAGTAAAATGAGGCAGTTGTAGTATCAGCAAGTCCCAACAAACTGGGCATGTATTGATTGATGAATAATGTATTGATTACTATTTCCTAATACACAATCAATCATTTTATTCAATACATCACTGTACACAGTACACCATACAAGTGAGGGATGGACACCTTAAGAATGAAAGTTGCATGTAAATAACCTATTGTTTCAATATTTTGACTGTTTGTTTCAATAATTAATATGTATTAAATTTCATATATTGCTAACTTGTAGTATGTCCCTGATGTTCTGATTTTCATGAACAGCTGTAATAATTTTATTTTTTGTTATTTTTGTAATCTTTCAGTTCAATAATTGCCATTTAAAATATCCACTCACTTGGTGAATTGGTTTATTATTTTGTAATGTGCACTTTTTTAGCATTGATTGTTTTAAAATATTGATATTTATTTCAGGTTCTGAAGTTAGAAAAGCATTAGGAACAGAAAAACAAGGTGGAATTATAAATGTGTGCCCTATTTGTTCATATACAACACCTATTTTTGGAAATTTGAAAAGACATTTGCTCACACATAGTGGACAGCGTCCTTTTCTTTGTGAAGTATGCAATAAATCATTTCGTAGAAAAGAGCACTTGAAATCACATTCAATAACACATATGAGACATGTTTTATAAGTTTAAAAGGAAAATAAGTGTTTACAAGAAGTATTAGTGAACCGAACATTGATTTTCTTGAACTATTTCAGAATATCTTCAAAATTTATTTACTGATCATGCAAAATTTAGACTTTAGCCATCTGTACAGATTGTCCCAATCTATTGGTTTATATTTTGTTTATTTCTGTTAAAATTCAATGTTTTTTTTAGGTGGGGGAGGGGGTGTTAGGTTGAAAAAATAATTAAAGTCAGAAAAATTCAGGGATACTATATAAATGTTTTTTTGCATACAATGGAGTAGCCATAAATCTCGAAATTAAGCCATAGTGCAGGACCAAATAGTTGTTAAAGGTTGCATTGCTAGGTAACATGAGTCTACAATGCAGTATGCTGAGTGTTACGACACTTGCTTTTTCTGGTCTATATTTATTTTCAACATTTCACTAAATGCTTGCATGCAACATGGATGTTTTATTTTATTTTTGAGAGGGAAAATTTATGAAGTTTTCGAGGATTGTTATAAATACTAACAAGATTTTGAATACACTACTGAGATACTTTGGAAATCGTTTATAACTTCCTGTTGTACCATGACAATGTACCCATGCATGCAGCATTTTCTGTCAAGCAGTTTTTTTGCGAAAAACAAAATTATAGTTATCTGGCATCCCCCTACTATCTAGATATTGTATCATGCAACTTATTGTTCTCCAGGAGGAGAAAATGGGACTGGAGAGATTTTCAGATGTTCTTTGGGTCAAAGCAAAAGCAATGTATAAGATGAATCTTTTACAGCATACCGAAACAGGACTCTGAAAATTGTTTCTGGCATGGGAAAATGCTTGGATAACTGCATATTGTATCTCTTGGAGAGTACTTTGAAGGGGACTAAAGTGACAAGGTGATAAGTTTATTGCAACTATTTTTTTTTTTTTTAGAGAATTTGGGAACTTTGAGATACCTTCTCGCATAATGATAGTACCTCGTTTAATTTCAAAAGAAATTTATTTACCCATAGAAGACAATTTTCTTTTACTTTGTACAATTATAATAAATTGTTTTGGCATAAAAAATATTTTTTAAACACATTCAATGATACATTTAAAATCTCTTTTTAAGTTTTTCTTAAGACTTGACTAAAAGTTAATTGAATATTGAGTTTGATATACTGATTATTCAAAGTAGTATCTAATTTATATTCTATTAAGTATTTTTTGAGCTATCGAATTATAATTGTATTGAATGAGTCAATATTGAAAAGTATTATAATATTTCAATATGAAAATAAAATTTAAGATATAGCCTAGCTGTCATTTAATATACGTCTATTTAGCAAAAGAAATTTCTAAAGCATTATAATTTTTACTTTATATTCTTTAAAATAATTTCTACTTAGAGAACAAAATTCAAAGTTTTTCTTCCAAATGTAGGCAATATTTTACCAATTTTATTCTCATCTGTGTTGAAATATTTTAAGCATTTGTTACCAGAAACATATTCTTAAAATCATTATTTGGAACTAGTTTAATTTATAGATGTATTAGATTTCTTATTTAAAGATGGTGACGATGTTTTCACTCCTTCTAAAGATATGAATGTCTTTTTTCAAGTTGATATTAAGACAAAAGTAATTATTATTTTTTTTATTTCTTTTTATATTCATTGTTAAACCTGAATTTAAATAAAATATAAATCATTAATTGCTATATATCTTAGCTAGTACAACTGAACTAGTTTATTGCATTATTAGTTTAAAATAAAATAAATAATAAACAAAGTTTATCTTTATTTACTGAATTTTCTAATCAATACCCTATTTTAGGACTTATTTAGAGTATTGTATTTAAGAATGACATATAATAGATTTATGTTTTACTTTTTGTTGTGTATTTTTTTTTTATCTAATGATTATTCCCTTTGTTTTTCAATAAGGTTGAAAGTATTTATTAATCATGTATTCTAAATGTTATTTTTTAATTTGGTCATTTAGCTCATTCAATATTATACATTTCTTTTTTTTAGAGTAATACAAATGGTCAATTTCACATAAAAGTCTCATTTTTGCCCTAAAATAAATATTCAGATTATTGCCTATTTTCAAAGGATTTTAAAGTTTTAGATTGTTCATATGTATTTGTAAAAAACTTTAGATTTCATATAACAATATCAAGGAATTAAAATGCACTACAAATATAACTGACATCATAAGAAATTGATAAAGTTACATCAGTTACAAAAGCATGTTATGTCAGTTATAAAAGTTATTGTAATTTTTGAAGTTATGGTTGAAGAATAAAATATAAATAGGTATGGATTTGGTTTGTTAGTTATTTAGTATTGTTTCTAAGCAAAAAACACCATTCTAGCTTTAACATTTTGATCATTTTGATAGTATTTAACTTTTTACCGAATTAGCAATTACATCTTGTCCAATTGTGTTACGTCAGTTACACAATTTTAAAATGAATTATTAGAGGTATATTCATAGCAAGAAATTTTTTTTTGTAAGGTTGCTATATGATAGCCATAGGTAATAAATATTTTAAAGCATGATGTTTTACTTTGTCATTTTTAGTAAAATTTTCTGGTATAAAGAAGCCATAAATCTTGTATTGATTGTTACACCAGTTATAGTGGAACTGACCAAATATGCTAAAAGTTTGTTGATAACAAATTCATATAAAAATACCTCAATAGGATTAGTTTGTCTACATTTAATTTACTTTTTGGGGGGCTATATGTAGAGGTTATCAGATTTGCTAGTTATCACAATAGTTTTTGTTTTGAATCATTACTATTGAATAGACCCCTAAAGAGATTTCTTTGCCAAACCTCCAAAGTCATCGATCATTGTTAATGGTAACTTAAATTGCTAAAAAAATGTCTGATAAGAAAAGGACAATGGATAATCACTTTTCAATCCAATCTACACACAGTGGCGATCTTTTTTGCTAGTGTCTTGTGTTGTCATAATTACTAGGAAAAGGACAATTGTGATATTTGTATATTTCATACAAAATTAATAGGAGATATAATTTTAAAGAAACAAGTCTTGAAAGATTCTAAAAGTTTTATACTGTTAATCTTATTTATTAAAATATGAAGGGAAATAATCAAAATTGTATATCTTAAATTTCTGAAATATGCTTTCTGTAATATTTTTTCATCTTTTCTGTAAGTAGTTTTCTTTCTGGTGATTATTTGCATGCATTAGATTACAGTAATTATTCATTATCTTTATACACTTATTCATTATCTTTATTTTATTATCTTTATTACTTATCTTTATACATATTCTTTTTACTCTGTTACTAATTGTGATAAACTCAAGATATGAGAATCACCACTGCTAAATTTATTGACTAGATTATAAATTCGATCTTTCATTGCAATACATTGCAACACAGTTATACTTGTGTATAAGAACAGGTTTGTATAAATTCTATTTGTACATAGGAGTTAGCCCCAAAATTTCGAACCCAACCTTATATATTGTTTTATTTTATAAAGCAATTTTCATAATCCTAATTCATTTTAATTTTTAGATCCCGGGGGAAATGAGACTCTGAACATTATATGTGGTGTCATTTATATCCTTTTAAAAGTAAAATAGAGCACACACACACAAAATAATAAAGATGTACTAACATTAACTGAATTTATATTTAGTTTATTCTTTTGCAACCATGTACATGTGTTGTCTTGGTTAACATTTAAAATTTCTTTTGGGGCTGAGTTAGAGATAAAAGTACAATTATATTTCCAATCATGGCCCAAAGTAGAACATTCAGATCTACAAAAAGATATGCTCAGATGGATATGCAAAAGTAAAATTTTTGTGAAACAAAATTTTTAAAATAGTTCTAGTTTAGTTCGAAATGTTCAGTTCTATGACTAATTACTGGATGCAATGATGACCAGAATTTGTCTAGTTGAGTGTTAGAATATAATTTTTATTGAGATATTATATTAAAAGGATCATTTTTAACATAATTAATTACACTGTTTTGATTTTAAGCATTAACTTTGTAATGTGATATTTAATAATGATTATTTTTTTTTGCCTATTCAAATTAATTATCTCAGGTTATTTGACATGTATTCTATTAATATGAATATCAAATTTCTTTGTGAGAAAAAGTATATTCAAGTAAAAAATAAGGAAACCTGTTAGAAGTAAATATATTTTCTTTTCAAACCAAACTGTTATTTATTTTGAAACTTAGAACTTCAATAAAATAATAACTAATATCGAACAATTATTTAATTGCTCTTGATGTTTCCTTTTTCTAAATAATTGTTGGCACTGTAATATTGTTTTTATGTCTTTGGAGTTGATTTGAATTTTAAAAGATAATATTACTTGAGCTTTTTCCAATAAAATGATTTTCATGAAAAGAAAAATAATGCATTTTGTTGTTTGATTTTCTTTGTTAAGAACTTCTGAATTTGGCACTAAATTTTATAGTTTTATTTATGAATATCATGTTTTTTTTTCCTCAAATATAAATAATATAATACTAAGTGGAGAAGTGAGAACTCCTTATCAATTTTAGTTTGTTTTTCACTATATACAACCCAAAATGTTTATATTATGTATTGCACAAATATCTAAACATGCAACAAAACAAAAGAAATAAACCATGTTGGTATTTCAATAAATTTTGCTAAAAGCTTCTGAGTTCAACACTAAATTTTATAATTCTATTGAAAAGTATGCTACTTTCCTCAAAAATTTGAAAAAGGAACAAGCAGATAATATAATAGTTCCTTACTATATTGTTCTTGCTCAAAGGCAAATGAAAGTCTACAATATATTAAATATCTTCATTATATATTGTAATATATTCTATATTTATCTAAATCTGCAGTTTAACAGAGCTTTCTTCACAAAATATCCATCAGTCATTTTGTTAAAACAATTTATTTCTTCACAAAATTAGATTTGCAATTCATTGGAGTTTTTCCCTCACTCATTTTGAATAAATATTAATCTGGATAAATGTCAGCCACTTCTATATTCTTTGTTCATAAATATATATTACAAAATCAATGTTTGCATCTCTCAAGAAAAACTTACTTTTAGAAATTTGAATCCTGGTTAAGTCTTGCACAAAATTTGAAGTCCTGCACAATCCTGGTTAAGTCTTGCGCAAAATTGATTAAATAAACTATGAAATTCCACTCAAACTGCTGTTAAAATTTATATGCAAAAATAAACTTTGCTTATAATAGCATAAATGTCTGTCATGGTGGTACATTTGCTTTGTCTCTATCCTAACAAAGCTATTTTTTGCTTTTGAAACTAGTTGATACTGTTCCTTAACTTTTTATGTTGTTATTAATATTTTTTTTTTAAATCTGCAAAATATATTTTGTTAATTGTTTTGTTATGTATTGCAATTTTGTTGCTTGAGTTGTCTTGAATACTCCAAAAATATGATAAGATAATTGCTCAAAAAATATGTTGCAATGAAACATAATAAATAAAAACTAAATACAACATACATACAAAAAAATTGCCTACTAGTTTCAAAGGCTTTTTTTTTTCAGGTCTGACATAAAGCACGACCTCACTTGCTCAAGTAAGTACGGTTTCACTTCATGTCACGTCACTTGCTGATGCAACTGACTGACAAGAAGGCAAATAACTGCCTTCTTGTCAGTTCTGAATAAAAAGGCTGTTATTTGCCTTTGAAACTAGTAGACCAATTTTTTGTATATAGTTATGCTGTATTTGTGAAGTTTTTATTTATTATGCTAGAAATATGACTTGAGTAATTTTTCAGATATAAATCCCTGTTGAAGGTTGTAATTTTTTTTCCCTTTAATGTTTCATATTGTAATATATTTTCTTAACTAAAATAATTATTAATAAAGAACCTCAGAGTTGACACCATACGTGGAAATCAGGAAAAACCTGGGATTATCAGAAATTTAAAAAAAATAGCCAAAATTATCATGGAATTATAAAATGTTAGCTAGCATTAACTGAACTTGTAAAGGTTTTTTAATATATAGTCACAGTCCAAACTATGATTCCCAACTAACCTACAGATGCTGATCCCTGCATGGAAGGGAAATTTGATATATTATGTATTTCAATTGTTTTCAGACAAATATAATATAGTGAAAAACTATTGTATTTTACTGTTCAGTTCAATTTCTTAAATATGCCACTTATCAAGCAAGGGTGAAATAGCCAAGGAATTTTACCATGTTGTTATTCCTGCCATATCACGATAGAAGCATTGGCCAACATACACAGCTATGCAGCTACTATGAATCTCACTTCCTATGGTTTTGTATAGATTTGTAGATATATATGCTGATTTGATTGCAATCTTATGCTCAACTAATAATATTAGATTGAATTTTAATCAATAATAAGTACAGCAGCAGTAAGTTACTGTGACATTGTACTAGATGGTTGTAGAGATTATAATTATAAGTTAACAAATGCCATATCTTCAGGAAACACATCCTCATACCAAAAGTAAACAGTGAAAGCTTTAATTCTAAAGCATGCATAAAGAGGTTGAATGACTCAGAAACTCTAGACTTATTACAACTGATAAAGATGCCCTCTGGCAGACAAGATATTTCTTGCTTCTAACTGCTTTCCAAAGTGTTTTAAAACTTTCAGTTATATCAGTTATGCAACATTCCTATGAAACATCTGGCTGTCTTAGACTTGAATGTGTTAGGTTAACCAGTATTTGTCTGTATTAGCAAATGTTCGATGTTTTTATCAAAGGTATAGCATAAAATTATTTCAAAACATACAAAACATTTTGTAATTGCAGAATCCACCTGTAAGGAAATATCCTCAAAGTTTGTAATTGTGTTGAAGGGGGGGCTGTGTGTTATGACTGACTTTATCAATGTTATCACAGAGGTTCGTAGAATTGCAGCACATAGAATTTTTTTTTTATGTTATTAGCTATTGAAGTTATTAGCAATGAAGTTATTAGCTATTCCATACTGAGGAGTATGGAAAAGTCCATAAGAGTCCATGGATGCTTTTTGATTCTAAAACATTTTATATTAGTCCCATTTGTTTTCTCAAGAAAAAAGGTAAGTAGTATTTATTTAAAAATCTTTTGACCATTTTATCATGTTTAAATATACTTAATTTTTTTTTTCTACCGTTTTACCTTTAATTACTTCCTAATATTTCATGCTTGCAATTATTTATTGTTTAAAATTATATTTAAATATGAAATATATGCTTATTTAAAATAGTTATCATTAGGAATAAAGGGGGTCTTGTCAAGTTTTGTTGGACAGACTCAAAATGAAAGAAATTCAGTTTTTATTTTATCTATTTTGTAACATATAAATGACAAAAGACTCATTGTGTGGTTTTCGGAACTTGTTAAACAAAACTTGTTTAATTTTTTCATAGTTCAAAACCTGTTGATAGGCTATATTCTAAATCTTTACATCATGTTACCAGTGTGCAACAACTAGCATCGGTAAAACAGTTTCACTCTTATTAAAGTTCATCTGTACTGAATAGCTATAAAGAGGGCCTGACATTGAAAGCAAAATATTGTAAAATTGTGGCATTTTAATCCCAAAACATAAAGCATATTCTGCATATATCCTGCTTGATGACCAATTTATGCCTGTGTACTCCTTTTCCCCAAAAAACAGATTTAATTAAAAAAAATCTTGACGATATTTAAATAACTTATTGGTTCAAAATGTGATGTTTCTCAATTTGATATTTATCTCAAAAATAAATATTTAAAATGCTAATTTAACTATTTTTAAAAGTTAATATTAATTTTTGATGATACCACAAAGTATTTGTACATCTTTTCACCATATTTTGAATTATAAAATTTTCTTTTAATAGATGCTCATTTCTGGAAATGCTGTGGTAAATGTATAGATAAGCGTATATAATCTTTCATGAAATGCCTCGGTTAAAGCTTAAAATTATAAAATGTGCATAAGTATGAAAAATGTGAATTCATATTTTTTGTTAAAATTGAATAAAACATGGTATTAAACCCTTTTCTAATGATTATTTTTATTAGACTATTAAGGGTTGTTTTAGATTAAATACTTTTTTTTTTTATCAGAGCCACTTAACTGTACTGGCAGCAAGAAACATGCCACATATATAATAAATTTTCGTACTGCCAGTCAGGGTTCCCACTAAGTCAGGAAAAGAGGGGGAGAATTTCTCTCCTTCCAAAAAATTTTGGGAGAGATTTTCTGTTATAAGGAGAGACACTTAAAATTTCATTTTTTTTTAACATGCTAATTTAGAAAGTAATAAAAAAGAAAGCATTAACTATAACTGATATTCTTCGACATTTAAATTTTTTAATTCTTAAAACTAACATTCTTTTTAAAAATTAATTAGGAGTCGTTTAAGTATTAAGTAAGCACATTTTTGGTAATTTCATAGCTCCCCCCCCCCCCCCCCCCGCCATTTGTTAGCAAAAATACTCAAATTCCTGACTTCCCCCATGCTTACGTTATGATTTTATTTGCTGACATAAAAACGTCTACATGGGTTATTTTATGTAAAATGACTCACATGCGAATTTACGATTTTTTTGTCTGTAACCTGCAAAAGTCGAGGGCCGACTGTATCTACTTTATATTTTGATTTTTAAAATCATTTTATGATCAATTTTCATGCAGCAATAGCAATTAAATACTTTAACGATTTTTGATCGCCGAAAACTGTTTCACTAGGCAAGTAGAATTAGGTAATAAATTTGATTTCATGTTTGAAAATGGATTTTTTTTTTTTTTTACAAAACTTGCAGAACATAAGGATTGCATCGTCCTTTTGTTGAATCTCAAGCCAGTCATGTGATTTTAGCCATTTTGTTTGACTCAACTTTTTTCTTCTTTTTGTTTTCAAAATAGCCCTTTATTTCATAAATAATAAGTTTGTAAAATAATTTTTCTGTATGAAACGCGAAACAATTACAAACACTGTAGTCGATGCAAACAGATTGGAAAAGTGGGAAATATTTTTCAAATTAAACGAGGTATGCCGAGGATAGCGTACAAATGCAGATTTTCGTGATGCTGCTGCAAAATAACCTTTCATTTTATTAATAATACGGTAGAAAAATGGTTTGGTTTTTATTATTTGTATATTAAATGACATAATTATAAAAAAATTCAGTCGATGCAAATATATTGTGAAAATGGCAAAAAGATATTCATTGGTCATCTCTCCTCAGAAAATGTGGGAATCGCCGTATGCGAACGCCGTTTTCGCAATCGCGGAGAAACAGATTTTCAGATCATGTAAGAAAGGAATGTCTCTGATAAAAAATTCGTTGCTTTGTTCAAATTTTGTAACATTTTTTGGGCATATATGGCCAATTTCACGACATTTTCGGGATTTTTGTAACCTGTAGACATACTGTGTACGGGGGAAAGGATTTTCGTCCGCGGAAAGAAGAAAATTTATCGAGCAAAACACAAAAAATGCGGGAAGTACGCGGAAAGAGCATAATTCAAATCCGTGAAAGAATCCTATAAAAAAAATGCAAAATTTTATTTGATCGAATTTGCCACTCGCGCAAGCTGAGGAGACACTTAATAGTTTTCTATAAAATATATCTCTAATTAGAAACACGTAGTACTTTAGTGTACCCAAATCGCGATTGACTGCGATTCAGACGTAGCTACGAAATCGCGGTCCGCGACCGCTCGGTAATCGGCCCGCGATTCGCAACAACGAGGCAACTGATCGCGATTTGCGGTCGCGAAGCTATCGGGCCGATTGCTTCGGCCGATGCCCGATCGGGCATCGAATTTCTCGGTATCCAATTTGAAGAAAAAAATAATTTTAGGCCGGAACTGGAGAGAGAGAAATTCTCGCGCAGTCTAAATTTTTACGCGAGATTTTTCATGGATTGCTCGAGAATCTCGCGGGTTCGCGCTGAAATGGGAACCCTGCTGCCAGTGCAGTTAATAGCTATTCAGTGCTGATGAGTTCTGATAATATTATAACTGATCCACTGACTACTAACTACTTCCACTTACTCAGCAATTGTTTTGTTCTGAAACCTCAAATATCTTAATTCATTTACTGTTACTGTCAACAAAATTCTAAAGCATTTTTGATTTAGTTAACTAAAACATTCTGCAACCTTTGCTCATTTTTTTCAGCTACTTTGTTGATAATTTCGGCAAACTATCTGAAAAGCTGAAAATTCCAGCTTCATTTCTGAAATATTCAGCTAATTATCATCTGCCGAAGCATTATTTTTGTAGTTTTATATATATATAATTGAATATTTTGATTTTTACTTGTAATATATACCCGAGAATTACCATTAGAAAAATGATGTATATAAAAAAAATTGAAATGAAAAAGGACGGATGTGGTTACAAAAAGACTATACAACAAGCTGTTGTATCATGTAAACATGTATATGAGAGCATGTAAGAAAGAAATTTAATTCATGTCTAATGCAGTTACCTAAGGTACTATTCCCCGGGTACCCTACATAAGCATACAAGATGTAAATTCAGAAGTTAAAAGATGAAAAAATGCGAATCAGAAACAAAGTGTAGCACGATGAGCTAGGCCTTTTCTAGCTTCCAAAAAGTTTGGAAATTGAATAAAAGGAATAAAATGAATATGAATATGAAAAGCATTTCTGAAACCCTGTACGTTTTCAAGGGTCATACATGTTTCATTAATGCTGATTCTACATTTCTGTGTACACAACTGTAAAATATATTACAGAAATAATGTACATGGCCCGACGTAGAAGAAAATACAAAGTGGATCAAATGCATAAGGAAAGCAAGTATGAATATAATATATTCTTTACACCAGCTTGTGACTAATTATTTAAATGAGGATACAATGTAATTTAAAGAAAAATCAAAAGAATATGATGAAGATATATCTATCCCTTGTACTGTTGAACTTCAGAAAATGCATGAAACTGACCAATCATCTCAGAATTTTTGTGACTGACTAAGCAGTTTTTTTCAAAGCAGGTTATAGGTAAGTATATGGAGTATTTAACTGTTAGAAGATAACATGGAGATAATGAATTATTTAGAAATGTTAGAGTATAATCTGTCAATATGTTGCTGTAATTGTTGCAAGTTGTTGAATTTAAATTTAAAATGTGTTTTAATAAAAGAAAAAATAAGGTTGGGCGGGTAGTTATTTTTGATAGTGGTGTTTATGAATTTATGAAGATGTTCTTTTGTAGTAACATGGTGTACTTAACATTTTGATTCTTAATAACTGGTTAGTAATAATATTTCTATATACTGATTTTGAAAGATTGGAAGAGAAATGTTGAAGTTTATTTACTTTGAAGTTATAAGTTTCTGTTTTGTCATAGATTTTAAATTTTAGTGTGTCTGCATTTTGAATTTTTAAACTAACGTCTAGAAAATTGATCCAGTTGGATGTATATACATTTTTAATAATTTGTAGATTAGGTGGATAGAAATCAAAGTTTAATTCATTGGCCTCATTAGTAATTCCAATAATAATTAGATCATCAATATATCTGTACATTATATGACTGTTGAAAGGGTTCTGAATTTCGTAAAAATGTAGATAAAGGTTGGCCAGTATGGTGGATGATATACCTCCCTGTGGTATTCCCTTTAATTTGTATATGCATTTTCCTTGAACTATATACTGTTTGAACAAAATGAATTTTAATAAAGTTTTGAATTTTGGAAATGAGATGTTTTTTGCTTGAGTGAATTGTTCATATAAATGTAATATGACTTTATATAAATCATTAATGTCTATATAATTAAAAAGGTCTTTGAAATCAAAAGTTTTTACATCATGTATGTAAGGGATGAGTTTTATTTTATTAATTAGTTCTAAACTATTTTTGATTATATGTGTATTTTGTGTAGTAAAATAATCATAAATTTGATTTAGTATGATAAGAAGTTGTTTGTCAGCAGCATTGGTATATGAATTAAATCCTATAGTGACTGTTCTAAAAGAAATAGGTGTATTATGGAATTTAGGTATGAGTACCAAGTAAAGAAAATTGAGATTGTATTTTATTTTAAGAAGTTTGTTAAGAAGTTTGTAGTAAGCTATTATTTGTTTACTGATAACATTGATATTAGTGTATAAAGGAGTTAATGAAATAGAGGTGCTGAGTTGCAATTTAAGTTCGTCCAAATAAAATTTTTTGCAAATAAACACATAATTACTGGATGCCTTATCAACATATGTGATTACAAATTTGTCTTGTAGTAACTTGATCTCTTTAATTATGTCTTGGTAATTATGCTTATATATTGGAATTGGAAATTGTTGGATCAAATGTTTTACATGCCATGTGATTTGTACTTTCCAGCTCTTGAAGACTTCAAAAGGGCAGTGGAATTTACCTGACATTTTAAATATATATTTGTTTAGATCAATGTCAAAAGCTTGTATTATT
Organism: Amaurobius ferox; assembly: GCA_951213105.1. Lineage (NCBI taxonomy): Eukaryota > Metazoa > Arthropoda > Arachnida > Araneae > Amaurobiidae > Amaurobius > Amaurobius ferox. The sequence goes on along the minus strand of OX578135.1, from coordinate 66,534,235 downwards.
TTCATTTTATAAGGAAGTCTGTATTTTAAGGTACATAAGGAAGCTAATAAGGTACATTTTATTAACACTTTACAACAAAGTTGAAAAGTGTTTATGACTTTGTTCATTCTGTCTGTCTGTCTGTCTGTCCGTTAGCACGATAACTGCCGTAAAAATGAGTTTATCAAAATGAAATTTTAGTATGTTGTTCAGACGGTCTGTAGGACCTATGGGAATATAAATAAATAATATCACCCAATTAGTTTTTTATTGAACCCGGGTTGAAAAAATGAAATACATTGAACCCTATGGGACCTAATTTTTCAAACATTTTTTAAGTAAATTTAAAATTCACGAATTGCTTCGAAATTTTTAGGAAATATTCACATTATCCCATAGAATATATAAAAAAAAATTCAGTAAAATATATTAAGTAGTTTTTTAATTAAAAAAATTATTTAATATAGGGAAAAATACAAATTCAATTAAATTCTGACTTTGGGATATCTTCCAGAAAGAAAAGAGAGAGATATTATATAATAAATATCTCTCCATTTGTTTAAACGTTTTGCATATGGGAGTGGCTTCATATTTTAAAACAAATTTGGTAGATAACAATTTTTCATTTTTTTAAAATTTTATTTAACTCTTCATGATAAATTTAATTGATGGCATTTTAAATGCACTTTCCTACGTCCTAGAGAGTTAAAATTTGGTACACAGCTTAAATTTGTTGAACATTTTATTCGACAAAAATTTGATGGATCTTTAAATATAGATCATAAATTTTTTTCGAAATGGCCTGAAAATAATCCCCGTTCACTTCTATAAATCATTGGTGTAATATTGTTAAAAATTCTGATGTGGACAGCACATGTCTTTCTCTGCAGACTCATATTCGTTCTCTTTATTTATTCAATGATAATTTGAGTTTATCTGCACAACATAAGTATTTTAAATGACATTGAATTTACACGTTAAACTTAAATTTGGTTCTCATTTGATAGCTAGACTTATTGTCAAAGGTGGCGTAGCGAAAACGCGAAAAAACTAGAATATCTCAAGAACGGCTAGTCCTAGAGTAATGGGGTTAGTCTTATTCTTTTTGTTGTCAAAAATCACATATAATATAGGAATTTAATTGATATAATTGAGCACACATAGTCTTTTATTTTTATATATAACGATTTTTGCTGGCCATTTCGCAAAAATAGCCCGTTCCTTTTTCCCGAATCGTAGTAGAATAACCTACAAATGATTTATATACAAAATTTTGTTAAATTTGGTATATAAATCACTTGTAGGTTATTGAAATATTATATTCCAAATTTTGTTAAATTTGGTTCATTAGTTTTTAGCTAGAGTGGATAAAGGCAATTTCTGCGGCCATTTCGCAAAGAAGGCAGATTCTTTTATTACGAATCGTACTATAATCTAATGAACATCAGGATTTCCCACAAAAAACATACCTACCAAATTGTATGAAATTCGGTCCATTAGTTTTTCAATTAGAGTGGATGTAATATCCACACAGACACACATAAACATACACAGATACACCCTTACACACACAGACGTCTTCCTAAAAGTAGTTTTTTCGTGTTCTGGAAGTCCCAAAACGTGTAGATACTTTGAAAATTCGAGTTCCGATCTTCGGCACGATTCCAATACTTTGAGTACATACACATACACATATATATTATCTGTGTATTATCTGTGTATCTAAATTCCGTGCCTATGCAATTACAATAGTTGTGATTTTAAATGATCCCTAAACTTTTATTATTTCTTCAAGGAAGCCTAATTTTAACATATGCAGAATGCAAATATCTCAAGCGATTGTAAGATGAATTACATAAGAATTGCTGAATTTTTTTCACACAAAATTATTTAGCTCTGGAGTCTGGAATACAAGTTATATGAATGAAATATTCATTGATTTTGCATAAAGAATCAGATGATTTATATTTCGATACAGTTTTAAATATTTAAGTATAATAAATTACTGTAGTACTGTGATAATGTAAAATATATTACCACTGAATGAATCACATTTTAGAAATTTTTAAATGAAATTACATTTCAGTTGGAAAGTGTTTCATAATCAATGCTTATGCATGATTGATCTTTCTTGTTGTACATAAGGAAGTCTGTATTTTGATCCATAGCTGAGAAATTGTTTGAGATGAGGTTCCTGAATTAAACTTAGATTTCCGGTGATTATGTGCCCATGTTGTGGGTCAACAAAGGGAAGATAGCATGTTTCATTGCACGAACAAGATATAGAATTATTCAATTGTTTTGATAAAAGATTGTAGTTATATATTTTGCGTCCTAATGGTACTGGATATTTATATGTTTTTATTATATTAACATTTTTAATTGGAAAAAAGGATTGGAATTTTTTAAAAATTTGTGTGAAGTTGAAATAATTAAATATAGGATTTGTGTAATTAATAACACAATAAGATTGGTTGGTTTTTCCTCTTTGATGTGAAAGTGTGAGGCGAACACCTAGAAGTCTTGCTCTTGTTAATAAAAGGTCAAAAACTAGGTGTCCGAAGTGCTTTTTATTATTGAGATCTATAAGTGAATTAAAAAGTTTATTTAAATGGGGTTTTTTGATGGAGAATACCCAGTTTCTAATGTGTTTCCAATTATAGTTAGATTCAAAAAGTGTACAGTGATGATTTATTTGAGATTTGAAGTCTAAGTTAATGGAGTGTTTGTTTTTGTGTATTCTCCTCTGTGTGCATGTAGTTTTGTGTGAATGAGTTTGCATCAAAAAATATACTGTGGGAGTTTTAATGGAAGTAGTGAATAAGTCATTTTTTACTATATTGTGACTATTAACGATTTGATTTAGTCCAAAAGGAAATGCAGTATTGTGCCTTAAAATTTGTTTGTTTTCATACTAAATTCTGTCAGAGGAATTTGGAATAATATCTAAAATTGAAATAATTACTGAATCAAATCCATGTTTGTGAAAATGTTCATACTCAAATTGATTTTCTGAATGGCGATCTTTATCATAATGTTTGATGTTATTGCGATGTACATTTATTCTTAGATGTAACGGTGTACTAGTCTGTCCCACATATGCCATGTGGCATACTGAACATCGAAGCTTGTAAATGCATCTAAAAACTTTACAGAAAATAAGCAAATTCTTATCACTGTTGATTTCAAAAGGTTTTGCATTTGGGCAAGTTTTGCAGATTTTGTTTTTGCACGTAATATATATATTATCATCATAACTATCAGGAACCTTACTTCCCATTATGGACAGCTGATTCCCCTGAAACTTTCAGTAACATGTTTGCAAATGTTTCATAATGTAGGCATGAATTTTAATATGCAGATGGCCCTTTAAAATATAGCTAAATTAGCAAAGGCTGAAATAGAATTATGCTAAATATTTACAATAATATTGACTGTAAATCTTATTAATTTTTATTAAAATTTCATTGCAATTTTCACTGTTTATGAGAAGCTTTAAGTGACTAAAAAATGGTTGATTGTATTTGATTTATCAATTTTTAAATAGGTTTTATGTCCTTAAATTTGTTTGCATTGAAAAATTGATGAAAGGCAGCAAAATATTTGATACTGAAATTAAAATCATAAAGCCATGTATGATTGAATATTTTATCTATAGTTTTTTTTATCTTTCTTATGTTAGTTTAAAACATTTCATAAAGAAAAAAATGTATAGGAACTTTCTTTTGAATTCTGTAAATAGATATAGATATTAATATGAGCACCCAGTGATGTTATCTGAGAGTGAACCCAAAATGTAAATATGCTTATTTTCAATAAGGAAATTATAATATTTTGTATATTTAGTTGATTATCTCTATAATGCTGAATAAGAGACATAGATGATTGGTGGCTAAGTGATTTTTGAGTGGAAAGATGATCTCTACTTTTAAAACACCAATCTATAGTGGACTTATTTTTTTTGTGAATGTTTAACTTATTGTTTTGAATATTTTACACATGACTTATTTAATTATCATAAGCTAACATTTCAAATTTGATATGAATATTGATATTTTAAATTAACTTATTTAGTCTAAAATATTTTAAATTAACTAATGTAAAAATAAAAGTAAATAAAATTTGGTATGACAGTACCATACCAAATCATAATGCAACGTTTGCCACTTTTGAGAGAGGCTGCAGATGGCTGTATAGACAGGTAGCCCAGGTTATATGATTGTCTAAGAAATAAAAAACAGGATCGGGATAAGTTATTAATGGCTAAGGATTTACTTGTTTTTGTGCCAGTACAATCTTTGTGGTTTTTCAAAGGTTTTCTCTCTCTTTCTCTCTCTCTCTCTCTCTCTCTCTCATATATGCAAAATAGAGTGGTTTAACATTCATGGAATTGGGGATAAAACACCAGGACTAAGTTTTTTAATAGGGTCAAAATTGCAAATAAAACCCAAATAGAAATAAAAGGATTTATAAAGTAAAATGTTCCAGGGTGTTAAAGGAAAATCTTATTGAACAGAGAAACAAAATGAATATTTTGTTCCTCTGTTTGACAAGACTTTTCTTTTAACGTATTGTAATAATCCTTGGAATATTTTTATTTTTAAATCCTTGTTTATTTATCTCTATTGGGATTTCATTTGCAATTTTGACCCCATTCAAAAAATTTGTTTTTTTTAGCATTTTATCCTTGATGTTAAACCATTGTCTGCATGAATGTTAAACCAGTATCTGCATACATAAATATTTAATGCTTTGTTAAATATGTTTTCTTGCAGGGCTTTTGGTAATTTATATTTGATTTTATGAATTTATGTTTGCCTTATACTTCGTCTCATAATATGAAATTTCTTTTTGCCGATTGGCCTTTTGTATTATACAAATTTATTTTGTAAGTTGATTACATTTAAAAGTTGTAGTACAGTTTGTACTTGTTATATGTCTGTGATGAATGGTGTCTATACACCCAAAAGTGCTAGGGTAAACTAATGTAATTTTTGTGTCCTATATGCTGTAAATAAGTTTTTATTTAAAGATATTTTATTATTAGTAAATTTCTCATTCAGACATGTGACCAATTTTAGTTATTATGTGTATTATTTTCATATAACTTTAATTAATGCGACCGTACAAGATTATATATAACTTATGAAAATGTTTATGTGAAATTACCTACTTTTCTGACAAAATTCTTAAATGTGGTATAATAGTATAAAAATCATGTACGCTCTTATTTTGATTCTTATAACCAAACAGTGTTTCAATCATTAAAATAAAAATATGGAATACTTTTATTAATTTGTATTGATTTTGCATTAAATTTAAAGAATTGTTGAATAGTATTTAAAAAAAATTAAATTTTAAAAAATTTGAAATGTTTATAAATCATTTTACACAATAAAGGAAGATGTCTGTCTGTGTGTGTGTATGTCTGTGAGGTTTGTAGCGAGGAATCTAAGCATCTTACAGCTATGAAATTTCATATACAGGTACTTCAAGATTCTGGAAGGTGCACCTCAATATTTTTAAAAATATCAAATTAATTTTTTGGTTATTTTATTTTTTAGCACTTTTACACAAATTGGTTCTTTAGTAATCAAAACTATTATCATAGAGTTTCCATTATGATACCATCAGAAAGATCGAAGAATGTTCTTTCCAACAATGTTTGAACCGAATCTGTAGGAATATTCCTCTTTTATTTTTATTTTTAAAATAGTACATAAAAAAGTGCATTTTTTAGGTTATGTGATACCAGGCTGGGCAGAATTTAGGGGTTGATAAAATTTTGAATTTTTCATAAGACACAGTTAAGGCAAGATATTTTTTTAATTACGTATATTGTTTAATTTTACTACTTTATAACTTTCGCTATCAAAAAATTTGAGATTTTAAATGTAAAAAATTATAAACATCTCCAAAAATAATATTCATATGCCAATGTGTCGATGGCAATAAGAGACCCAAGTAAATTTTATTATGTATTATTTTTCTTTAATTTTTTTTTATGTGAATAACATCTATGCTAGGGATATTTGTGGCGGAAATCAGAGCGTTACGAAAAATGTAAATACTTCGGGCACTTATAGATAAAATGTAGACAATTTTTACGTTTTTTTTTTGGAAATATGGTACAGCTTAAGCATAAAAGTAAGTTCAATATTTTAATATTTTTAACTTTTTTTATGGAAAAACTTAAAATAGTGGTCAGGTGCTTGATTGGACCCATTTTAAATTATGTTTGTAGGGGTAAAGGGATAATTTTTGATTTGGGGGTGGGGGTCATTTTTAAATTCAATTTATCCCTGCTTTAACTCCCAGGTAATGTTGGGTATATTTTCTAGTCTGTCATACGTATTGTTCTTATTTGCATATAAGAACAATATATGTACACATAAATAAGTATGATAATTTGATGATTTTCAGAAGTTTTCAATTTTTTTTTTATATACATGGTTTGATTTTATGAAATAAATCTAGTTTTGAAAAAAATTAAATAATTTTGTGAAGAATAAAAAAAAAACATGTCATAAAACTTCTTGTAAATTAATTTATCGCTTTGCATAGCATTTTTTTGTTTTAAATAGTAGACATTTTAATAGTCCTCATATTTTGTGAATTATTTTAGATAGTTGATCAAACTTTTTTGTAATCCATTTTTTTTATTTTCTTTCATTTTTTTTCTAAAATTATATTTTGAGATTTTCTGAAGTATCAAACTTCAAAATCTGGAACTTAATTCTGGATGAATATTTAAACTTTTATGATCCTTACCAAAATCATGTAACATCTGAAGAATAGCACATGATAGTGTCTTATAAAACATGCTACCCACTTTTAAGTAGAAAGAAAATAGTTTGATACTCTGTTATTTGTTGTAGATTGATGTGAAACACCACTACCTTCTCATATTTGGAATGGGAAAATGATGATGTGTGTTGTGTGTGAAAATGCTACAAAGTACCTAGGAAAAAGTTTCAACATTTTCTGGGTTTTTTTTTTTTTTTTTTTAATATATGTTTTTCTTTAATTTTACAAGTTTGATAGATTGATAGAATGCAGTTTATTTCATCCAAAATGGACCATAAACGATCAAAGGATTGACTATAAAACATTTGGATGTAATAATTGTCATTATTACACTGAGCAAGTGTACTGTCAGCCCAAGTGATAAGTGCATACTGACATATAGCACAGATATTGATACACATATGCTGTAAATCAAAAATTATCTTTTTTTTACACTTTTCTACCAGAATTGTTTTATGATATAGCTTAAAGGTTAATCAGTAAAAAAAATTACATTTTGAGTATTGCATTGAATTCAGCAGATACTTTTACCCATATAATGTGAATAATCCATCTGAATGATGATAAGCTTATATATCCATGGCTAAAAGTTCTGGTAAAAGCATATAATTCATGAAGTTTTTATGATATCTTCAAAATTCGACAAGTTAGTAATATTTTGATAAATTTTTCACCTATGTCACTGAATTTGTCGCCAAAGTCAAGTGACCCAAACTTTCAAATTATAAGAATGGTTAAGTATTCATAATAATATGATGACACTTTGATTACATGCTTCCGTTTCATCCCTGTCACATTTCTTTCATAATTTCCTCTGTACCTTGTTCTCTAAAATGTTTTATATCAAAAATAACAAATAAATATGCCTGTTAATTTAATATTACTTAACATAAATAATATTTCATGCATTATCAATTATATTAGACAAAACTTTACTTCTGAGTTTATCGAATTGGTGAGTGCACTTGAAAAGGTTTTCTTGTTAGTTTAAAACTGTAAATTAAAATAGTGCATGTGTGTATCATTAATAATATTTTCCACTTAAAAATGCTTTGTTTATTTTAGGGTCTCAGGCCAGCCCAATATTTAGTTGGGTAAAACATGGTAATGTAAATGTTTGTCCATCTTGCCCCTATACCACAACTGTTTTACATCATTTCAAAAGACATTTGCTCTTGCATACTGGACAGCGTCCATTTGCTTGTGAAATATGCAGTAAATCATTTAATCGTAAAGATCATCTCAAAAAACATTCAGCAATTCATGAGCAAAAATGTGACATTTGCTTTGTGATCTTTAAGACGAGAGAGGAACTCAAGCAACACAAGTTATACAAACATAATATTTAATATTTTGGTTATATAAAGGGGAGGGGTTAACTTTCTTGACGAGAATATGAATATCTTGATTTTTGTTAAAATATCTGTTACATATATATATATATATATATTTCTTGTGTGATACTAAAATTGGTGATAAGAGGTTTAGGTAATTTATATGATTTTGTTTTCTGCTTATGAAGTCTAATTTTGCTGAATAAGAGAGTTGATTGGTGGCTAAATGAAAATTTTAAAATCTCTGCTTTCATGAAATTAATCTATAGTGAACATCTTTTTTATGTCTTTTTTTTTGTGAGTGTTTCACTTATTGTTTTGAAAATTTTGCTCATTACCTGTTTTATTGCCATAAGTTAGCATTTCAAATTTGGCATGAATATAGTTTTGATTAGTCTAAAAGATTTTGAATTAGCTAATGTATTTTGAATTAGTTATTTTGTTGATTTTTTTTCTGCTAAAAGGCAGAAAAGGAAAGGATTATTTCTGCAAGCATTTAATGAGGCTGAAGTGTTTCCCTGCGGGCTATGTTGAATATGTTGAGGGAGGCTGCAGATGGCTGCCAGCCTGCATAGCAGACAGGTAGTCAAAGCTTTTTTTATTCTTTAAAAATAAAGGAAAATGATGGATACACCATTAATGGCTAATGGTGGACTACTTGTTGGATACTTGTTGGATATTTTTGTGCCAGTGCAATGATTATAGTTTTTCAAATTGAATTAGTTCAAAATTTTTAGGTATAATTTTATTGCCATTTATCAAACTTTTTTATCTTTAAATTAACAACTTTAAAATATATAAAGTCCTATGTTTTTTTAATTTCACTGTATCTTTCATAAAGCTGGATATGAAAAATGAAATCTTGATGAAATTGTGTGAGCCTAAAATATGATGTTATTTTAATCTGCTTTAGATGAAAATATGTATGTCTTTACCAAATACTTATTTTAATAGATTTCATTTCAGCATTACTGCTTTTCTGTTTTATAACCAGTTGTTATATTATACTGAATTTTGTTTTAATCATGCTTTTTTTCCACACCTTTTATTATATCTATTTTGTAAATGTTTTTAATAATTTATTATCTCACTTATTAATTACAATAAATTTTACTCTAAATTTTATTCACTTTCACTAAAATTTCAAGATACAATTTTCACTGTTTACAACAAATTTCAAGGGGTCTGTAAAAATGGTTCGTTATATTTGATATTCTTTTTATCAGTTTAATGTATAATAATGCTAACATGCAATTGGATCAATCATCAATAAATATGGTTCATTCTAACTTTGAGTTTGTTGTAAACTGTTTAAAAACAATGATAGCAATTGTGTATATTATTTTCATATAACTTAAATTAAATATATACTACAAGATTATTTGTAACTTACTATGCAAACATTTATGTGAAATTGCCCACTTTTCTGATAACATTCAGAAATGTAGTAGCAACTGTGCTACATTTCAGAATGTAGTACAGTAGCAACTGTACAGTAGCAACTGTACAGTAGCAACTGTATAGTACAGTAGCAACTGTTTGTCGCATAGTCGCATATGTCCACCTATTTTGATTCTAAAAAAAAAAAAAAAATAGTCATTAAGATAAGAATATGGTACACTGTTATTATTTTGTATTTTGTATTGAATATGCATTAAATGTAAAGCATTCTTAAATAATAACCCAAAAAAATTAGATCTTCAAAAATTTGCAATGTTTACAAATCTTCTGTTATATGTATTGTTCTTATTTGCACATAGGAAATAAAATATGTACACATAAATTAATATATTAGATGGCTTTCAAAAGCTTTCAGTATTTTTTTTTTTTTTTTTAGTTATGTTTATATAAGGTGTCTGACTTTTATAAAATAATCTAGTTTTGCAAAAAATTAGATAATTTTGTGAAGAATTACAAAAAAAAAAAATTACATAAAACATTTTGAAAATTTATTATTGCTTTGCATATATTATTTTTTTAAATAGTGGACATTTCATTTTAATAGTGCTCATATTTTGTGAATTATTTTAGATAGTTGATCAGACTTTTGTAGAATTCATTATGTGATTTTACCTCATTTTTTCCTGCATTCTCTTGTCTTAGATTTTCTGAAATGTCCAATTTCAAAATCAGGAACTTAATTCTGGATAATAGTAAGAATATTTAATCTTTTATGAGCATTGACATTTCAATCCAAAATCATGTAACATCTTGAGAATGGCACATGATAGCGTCTTATAAATGTTACTACATGCTTTTAAATAAAAGAGTAACATATCTAGATGACTCAAAATCACAGAACCCACCTGTAAAACTCATTCATAAAAATTTGCAAAACACTCTCATTGCAAATAGCAGCATTCATGTTTCACATTTATTATGCACTTGTCAGTATGGAATAGCCATTATCTGCAATGGCAGCAAGAAAACTTGCTAAATGCAAATATTTTGTGAATGTCTATGGGAAACTGACAATTTTACATAGAAGTTTACAATAAATTTAGCAGTTTCTGTAATTTTGAACTTAAGTCTTTGCAGCTTCATGTATCCTGAGTTTAGTTGTACATGAATTAAATGCCGACAAGTGGAAGGACTAAAATTGTTAGTACCCATAGACGGTTACAAAATTGTGGTTATATAAGAAGTTTTCTTACTGCCATTGCAAGTAATGGCTATTCCATGCTGATGAGCATATAATAATTATGAAATCAGTCCATAGATGCTGTTGTCTGCAATGGGAGTGTTTTCCAAAATGTTTGGTTCTGTGATTTTGAATTTGGCCATTGCAGTTGCGTGTAGCCCAAGCTACATTCTATATAAATTTGATATTAGCTACTTGGAAAAACTGAGATTGTCAGTTCCTATAGAAGTTCACAAAATTGTGGCATATAGCAAGTTTTCTTGCTGTCATTGCAGATAACAATTATTTGATTCTGACGAGTGTATATTAAGTGTGAAACTGATCCATGAATGTTTTTGTTTGCAACGGGAGTGTCTTTCAACACTCTGTTTATTTAATGTTATTTAACGTAAATAATATTTCATACATAATCAATTATATCGTAACAGAACTTTATTTCTGAGTTTTTCAAATTGGTGAGTACATTCAAAAATGTTTTCTTATTTGTTTAAAATCAAAAGTTGAAATAGTGCAAGTGTGTACCATTATTAAATTTTTTACTTTAAAAGGCCTTTTTTTATAGGTTCTGAGGTGGAACCAATATTTAATCAGGCAAAACCAAATGTAAAGGTTTGCCCATCTTGTCCCTATAAGACAATATATATAAATCATTTCAAAAGGCATTTGCTCTTGCATATTGGAGAGTGCCCATATAATTGAAATATGTTCTAAATCATTTTATTGTAAAATTCACCTCCAAAGACATTCAGCAAGTCATGAGCAAATGCGGCATTTGCTTTGTGATCTTTTTGATGAGGAGTTCAAGCGGCACAAGTTTATACACTTACTACTTATAATTTTTAATGTTTTGTATATTTAAAGGAGAGGGACTAACTTCTTTTATTAGAGTATTTTCTATTTGCATTTCTGTATGAACATTTTCATATCTGATAAAAAGTCTGTTAAATATATCTTTCATTTGTGATGCTAAACATAATGTTAAGAGGTTTAGATAATTTATATAATTTAGTTTTCTACTTATGAAATCTAATTTGTTTTATTTTGATGCTAGTAATATATATATATATATTTTAAATTATATTACTAGCAGGTTTAGATAATTTATATAATTTAGTTTTCTGCTTATGAAGTCTAATTTTTTTTTTTATTTTGATGCTCGTAATATATATTTTTTAAATAGTACTTTTATTTTTTTGTGAGGTTATATTATAGTTTTGATGGGACAGTAGAATATTTCAAGATGTTGCAGGTTTGAGTCATGTTCTGGGTAAAACATCATACAGTGATGTTAAACCTGCTCCACTTGTTCTAAACTGCTGCAAACAAATGTGTTTTTACTCTAAACTATCTTGGCAATTTGGTTTTGGGATATATTTATTTAGACCTGTGTATTAACTTAGATTTTCTTTTCTTTTATGGATTGTTTTATAAATCTTTTGGGGGTTTATTTGTTTAAATTTTTACTAAAGTAAAATGTCTGGATGCTCTTAAGCGATATTTTGCATGCATCAAAGGTCTTTCCAAACTGGTTTTGGACACTTTCATCCCTATCACAATGTTTTTTAAGTAATAAAAATTGTCAAAATAAAAAAATAAAATGTGAAGAAGTAATAAGTTAATAAATTGATTGATTTAATTGAGATCATACAGAAGTCCTTGGTTCAAGAGGAGGTGAATATCATCTAATTCTAGGCTAGGCAGCTGTGTTGATAGAACAATTTTGTCAAGATCATGGGGTTACAACACACATTAGCAACCCATGGCCTATTACATTATTTTATATTGCCTGCACCTTTTTTTAAATATTTCATAAATTTTTAATATCTAGAAGGTAATATGACATTTTTACAAGCTAACATTATCAATGTTTTTGTAGTTGTAATTATTTGTAATTATTTTTGTAGTTGAAATCAATATTTTATAAATTTATGCAATGCTAATATATTTTAATTACTTTATTTGTTAGTGTTATTAAATGCTGTGTGTTAAATAAACATTTCCTAGATTGAAATATTGCCTTGCCTAATCATTATTCATTATGTGCAACATTAATGTGTATGTTTTATATGAATTGAATTTTAAGTGCATTTAAAGTCTATGTACATTTATAGCTTCATCTACCACTAGAACAATACAGATAGACCCTGATTTTATTAAATGTATGGAACCTTCAATTTTACTTCTTTCATCGTCAATCATTGCACTGACCAGTCATCATTCACTGCTGTGCAGCATATGTGTATATGTCATGTGAATAAAATAAAAGAGTGATTTTGAAATTTATATATTTTGTGGTTTGACCTATCTAAAAAGTGCAAGCATAAACAAATATCATGAAACCAAAAAATCCATTCGTTAGATCGAGAGAAAGGGGGGGTAAAAGAGATAAATAAGGTAGTAATTTTAAGTTGATCACAATCTTCTATTTGTTTCATTTAATCTAATTTTATTAAAAAAGGTGTTCATAATATGGAAGTTTTAAATAAAGGAGTGTATAAATTTTGGTTATTAATTATGCATAAAAATAAAATTCTACTTGCCATAGGTTTAAAATTATATCATTTTAGTTCACTATTAAAAAAGATTGACTATGCCTAGGTTATAAGTTATGCTTTTGAAAAGCTTCATACATTTATTTGTTGTTAGTCATGAGATTAAAATATCGCATAAAGATTTCTTATCAGAATAGTATTCGAATTTTATCTTATTTTGTTAATTAAGTTTTATTATTTCATTAATGGCCAAATTAAAAATACATTTAGGAAATAATTTTTAAAATCAACTTAATTTTAGTATAAGCTTAGAACAACATGCGAGTAAAAGCATGCTTGAATTACCTATGACTCAGAAAGCTAACATTTTCTTTGGTAACTAATCAGTATTTTAAAATAATATTAAAAAATATGAACTTTTCAGAGAATTCTAAAGGAGGAGAAAAAATAAATCTGTTGTGTCATTATTTTACTATGTGAAAACACATGACTCTTCTGTAATTAACAAATATTGATTTTGTGGGGAAGTAATAACAAAAAAAAGTTTGAGTATTTATTCATGCTAAAATTCAGTAGGCTTTTTATAAATGCCAATTAAAAAGTAGCACTAAATTTTATATCAAATTGTCCAATTCTTTCAGGAGCAGCTGCACTTGATGAGGAAAAAGTAAAATTTTTATCATATCGAGAATGGCTCTGGATTTCTAAGTACCCATGCCAATCAATTCCTGATTAAAAACATCAACGTATTTGACAAATAAAAAAATATTTAATTTCTTATTTTTAACATCAAGATTATTTTAACATCATCATTATTTTTAACATTCAGATCAAGTTATGATGCAATATCTTGAATACAGTGCAGGTTAAAGTCTTATAAGTCATTCCACTCACTTTTAAATAGAAAATAAAGTGACTTTTCATTTAACATTTTTTAACATAATTAATATTTTATAAATGTTTTCAATGAAAAATATATTGAAAGAATTAAAACCTCTTCTGGTCTGTAATTCCTAAAAATAAGTGATCTTCCATGTGTTCATTAAAATAGTCATAACAAATTTCATTTGAATCACAGAATTGAAAACATATGAGACATATTGTGCATTATTTATGAAATGATTGATTTTATTCTAAAAATGATATGTTCAAAAATACTCAATACATATAGACCTATTAAAATTTGGGAGTTGAATCCTTTATAATACATTTTTTATCCCTATTAAAACATATTCTCTTTATGTATACTAATGTATTGTAAAAAAAGTGAAAATGAAGACTCCAAGAATGGATTTCCATAAGTTTAGTCAACTGCCATAAATAATTTATAAAATGTAAACACGAAAATTAAGGCCAATCTATTAAAGTTGCTATGCCCAAAGTGAATTTTTTTTTTTTTACAATATTAACCTGTGGAAATAAAATTTTGAATAGACCATTGAACAGTTTTTTTAATGGTTCATGATAAATCTTCCGATTTTTTAAATATGTTCTATTTTTATATTCCATGTGTTCTAATAGATTTGAAGTTTATTACCTACAATGTTTTCTTAGAACCAGCTTTTAATTAGTGACAATATGCTATAATTAGTTTATTTTTTCATTTTTAAATTCAAATGGCTTTGGATTAATGACGCGGCTAGTTCTTTTGATTGTTATTAAATTAATTCTATTTCTCCAGCAAATTATTAAAATAAATTAATTGTATGAAAGTTGAAAATTTTACAATAAATTTTAGATTTTTTTTATCCTATTATTATTATTTTTTAATTCTATTATTAGTTATAGAATAGAATCTTATGCAACTGCTTTTACAATTTTACTTCTATTCCTTCCTAACTTATTGTGCTCCTTTTTTAATGGAATCATTTTTTATTTTGATTTTTTCTTTTCTGTTCACAATTTTGATAGAATACATTATGTTAAACAAACTGCTCTTTCTAAGGTAAAAACTTGCAAAACTTCCTTGAAGAAAGTAGACATATGTCAGTAAGGTGATGGTAATTGTTTCGAGAGAGTTATAAGCTCCCTTCTTCAGGCCAAATAAACAGGTAGAATAGTGTGCATAGGTAGAATAGTGTGCATAGGTAGAATAGTACGCATAGGTAGAATAGTATGCATAGGTAGAATAGTATGTGCAGTGCTAAGAACAAACTGCAATGAAATAAATGATGAGCGCTTCAAATAGAGCTAGAACATATGCAGCAAAAAATTTTCAAGCAAGGTGGTATTAGCTATTGAGAGAAACAACCATAAATCTATCACCACAGGTCGATAAAGGATTCCTCCTCCACACACGAAGATGAAGGGAGTAGGCTCTGAAAATAACATCTTAAGCTTGATAGGAGATTTAAATAAAACAGAAAACAATTAATATCTGTTAAATTAGTGGTAAAAAAATAGAAAAAGTTTATAGGGAGAAAATATTGTCAAACCCTTGTAAAGCAAGAAAATAAAAAGATACAGGGAATGAAGCAGTAATTAAGAAGGAAATAGCAAAAGAAAGTAACTGGTTTCAAAAGTTAATTTCGTCAATCAAACTACTATATAAAGTTAACAGTAGTTGAAGAAAAGAATGGCATAGAAAGGGGAAAAAATTGTTTCAAACACTATATGAGCTAACTTCATCAACTAAAAGAAATTATCAATCAGTCAGTCTACTCAAATATATCTGATATTTTTAAGATTGAGGTATTTTTGAGTAGATTAACCAATTGATAATTTCTTTTAGTTAATGAAATTAGCTCATATAGCTTTTGAAACAGTTTTTTTCCCCCCTTCTTTCTATGTTATTCTTTTCTTTAACCCAGTTTTGACCACTGTTCATTTTATGGTAGTTTGATGGATGAAATTAACTTTCGAAACCAGTCACTTTCTTTTGTTATTTTCTTCTTAATTGCTGCCTCACTTCCCTGTGATTTTTTATCTTTCTTCCATTACACGGGCTATACACATTAACTATATTTCCTCCCTCTAAACTCTTTCATTTTTCAATAATCCAATGGTTCATATATTCTTTTCTCTGCTTTATTTTAAATCTCCTATCAATGTTTAAGGTTTCATTTTCAGAACCTACTCCTCTTGTCTTCGTGTGCGGGGAAGGGATCCTTTATTGACACATGGTGATAGGTTTATGGCTGCTTTTCTTAATAGCTTATACTACCCTGTTTGTGAATTTTTCACTGTGTGTGTTCTAGCTTTATTTGAAGTGCTCATCATTTTATCTGTTCATTTGTTCTGAAGAAGGGGGCTTATAATGTCCTTGAAACAATTGTTGTCACCTTACTGACATATACCTGCTTTCTTCAATGAAGTTTTGCAAATTTTTATCTAGAATATTCTCATTTATTGCCCTTAATTTTTGCCTAATTTTATATGAAGTGTATTTTTACTTTGTAAATGTTCATATAGATGTATGTATGAATTTTTTTTCAATGGTTGTTAAATATTGTATTGTGAAATTATTTAGAATTGGTGTTGTTTTCATACAACACATTAGAGAAATTCATAAATACACAACCCACTGTATTTGTTTATGAACTTTGCCTTTGCAGCTTCGTGTGGCCTGAGCTAAATTGTAAATTAATTTTATGCTGGCTACGTTTAATGACTGAAATTGTCAGTTCCCACAGAAGTTCATAAAAATTGTGCTTTATAGCAAGTTTCTTGCTGCCATTGCAGATATTGGGTATTCTATGCAAACGAGCACATAATAAGTGTTGTTGTTGTTGAAACCCAGACCGTTCGACCTACCAGAAAGGTGTAAGGTAACTGTTTGGACGGTCGGGAAGTGCCACCCAATTTAGACCGGAACCCAGTGGGGGAGGCATCCACAGGGACCGTACCCTCCTTCCCCTACCACCAACCACTCGGAAGGACTTTCGGACCCACATGTTTAACGGGATTGTACTCCGCATGAACACGGCGGCAGTTTTGGCTGGAATCGAACCCGGGCCTACCGAGTGCAACTCCAGCGCGCTAACCAATGGGCTACCGCGCCCGAGCACATAATAAGTGTGAAATTGGCCCATGGATACTGGTATCTGCAATGCAAGTGTCTTTCGGTATTGGAATAATTTTGATTTTCAGCATTTATAGCAATTGTTTTATGCTTGCTAGGAAACATCCTCAAGTGTCATCATCCAATCACAATGGCCTTTGTATACAGAAAATTTTCAAATCATGCTAAAGATAAATGAAATACTGTGAAATGTGTCTAAATGAAAATCACACAAGATTTAAAAGTAATTCTGTCTTAGCACATTTATCTTGTATATAAATTTCGAAGAAAATTTACTGAATTTCAGGATTGAAATGTTTCTATATTAAGCAGAACATAATCTCGAGCAGCTGCTAATTTACTCAGCTTTTAAAGCAATTACAGCTACTTGTCTCATACTTTCAGAAAAACAATAAGAATAAATTTGGGAAACACTCCCATTACAGATAACAGCATCCATGGACCTGTTTTACATTTATTGTGTACTCATCAGTATAGAATATTTATTATCTACAATGGCAGCAAGAAAACTTACCATGAGTCACAATTTTGCAAATTTGTATGGGAACTGACAATTTCAGTCCGTTCATATAGCCAGTGTACAATTCATATTCAATGTAGCTCAGGCTACACGAAGCTGCAAAGGGCAAGTTTAAAATAACAGAAACCGCCAGTTGCATTGGGAGTGTCTACCAAATTTTGGGAAACACCCTTTTCTGGCAGGTTCTGTGATTTTGAATAAGATTAAATTTGGTTGGTGCAAAGGGTTAGTATTATAGGTGCTTGTTTCTGATGATAGTCTAAACACATTTATCTATATTTTCTCTACTAAACCTGTAACATTTATTTATACATGTTTAAACGTATGCAAATGTAAGAAAGAAAATATGGCTTAGAGTAGCTATTTCTACCTTCTTTACTAAATTGCTTAATGAAATATTTAAGGAAAAGATACCCAACATAATTGAGTGTACAAATTAAAATAAAAAGCAGCATGCAGTTGTTTTCAGGATATGCTGAATCACTTTAGTGTTAAAAGGCCAACAAAACCAGACAAAAAGAAAAATGGGCACAAATGAAAAAATTTAAGCAGTATAAATACCCAAGACTACAGAAGAGAAAGTAAACCAATCAGAAATCAGGATTAAAATTCACCAGACCATTTCAAAAGTAGCAAGGTACAATAAATCAGAGTATCACAAAGCTAAGTAGCAAAATCTTAACAGGCTAAGGAATGGAATAAAAATTGGTTTAAAATAATTTTTTTAATTTAATTTAATTTTTTTTTCTTTTAAATTATTATTCTATTTTATTTTTTGTTTCTTAGCTTTTTAGGACTCTTCTGTGGTGTCCAAAGTATGCTTCAGTTTCTTGATTGGCTAAGTTATTTATTGTCCAGCTTTTTCTGATTTGTTACTTATAAATCTATATTGCCTTCTTGAGTGTATATATACCTCTATTTCTTCTATTTGTGCTTTTGGCACTAACAAAAGGATCCAACATATCCTCAAAGCAGCTATATGCTGCTTTTTTATTTTAATTCATGTGTGATTATGTTTAAATAAATATATATATTTAATTGAAGAATTTTTATTTTACTTCTATTATATATACCTGAGATAGATCATAAATAGAAAATGTTCTGTATATTTATATATTTATACTAATAAAAGGAAGAATCTGTCTACTTGTTTGCGTTACCTACCACACTTGCAGTCCTGAGCTTTTTCATTCAGTTTCATCTATACCTGAACTAATGCACTTTGAAAGCATTTTTTTAAATTAAATTTTGAAACTTTTTCAAAATGTTCAAATTGGCTATTTCCCACCGACAATAAGGACTACTTTCTTTCCCTGGTGCACTTAGCAGAGCTGTAAAAATTATTTCTCATTTTTCATTCTTAATTTATTTAAAAATCATAAAATGGACCTGAATTCACAGGATCAATGGTGAGAGTATCCCAATAGATTCATATGTTACCATACCAAAGGAAAAATTTGTAATATGAGTTAATTAAGATTAATGTATAAAATTATTTTCATAAGTAATGGGCACTTGCTTAGGACCCAGTCTGTGCCTGGTAATTTGTTCATATATATATATATATATATATATATGTTCATATATATATATATTACATCTTTTGCAACAAATCTTTTTACTTTTATAGTGAAATACTTATTGAATATAAAACACCCATGCTTTATCCGAAAAATTTTCATGCTTACAGATAAACTGATAAACTAATAAAGTTTGGCAATTGTATTAATTCATTTTATCCAAAATAAATAAATTTTTGATAAGAGATGTATAGCAACCAAAGTTCATAAGGTATTTTTTCTAAAGACAAACTGATTTTCTACTCCTAACTTTCTTGTATATAAAAAATGTATTATGATGTGATAAATTACAACTTGGAATATTTCCTAATATGTGTTGAAGGCCCAGACCACACGACCAACCCAGGGGGTTTATGGTATCAAGTTGTGTGGCCGGGGTTTTTCCTAATATGTGTGTAAATTTTCATTAAAATTTTTTGCTAACACTTATTGTTTTGTTTATTTTAGGTTTCAAGTTCAGAAAAACATTAGGATCAGTAAAATCTCCAGTTTTAAATGTCTGTTCTTATTGTTCATATACAACATTTGCAGCAGGTGATTACAATAGACATATGATTATCCACACTGATGAGCGACCTTTTTCTTGTGAATTATGCCAAAAATCATTTCGCCGGAAAGAGCACCTTAAATTGCATTTAGCTTCTCAAAAGCATCTTAGATTACTTACTTATGATGGACCAGAACAGCTTGAGAAGCATAAGTCCTCTGAACTTTTGTAAACTTGATTGTGGTGCTCTAAATATATATTGAAATGTTAAACAAATTTTTAAGTACATCATTTGATTCAGTGTTGATTGTAATTCAGTGGCATAGCCAGAGGGCTCACAGCAATCTTAACTCAGATTTATCAAGCTTTCCGAATTTTTCGTATTTAGTACGAATTTTAGCTCTCAGTACAAAAATACAAATATTTTCCTTTAAATTATGATTTTTTAAGATTTCAGTGAAATTTTCTATATTCCCCTAAATTTACGAAAATTTCCCTCTTTTCTTTTTCCGTCTCAAAATCTTTGGACTTTGCTTTATGGTGGCCAATCGCAAAGAAAGAGAAGAGAAAATGTTGATTGTTGAATGCAATGCATAAAGGTATTTCTAAATTAGAGCTGCTATATAGGAGCCTTCATACACATGTCAAAACTTCCATAGCATGTGCTGTTTAACAGAAAGATTTACCCTCTACAAAAAACTGTAGTAGAAGGCACTGAGAGGCAAATTCAGCAATTTCAATTAAAAGAAAAAGACGTTAATGATATGAGAATTTCTTTAACAGTAATTGAAGCAGTTGCAAACAGCATTAAAAAACTAACAAAAAAATTGTACAATACACAACAAGAGCAGAATTCCTAGCATAAAATAAGAATTCCTAAAAAAAATTTCTTGCTAAAAATTCCTTTTAAAGTAATTAAAATGCTCACTTCTGTAAAATAACTAATAAAATATATATTTCATCAAGTTTTATTTACTGGGGCTTTTTTATGCACATACAAAAAAAAAATAAGTGTAGTTTTCACATTGTTTTGTAATTTGATTGAATAATTAGTCATTCATAGACTTTTATATGGTAAAATTTTTATATATACTTTTGAGTAATCCTATTTTTTCTATCTTTTGAAAATTTTCTAGTTTTCCTTTGATTTATGAAAAAAAATTGATGCTGGGTATTGGGTAACTATTTTTAAAAAACTTTAAAGGCATTTCCTTTTATTTTGAAATTCCCTTTTTTAGGGAAAAAATCCCTAAGACAATTTAGGTGAAACACACTAAAAATAATGTTCCACGATCATGTTCTCTAATTTTTGTATACATGTCCCTAATTTTGGAGCTCCAGAGTTGGCAGATCTGTTAACTGAATAAATTACATTGGCTTTCCATTGGATCCACATTGGCTAAATCAGGGTTGTCCAACATGCGGCCCGTGGGCCACAATCCGGCACGCCGAAGGTTTAAATCCGGCCCATCTACAACTATTTGAAATTTTTTTTTTAAATGGAGGATTAAAAAAAAAATAAATAAATAAAATAAATGTAGAAAAATAAATTCTTCAGAAATAAAGAGAAACCGCAGAAACAGTATGGCAACCTTCTTCCCTATCACAAGTGGGCAAGCAAATAGTCCAAAGAATCGACTATCCACCTGTTCTACACAGAGTTCACATGACTATTCCGCATTAGCTTTTAATCGGGAAATCGTCTTTTCAATAGAAAATTTTTGTCACAGGAGTACCTTGCTTGTGCTAGTTAAATGTCAGTGTGTTTCTTTGTATTCTGGAGAAGCATTTAGTTAAAATACATCACACCAAAGATGGTGGCTCCAATGAATACACCAAAGAAAAGTAAAATTGATTCTGATAGTAGAGCTTTTAAAGGTGCTTGGACCAATGATTTTTTTGTTATTGACCATAGCGGGGGCATATTGTGTCTTATATGCCAAGAGAGCATCACTGTTATAAAAGAATATAATATCAAGAGACATTATTCTTCGAAGCATGCCAACGAATATGACCACCTCACAGACCAGGTAAGAATTGATAGAGTGAACTCTGTAAAAAACAGTATTATCGGGCAACAATCTTTCTTTAAAGCTACAAACCTAAATTCTGAGGCAGTTACCAAGATCAGTTATTTGATTGCTGAAGAAATTGCCAAGAAAGGCAAACCTTTATCTGATGGGGAATTTGTAAAAGACTGCTTGAGCATATTTACTTCTATAGCATGTCGTGATAAAAAGTCGATGGTAGAGAAAACTAGTCTTTCACACCAGACAGTTGTTAGAAGAGTAGACGATTTAGCAACCAATATTGAAGATTCTTTAATTAAAAGACTCAAATCCTGCCAGTTTTACAGCTTAATGCTCGATGAAAGTACTGATATAAGCGATACCGCACAACTGGCAATTTATATTCGGGGAGTCACCGTAACTTTTGAAATCATTAAGGAACTGTTGGACTTACATCCACTGAAATGCCAACAACTGGAAAAGATATCTTCGATGAGACAAAATGTGTCCTAGTTAAATTTGGTCTTCCAGAGGATAAACTTTGTGGAATTACAACAGATGGAGCCCCCCCCCCCCCCCCCGGCCGTTCAAATAGTTGCTCAAGTCCTTTGGATGAGTCGAACGGCCTGGGTTTTCAACAGATGGAGCCCCAGCAATTACAGGTAAGCATAATGGAGTTGCAAACCTAATGCTAAAATCAGTGCCTAATGATGTCATTATATGCCACTGCATCATTCACCAAGAGCAACTATGTTCAAAGACCATGAATTTGCAATACATAATGGAAAAGGTTGTTTCTACAATCAATTTTATAAGGGCCCAGGGGCTCAATTACAGACAGTTCAAAGCTTTTCTTGCAGAACTAGGATCAGTCAATGACGATGTAATTTACTTCAGCTATGTCCACTGGCTGAGTAGGGCAGCGACACTGGAGAGATTCTGAACACTGCTTGAAGAAATAAAGACCTTCATTACAACAAAAGGAAAAGATGCAAGTTTTATGGATAACGATGAATGGTTGAATGACTTGTATTCTTAGTAGATAAAGTATCTTGCAAACTGCAAACTTAAATGTGAAAATACAAGAAAGGGATCAACTTGTTCACAAACTGTACGTGTATGTCCAAGCGTTCATGCAGAAATTAAGGTTGTTTCAGAAACAGGGCCTTCTGAGACAGTAAAGCATAAAAAGTACTCCGAACTGATTGATAAACTCAGCGTTGAATACACAAAAAGATTTTCGGATTTCAGGGCACACTATGGTGAAATGAAGTTGTTTTCAGATCCATTTGAAACCGATGTTACTGATGTTCCTGACATGTTGCAGATTGAACTAGTTGAGATCCGAAATGACACTGACATGAAGAGCTTTCGTTGAGCATGATTTGTTAACATTTTACAAAAAGTTTGTTCCCTCAAATGTTTATCCAAATATTTCAAAACATGCTCTTCAATTCATTGCACTGTTTGGTAGTACATATTGCTGCGAGCAGCTATTTTCAAGGATGAAAGCCATAAAAACAAAATCAAGGTCCCTTCTGACAAACGAATATCTTACTGGAATTCTGTGCATTGCTACGTCAAGTGTACGGGTAGACATTGACTACTTTTGTAAGCAAAAGCAATGCTAGACCTCACATTAACTCTGCGTTTGGGTGTAAAGAAGAGAAATAAGTTAATAAATTAGTGTGGAAAATTTAAAGTCTAATTTTTCGATCCATTTCTAATGTGTTTACTTTTGTTAATTTTTTTTTACGGAATTCGCAGCCAGGGATTTATTTACACCCCCTTAATGCCCTCCCCTCAACACCCACCTAAATTTTTTAAAACACCCCCTAAATTTCTTGTACAGATGCATTAATGCAATGTATCCACTCCCTAAAAAAGTCTCCCCCCTTAAAAAAAAAAAAAAATTACATCCCGTTGGCCCGCGAGTTCCGTGAAAATTTTTTAAGTGGCCCCTTGCGCAAAAAGGTTGGACAACCCTGGACTAAATAATATCTACTATTGTAGCACCTTCCTTATTTAATTAATCCACCCCCTTTCTGAGATCCTGGCTATGCCTATGATTCAATTTCATACATATGTTATGAGTGATTTATGTTTACATGTTATTGAAAAGTGTTATTGTTATCATGTTTTCTTATGGGCTTTCTTATGTTATGTCTTTAATGGGCCATGGGAAACTAATATATCATACTAGCTGTACCCACACAGAGCATCTATGTACTAGTGTCTTTTAATGCTCGGTATCTGTTCGTAAATTACTACCCAATTCCTGGAATATGCATCTCCAGTCAATTTTTTCAAACATTAATATTCTATAGTATTTAGTTCTGTTTGTCTCACAATCAGAACGAAGATATGTCTTTTGCACTCCTAATATCCCCAAATACATGCAGATTCCTTATTATATGACCCTCAAGTTATTTATATTATATATAATTTCATTGTTGAGCAATACCCTAAAGAAAATAAGTATTTGAAATATAAATATGAAGGTAAAGGGACTCCATGGATACTTTTGATGAAGTTTTTAAACCACAGAGTAAGAGTTTCCTTTTAACTTCACATTTTAAATAATGTAATTAAGGCTAAACTTGTTGCCATTTAGCAAACAATAATTAGGCCTGTTTTTACCGCGATGTATGTAGAGTTTTAAATATATACTCCATGGATACTTTTGATAAAGTTTTTTAACCATGTAGCAAGGCAGACAGAAGTACACGTAAGGAGCAAGACCAGATAAAAAAACTTCTGGAAGGGGCCCACAATTTCTGACGTAAACATAACAATATATTTAAAATAATGCACATTTATAATTGATCAATAGTTATATATTTTAAATGGATATATATCTCACAATACATTTAGAAATATATTAAATGGCAAAGGTTGGGAAAACATGTTATTTTAGGAGATGACTTAAAAACATATATAAAAAACCTAAATTTCTGTGGGGTTTAGCCTCCCCCCCCCCCCCCCCCCCTGGTTTTGTCTCTTGAGTAAAAGTTTCCCTTTACCTTCATATTTTAAGCAATACAATAAAAGCTAAACTCATTGCTATTTGGTAAACGATAGTTGGGCCCTTTTTAAGCGTGATGTTCCTAAATGTTTTATATATATATATAGATTTTATTCAAGTTATGCATCAAATTTTACTAGTGATATGTTTTGGTTAGAGCAAGCATTGACATTTGTTTAGTTGTGAGGCAAAATCAAAATTAAATATTTTTGTAGTTTAAAAGATTTTATAACTTGTTCCCTGGGTCATTGATTACAAAAATTCTATCGCAGCTGATTTAGACCGTAGGCTGTTTGTTTAAGAGTTATGTTCTGGACTTTGAATTAGGATCATTTAATTGTGTTTATCAAGTATATCTAATTATGACTTGAATGGACATAATATTGACTTCATCAAATTTTCTTTATTTTTGTAATGCTTGTTTTCCATATGGATGTATTATTGTTTCTTAAACTCTTGTTTTGGTTTCCTTAAAAACGTTAATATTTGTTAAAATTCAATGTTTATCTACATTGTCTGTGTCAAGTAATTTGTATTTGATGCTTAATTTAATTAACTTCTTATTTGAAGTAGAAATCGGAAACCAATGCACAAAAATGTTTTTCTTAGTAAAATTGTTGTGTAATTAAATAATTTTGAACAATTTTAACTAGTAAAAAGTCAGGAAATTATCTTGAGTGCTATCTTTGTATCATTGCAATTAAGAGAAAAGAGATATTCAAAACTCATGCTTAAATGAAATTAAAATTTCCAAAATATTTTTAGTTTATGTAAAAACACCCTCTTATAATTAACAATATTTCTATTCTTAGACTTACTGTTTCAATCTGACACGCAATACCAATTTCTATTATAGCTCTTGAAAGGGAAACAGTTATTTTTATAAATATTTTATTTAATGCAGTATTAATTTATAATTTACAATAATTGTGAGATCATAAAAAGTGTGTGAATATTTAACATGGTACTCTAACTCACTGGTGGGTCACACTCTTCACCTTGTACAGTTCACCACCCATCAGTAGGTTAAGCTGCGTTGAATGTGTTCATCAAAAACCATATTGTACTGTATTGAGAAGTATTGCAAAAGTACTGTATTTTATTTTTGAAGGGGGAAAAACTAGCGAATGATTTAATTCAGTGGTGTGCATACATAGTGTGGGTAGGGCCTGACTGTCAGGTGATTGCCCCCAGAGCCTGGTGGTTATGTGGTGCTCCTGTCGGTGATCAGTATGACAATTCATATGACCACACATAAATATTATCAACAAATTCCTAGTTTATTTGGTGCCATTAAAATGTTGGAGTCCTAGTGTATAAATCAAACCCTGAGTGTGGGGATATGAGTGCTGTGGGCATAAGGGTCATAATTTTTTCTACTAACTACTTATGCAGAACCACGGGAATCCAAAGTGTTTATTATAGCAATTTAACCTTTATGCCAATCAACTTGAACTCCAGGTAAAGGAATTGATGCCTGTAAAGTGAATCAATTATATGTCGTTATGATTGTTTTACGGCTGAATTAATAATTGTCAATTTTTGTTCCTTGAGCTTTAACAAAATATTAATAAATAAGATATATTTTGCAGTATTTGATTAGACTACAATCTGTTCTACATATTTTTCAACAAAAATTTATTTTTCAATAATGTTAAATATAGTTATAACTTCATAAAATTTCAGATTTATCATTTTTGTCACTCTCCCCCCCCCCCCCCCCCCCAAACTGATGAGTTTTCATCTCCTAATTACATCAGTAAACTATATAAATAAGGAAAATAAATTAGTGAAGCTTAAGAAATTACGATTTTAACTTGTAAAAATCCCTTATTTATAAAAATTTTAATGATATTTTTTGTGAAATTGATGATACATGTTTGTCCTTGAGAATCTGTGATGTTGCGATGTTTAAAAAATCATCCTTTTTATCCACCAAATGGCAACAACAAAGTCAGTTGAAGAACACTAGTGTCTTGTTCCACATCTGTTTAAAATTTTGGAATTTTGCTATTAAACAGGTAAGGAAAAAACTCAATTTTATTACTCATTTTTGACGAGTATATTTATTACCTGTCATTCTTAATGTGCATTTAGTTTTTATTAATATGATAATATAAAAATATCATGTCTCTTGCTAGTGCATAGGTGTCAGTTATGCTTAGTGCATATTTGTTTCCTAGTGTTTTGATTTTTATGCAAAACCAAAACAAACCCATATGTCAGTTTTGACATAGGAACATAATGAATATGCATTAAAATTCTATTAAATATATTAAACAGATCAGTCATCTATTAGAAATCTTAAAAGACATTTCCAAGAATTTATTTCAAGCAAAAGTTTCTTGAAAATAGTTAGATTTTTTTTTTTTGGAACCTGAAGATTGACAACTATCAGATATTCAGCCATATATGTTATGCTCTGGATATTTCAATAAGAAGAAGCTGTTAGTTTTGTACAGGATATTCTAGTTGTCATAATCATGTTTGTTTCCAGTCATCATTTCATGTCTGTTAAGTCTTGGTATTCATCAGAGAGGAACATAAACATCTATCCTCTTGACACAAGTGCTGTACTAACTGAGCAACCTGGTCAGTGAGAGGTGCCTCTCACTGTATCTGTCTTGTAAAGACATGTCGGTACTACC
Source organism: Amaurobius ferox (assembly GCA_951213105.1). Classification (NCBI taxonomy): domain Eukaryota; kingdom Metazoa; phylum Arthropoda; class Arachnida; order Araneae; family Amaurobiidae; genus Amaurobius; species Amaurobius ferox. Next base: position 66,506,692 of record OX578135.1, on the reverse strand, counting down.
TGATAGATTAGATCTCATGCCAGATTTATGTTCAATTGAATGATGTAGGTAAAAATCCTCCAAAACATTTAAATATTATAATATTCATATGTTAGTCTTATTCTTGCATTCCTGCATCTTTACTCATGTGTACAAACCACTTGTACACAAGTGGTTTGTGAACTCTGGTAATCTTGGCCAAAATATTTCAGGTTCGTATTTTTTGGCAGTGTGAATTTTTGAGAAAAATTAGTAAATGTTAATGAAGCCTACAGTGCTTTAAGAACTGTTAGACAATTTTTTATCCAATCAGAAAATTTGGGTCATTTGTTAGAAGTTGTAGACAAATTTGATAACTTTTAGAGACAGTATGCTGACCAAAAAAGAAGGCAATGAAAAATACTGACTTTTATTTTAAGTGTAATGCTTTTCAATTAATCTGAAGCATCATCAACAAATGAAAAGTATGCCCAATTTCTTTGACATGTTATAACTACTCTAGAAATAGTACATATTAACCACTGCAAGGGCCTCGTATAATATCAGGGTAGGTTAATTCATTTTTTAAAACTCAGATAATTATACATTTAAAGATAAACTATCAAGTGATAAATTTTTGCCATTTATTATTTGTATTCTATTTACTAAAATATACAAATCAATTTTTAGAAAAGATCTAATTTTGTAATTAGTGAACTAAAACTTTATTCACTCGAAATGAAATGTAATTTAGAATATTTTAGTCTATCCACTTTAAGAAAGCTTCCGAGGTGCATGTACTGATAGCATGAACTTTGGATAATATGAATAAATTTAGTTCCCTTCAAGGTTCATGCTAACAGGGTTTGACTGTATTTCTATTAGAAATTTTCGGTCCAACCAGGCTTTTGCAAAGTTTTTAAATTTTTAGGCTGTGCCTGGAAGAGATCCATATTAGTCCAAAATATATGAAAAATTAATATTAATTTTGGCCCTGCAAAGAGAAAATGGTTTAATATACGCCATTTCATAGATGTCTCTGATTTATGGTTTTTGGATATATTTGATAAAACAAGAGTTTATTCTAGAGAGTCTAGGTTAAGATTCAAAGATTTTGGAGCTGGAATGGATTTGAGTTTTAAATTGAAAAATGTCTGGGTTGGGTTTGGGCTATTCTGTTAGATTACAGGCTGGATAAAAGTGTAAAATTTTTCCTGTGCAGATACTTATTTATTTATAATTGGCCCTTTCCCCAATCAAATTTCTCTATACTGTAAGGATTAATACATTTTATTTCTGGACTTCTATTTCTCCATGACACTAATCGTATGAGAAAAAAAGGAGGGTCAAATGTTGTTGTGTTTAAGCAAGTTGCATGTGTGAATTTCTAAATTGTGTAGTAGGGGTCATAAGATACTAAAGGAATTAAGTTTTATTGCACTTAATTGTTAAATTTTAGAAAAAAATTTGCTTATGTCATCTTGTGCTTAGCATGGAATTCATTATCATCACTTTAAGACATTTAGGCTTTTAAGAGAGTGAATGTTTATGTATAGCATATTGTATAAATTGTTTCACCTATATCTTTTATTCAGAATATTTGTTTATCCATATTTGATTAACTTATTTTATTTAAGGGATGTGTAATAAATCATTTACTTAATGATTGCTTATAAAACAATAACATGTTTAAATTTATGATTTTCTATATTAAATTTTGAATATATAAGAGGATTTCAGTTCAAAAATTATAAGTCAGTGTTAGTGAAGCTTATGCCTACAGGCCACCTGGGAAAATTGAAATACTTTTAGAGCCATTTTAAAAACTATACTTCTACCTACCTATCCTCATACTTAAACACACAAATGTTTGTGTTCATGGGAAATTATGTTTTTTTTTTTTTAAATACTGGCTTGCATTTCCACCCCTTACACTACATATCTGAGTACTGTGTTTATGCTAGAATCAGTGGCATAGTGTAAGTGTTATGTATGTCCTCTGTTGCTCGATATACTATGTTTCTCAATATACTTCATAGTATACTGTAAATTGTGTACGTAGCTGTTCTATGGGATGAAGAAATTCAGCTGCACTGTAGAAAGCAAAACATTCCTTATTAAATAAGACATTTAGCAAGAAAACTTTCTTCACTCAATCCTTTAGCCTTTAGTTGTTTCATATGAGAAAACAACTCATTTTTTCTAATTATTTTTTCCAGTCAAATAAATGTCAAGAAAATCTTTTGCAGTGCACCTAAAAAAAAAAAATTGTAATCAGGGCTCTGCAATTCTTATAAATTTCTGAAGTAAAAGAATCTCTACATCAGAATGTGAGTCTGTGGGGCCAGTCACTATGCCACTAACTAGAATAAAATGAAAATTAAGTTTCCGCATTCATTTATGTATAAATAAAATTTTCTATAAATTTAGGGAGTGTATGGCAATTAATAAAGATAATTAATAAAAAAGTTGCTAAAACAAGTAACTATTTTAACATAAGTTCTAAATATGACAAAGTAAATCTGTTATGACTATATGCAGCAAAGAAAGGACTGGAATAATTACTTTGGCAGCACATCTAAATTATTAAATACAAAAAAAAAATAAAAAAAAACTTCCTCATTAACCCCTGAAAATAGTTATAAATTCTACATAGGTAGTACTAAAAGAGCTATAGTTATTATCTGAACATGCTCTTGATATCAAAAACAAAAAAAAATGTCCAATGTCTTATTACAAACCTTTAGCAATAATAATTTAGTCCCATAAAACTTTTCTTTTTATCAACTGAAATAATCCCTGTAATATTTTGTTTTTCAAATCTTTATCTATTTATATCTATCGTGATTCCAACTGTAATTTTAACCCTGTACAACATCTCATTTTGGCATGGCATCTCATTCTTGATTCCAAAAGATTAAATCATTGTCTGCATATTTAAACAACAACATGTGTTATTTTCACTTTTTTTAATAATTTTAATTTTACATGCTGTGACATTTGTATATTTTATGTTTTTTCATTTTTTTTTTTTTTTTGTATTTGCTTGTACTTTTCGACCATTAATGATATGCAAATTTTGGTTGTGGTTTGACTAGGTGTAACGTGCCCAATACCCTTTTTTCCTCTGCCATATGTCTCTGATTAGCATTTCATGCCCGAAAGTGCTCGAGCTTGTACCCCTTATTTTTGCTTCTTGGGGTGAAAATAAAATTCTTTATTTTAGTTGTATTTTAAAGTTGTTTTGTATTGAAGGGATTAGATTTTATATTTTTCTGATATACCATGCTCTTTGTAAGGGAAAGGAAATTTTTAATATCTTAAGGTTTTTGATAACCGCAAATCATTGATGCCAATTTTTTCTGTGGTTAAAAGTAATTATGAATCATCCACACATTTGATAGTAGTAAGCATTTCTTAGTTTTTTAATTACTTAATTAATTTTAAATTAAAAACAAGCAAAATATCTTTAGAACATTGCACATTTCCATTTTATAAATTTCATTTGCTTTTTAAGTAAACATTTACAAAAATGGCTATTTCTTTAAAATTTATAATATAATAATTTTTTGTTATTTAATATTCGAATTTTAATGATCATAATAATTTAATAAAGTAATAAATAAGTACAATGTAAATTGCAATACAATATGTGCTGAATAATATCATTAGTTACTGTTTGTTTAGGTGCTGCACATATGCCAAAGTTTTAGTCACTACTGAAAAACTCTTGCCACTATTTTCCACATCTACATAAGCTTTTATGTACACAAGAAACTGTGGTGACTCAAATATTTTCAACTTTCACACATTTTTTAGCTTTCAAACATGTGTGCATAATAATTTATTTTTTAACATTTGTATAATGTGTAAGTTGCACCTGTGACCATTAGCAAATCACTTGTTTGGTGACGTTAAGCACATGAAGATATTTAACTGTAGGTTTTGCTTCCACTTTGCTCTGTTCTTTCTGTTTGAATGTGCACATGCATCCAGGTGGTTAGCGAATATGCCACGCCGTGGTTATGTTTAGCCAGAAGCTCACCTTATTTTGATTTAAGTTTATGTATAATTTTAATTATCCCATGTTTGTATATAAAGTTTTCAAGTGTGTCTTTTATTTCGTGGAAGTAAGTGAATTCGGGAGGTTAGCTTGACCACAGAGTGACTTAGGAAATATGCAGTCACGAGATGATTCCAGCAGCTCAGTAAAAGTGCTGACAAATATATAGTATCTCTGTTGTAGTAGAGATTTTCAAGAAACCTTCACAATCTGGCAAGATTGTTTATTGCAAAAAAATGTGGCAAGGCTACTAATAGATGTGGAGTCATGTCTGCCACAAAACATTGTCACTTCTATAGTTGCTTTAATGAAATTAATCATAATTTGTTTAAATGAATAAAAATGGTATTTTCTCCTTTTTCATAATTTTTTTTATTTAACTCATTTGAAATCTTTATTGGTGCATTCTAGTATTGGATAATTTTTAAGACTATTTGCTATTAAAGCATGAACCTTGCATTACATTACATTAATACTGCATTACATTTGTAATGCTTTCTATTTTTGAGATTTCCATCCCATAATATTGGGGCAGATGCATGTCACATGAGAAAAGTATTAAAGCAGACCATGATAGATAGAAGAAAAACAGTGGCTTTATTGGATTGAAGTGAAAAATAGAGGAAATACATTTTCTTGCTTTCTATCATTATGGTACTTGTGTCTAGTATGCATGTTGTTATGTATGCTTTTCTTTATCTGTTGTAATTCCAAGGCTGCCACTGTACAGGAAAATCTGGAATTATAAACTCGAGAACAGGAGTTGTCAGGGAATTTGAAAAATTGGCAAAAAATTAATTGTATTGTAGTTGAAATCTTTGAAAAAAATCAAGAAGTACTCTATTGGTCATCTTTTCATTACCCATGCACTATAGTTTTTCAGATCTCCTCACTGCCCATGGACCATGGTTTGCTGGGTATTTCTATAGATCTAAACTGAATATCCATTAGATGTAAAATAGACTGTCTATTAGACATAAAATAGACAATCTGGTAGACGTAATCTACTTGATCCAGTATACATCATTGCATATCCATTTCACATTGTCGCGGACATCTATTGTGCTGTTCTTAGCAAAAGGACTACACTGAAGCATTTTTAGAAAATTGAAGGAAACTGTTTGCTAGAGGCACAGGTTTGTATAAAAAAGGTGTATGTTGAGTGTATAGTTTACAGTGAAGGCTCGAATATTGGGATCTAATAACTTAGATCCAATGTTAATAATGCTGCTAGTAGTTCCCTCATGTATATCAACAAAAATGAAAAGTTTGTAGTTAAGGTATTTTTGCTTAGGATGACATTATTAAACATCTATAATTGTAGTAACATCTGACCATCTGTTAACTCTTGAATGAAACGGTTACATCTATTAGATATAATCTGGATATAATTGGGCTGTGAATTAAATGTAATTAAATTAACTGTAATGTAATTGGGGTGAAAATTGGATTACATTAAATTATATGAACATTCAAAACATTACATTATTAAAAACTTATTTTGAATTATCACAAACTTTCATATTAAAATAATTCTAACAGGCTGATTTTTAACAACATGTGGTATGCTCATACAGATATTTAACAGAAAATTAAAAAAAAAAAAAATCCATTCACAAAACTAGCACTAGAGAATGTTGAAAGTAATACTTGGCTGGATTTTGCTGCATGATATATGTGCTTGTTTTTGAGAATGGTAGCATTGTAACCTATTGCTGAAGCAGCACTGCCCCCCCCCCCCCCTCTTGAAAATGGTCTTGGGAATATATACTTTTTCAAATTTGGCAAAATTTTATAAAGAGCAAATTGAACAAGAATTAATTAATAACAAAGGTTTGTATTTTTCAATGAAGAATAATATGAGTACATATTTGGTTTGATATAGCATGGCGTCTACAGGTTCAGAAAGTCTCGAAAACGTCAAGAAATTGAAAATAAAATCAGGAATTTTGAGCTCAGAGTTTTCCCATTCTTACATCTAAAATTATGGGAAAAATCTGTTTCTCAGCAATTGCATAATCGACACTCATAAACGACGATTCCCACTGCATCAGGAGAAAGGTGACCAATGATTATTTTTCTCCTACTTTTACAATCTATTTACATTGGCTAAAAAAATATAAAAAAAAAAACCCTTTTTATCAGATGTATTAATAAAGAAATTAAAAACTATTTTGCAGTAGTATCGCAAAAAACTGCATTTGTATACGATTCTCAGTATATTTCGTTTAAATATGAAAATATTTTCCTCTTATGCAGTCTGTTTGCATTGACTAAAAGTTTTATAATTATTATGTGGTATATACAAAAATGCTATTTTTCAAACATATTATTAATGAGATGGAGGGCTATTTTACAGCAGTATTACAAAAAACTATATCTGTACTCGATCCTCGGTATATTATCTGTGAGGTCACAAAAAAGTTCTGAATTGACCCTTTGAATATCCTGTAGATACTCAGTTAAACGAAATTTGAATTTAATTTTAGTCCGTATTATGAATAATAATAAAAAAAAATGGTTTTGAAAAACTTCAATTTGCCCAACTCTGTTATTGCTAAAAATGTGCCACCAATGTTTTCATCTCATATCCCTATGCATATACATAGGACATACCCCAGGTTAGGAAATGCTGCTATAAACAAACTTAGTGCAAGAGTCACTTATATCATTAATAGGATTAGTTGCCATGATATATTATTTTTTATCCAGCAAAATTTTAAAAATGTATGTGGAAACTCTAGAAATGACAAAGAATTTTATGAAGCTGTTTGAGTATCAATTGTAAGTTCTTACCATGATGCTTATTAATAAAATGAAAGATATATTTATACTGCAATTGCACTCATTATTTTATTTAATACATAAATAAAATAATGAGTTCATGATGACAATTAAGTGTCCAAGAAAAACTACAATACCTCCTTTACCTCCTTAAAAGTTTTGTAAAAACATGCAGCCAAATTGAAGATTTTGACTTTTTAAATAAATACAAGATTACTTTAAAATGGCTTTATTATTTTTTTTCACTTTTATATACTATTTTTTATTTTAAATTTTTTGCTTGTTTTAAAAGAAATAATATTTCTTAATTCTTTTAATGATTTAGGTTCTCAAGACAGGAAGAAAATAGTTCCAGGATTTTGTGCATACACTTGTTCTTTGTGCCTATATTCCACCAAATCTGTGGGCCATTTTAAGAGACATATACTTACTCATACTGTGCCTAAACATTCGTAAAAAGCACAACATATGATATCTTGAGAAAGAGTTTATCAAATGGCATGCACAATTTAGGATATGATGTTTTTATGTTAATTTTCGTAAAGGGAGTATCCTTTATAATTATTTTTAAATGACAGAATCTGGTTGATAGATATCTGTTGTTATATGATTCTGTTGCTATATGCCTGTTATATGATCTGTTGTTATATATGCTAGGTGTTTGTTAGATGCCTTATTGTATTTCCACTACAGAAAGAGATTGGGTAGTGATAACACAGGATGTGTTTGCATTTGATAATATATTATTTTATAGTTTATTTATGTGTTTTATATTTAATATACTAAATTGCATGCCTAAATTTTTTTTTTAATTGAAGCAATAATCTTATGTCTAGTTTTCTGTTTATAATTTGAAGTAGCAATTAATTTTATAAAATAAAGTGCATTGTCTTTACTTTTACATAAGAATTGTCTCTTACTGCTACACATTTTGTGATTGCTGTTTGTCACCATTGTATTATGCTGTTGAAAGTATCAACCATAAGTTATTCTAATAAAGTTCTTGTATAGAAGTACAAGATCAGTTTACTATTTTCTGAAGAAAGTAACCAGCTTTTGTTATGTTGCTTATTCATTGAAATTATTTTTTCATTCCAAATTATACATGAGGACAAAGAAAACTATTACTATAAAATCAACTGCCTTTTGATGGGAATTTTTTAAAAAGTTCAAGTTCTGAAAATATCAAGAAATTTAAAATTTCAGCTAGCACTAATTAATATTAAAAATTCTTCAGAGAGAGAGAGAGAGGTTGTGAATTTTACTTGTGTCCAAAAAAGCATAATGTAGCATGGTATAAAAACTGTGCATTCAGTTATTAGGTTCAACTGTTGTGATCTGTTGATATATTGCACATTTTTGCCTGTCTCCAGACAAATTGCCTGTCCATCATAAAAATTTCTAAACCCCCTAAAGTTAGGGAATTTTATTATGCTGCTTGGGTGCAACTCAAATGAAACACATTTTATTTGAAGGAGGGTAATGAAAGTAACTATTTTATGGATTAATCTGGGTTAGAGAAATCATGTGAGAATCAGTAGCATAACAATAGGATGGCAAAAAGCTAGGTACCCTCCTTTCAGCCTTAAGTACTCCCTAATATCAGATAAAAATTACTCTTCAGAATTCATAGATTCTTCAGAATTTAAAATGTGCTGAGTATCTCCATGCTTATATTTATGTCTCTGGGGGAAATAAATAAGTTTATTGCTTTTGATATACATGCCAAAATTTGGTGTTGGTAAGTAGCATGGGCATTAGTAACGAGCAGGGAATAGAGCCCTTATATTAAAAAAATGAATTAAAGGCAAGACATTAAATTATCAAAAAACTTTTAAAGTGAATATTTGCATTAATGAATCAAAATTAACTTCATTTCAAAATATGTTTATTAAACTTTTATGGTAAATTCCTAAGCTTTTATGATTTTTAAATGTGATGAAATCTTTTGAGATTTTGCAACTTTCTAGTACTTTCTTGAAGAAAGTGGGCATAGGCAAATAAGGTGACTGTAATTGTTTTGAGGGCATTGTAATCCCTCTTCCTCAAGTAATAAACAGTGGCCTTTCTTTACAGAAATGCTAAAAAAAAACTGCTTTATCACCTGAAAGAATTGTCACCTTATTTGCTTATGCTTATTTTCTTTCAAGGAAGTACTAGAAAGTTTTATTCTCACAAACAGTAGTTTCATTTATTGTATCTTTTGAGTCTTAACAGTTAGTTTTAACCTTTTTATACATGTTAAGTTTTATAATTCACTAACTATGTATACAATGTGGTAGTATAAAATATGTTGTATCAAAATTCAGTATGGAAAATCAATTTCAAATGACAAAATATGTATATGTCTAATATTTTTTTTTCATATGGCCAGGCACTTCATATTTAAACATTTACCTATATAGCGGCTCAAGCATGAACCATTTTGCTGTCATGCAATGTTACCTTGGTGCATCACAGGAACGGATTACATTATACCCTTAACAAACGCGGATGGCGGCATTCCGGAACTGCCGTGGCCCAAAAGACAGAGCGCTTCGCTTCTGAACTGTTCCCAAAGGACGGCTAATTTTTTGTGCTAAGCCTAACTCTCGAAAAAAATTCGCTAAAAATCACTTATTCAACGTAGCAATCTACTTTTTTCAGGAATAAAAAAAATACTTGTTTTCTATTTGATGTATATTTTTCATACATATATCAATACAAAATACTCGTTAGTTGCTTCCATTCTTTTATCCGAAATAACCTAATGATTTCACTGCCGCACATTCCTCTAAAACCCAAACTTAAAAAAAAAAAATACTCTCTTATATTCCTATGATTCACTAACAAAATCACTAAGCTAAAATCAGAACGAGAACCGGAACTCAATTATAAAATAGCAGAGGCTGCAAGAAGTGCTCTGTTTGTTTATATTATAAAACCTTGTTTCACAGCTCCAGATGGAGAAATGATTCATTAGATTTCCCCTATGCCAAGGTCAAGTATGAAAAATACATTGGAGTTGTTCGCATGGACATTTAACGCTATCTAGTAGACAAATAAATTAAAATAAAAACATTCCATATGAAATCATGCATCTGTGACCTACGTCCTTTAGGGTAAAATTTTCTTCAATGCGAATGCGTGACAACCGTCCTTGAATGCAAGTTCACAGTCGAAGCGCTGGTGCATCAACCGTCCGCAAAGAGTTAAACCACCCAATTTTGACTGGAACTCAGTGGGGGCAACATCCACAAGGACTGTACCCTCTTTTCCAAGCCACTAACCTCTCAGAAGGACTTACAGACCCACAGATTTAATGTGTCCCTTCTCCGTGTAGACACAAGGGTAGTTTGGACAGCTCCAGGAGTTGAACTCTAGTCCTCCAAGTGCAATCCCCATGCTCTAACCATTAGACTATCCGAACTAATAAATAATGCCTAATATTGTCTAATAATATATCTAATTTTGTAAAAGAAATAAAATTTGTGAATTTAGAGAAGTATAATTTTTACTTATAAAAGAGCTCACGAAAAATATATTATTTCGAGATAAGTTCAATTTTGGAAATTTATAGAAATTAAAAGTTTAATGTCCATAATGTAGTTGTCATCAATTTTATTCTGAAAGTATTTAAATTGTAATATCTATGTGAAATGAATATTGCTTTCAATTTCTGTTTATTGATTTTAGTTTAAAGCATTATGTTGTTCATTTCAGGTTCACAGAGTAAGAAAACATTTGGTTCAGGAAAAGGTGGTGCTATAAATATTTGCCCCTTTTGTTCATATACAACACCTGCTTTAGGTCATTTCAATAGACATATGCTCTTGCATACTGGAGAGCGCCCATATGCTTGTGAAATATGCAGTAAATCATTTAATCGAAAAGACCACTTTAAAAAACATTCAGCAAGTCATGAGCAAAAATGTGAAATTTGCTTTGTGATCTTTCCGACGAGAGAGGAACTTAAACGACACAAGTTTATACACACATAACATTTAATTTTTTGGATATTTAAAGGAAAGTGACTAGCTTTCTTGATGAGAATATTTTCTATTTGCTTTTCTGTATGAATATCTTGATCTCTGTTAAAAAGTCAGTTAAAGTGTAAAGTCTCTTAGTTTGTGATGAGTTTTTGTGTTAAATAAGGTGACCAATTTTTTTACAATGAAAAGGAGGACAAAAAAATTAAAGAAAAAAGTACAACGTAAATAAATGAAACATTTTATTAATTCAAACAAAAATACTCTAATTATGCTTACATCCCTTTTAATTATTTACTTAATCGAGTATTTTTCCATGGAATGAATATTTTTTGTCAATATATCATTTTCTAACAGTAACAATATATTGGAAATTTCGGAGCAAGGAATATCCTGCATATTGAATTTTACGGTAATTGCTGCAGCTAGAGTATCAACATTCAATTTTGATTACACGAAGTATAATATAGAGAAAAAGTAAACAAAGTGAAGTGCGAGACAAGTGCGAGACATGTGAAGTTCTCCTATGCACTGCGCATGCGTTTTATCACAGAATACTATATTAGTAATATATTATCACAGAATACTATAGTAGTCTGTGCGTTTTATGATCGCGTCTTTCCGAACTGTACCGTCACATGACCCGTAACAGTTCGGCGCGGCATCTCTGAATACAGAGATTAACAGATTAGTGTTAAAATATCGAAAAGGAGGACAGGTAGGAGGACACTTTTCGAGGAAGGACAGAACCTACAAAAGAAGGACTGTCCTCCCTAAAGGAGGATGATTGGTCACCTTATGTTAAAGTGTCTTAGTTTAACTGTGTTTGTAATGCTAAGAGATGATTAAGAGATTTAGATAATTTATATAATTTTACTTTTTGCTTATGGAGTGTAATTTTTTTTTTTTTAATGCTAGTAAACTGAAGTGCCAGAAAAGCTAGTACACCTATCTAATATCATGTAGGTCCCCCTCGAGCATGCAGAACTGCCACAACACAACATGACATGGACTCCACTAATGTGTGAAGGTATCCTGGAGGCAAATCACACCATGAATCTTGCAGGGCAGTGTTGAATGTCTATTTCGTGAAATGATTCTGCTCAGCCATTGATGCTCCCTTTCCTTCAGGGTCTTTTTTCCGCCCACACAGCTGTTGGAGATTTGATGTTTTTCTGGATTTCTTATATTCACTGTACACTCTTGCAATTGTCATGCAAGAAAATCCAAGTTTAATCTCTACTTCGGAAATGCTGTGACCCATCTCACGAGCACCGACTACTAAGTCACATTTAAAGTCACTTAAATTGTGATAACCTGCCATTGTATCACAAAAAAACCCGATCTAACAGCTTCCCTAGCTACCTGTTGTCTTATATAAGTGCTGCTGACTACATCGAGTTATGTTGATTGGCTGCAGTTCTCCGTTCTTTACATATGCACACCTGTGTCAGTTTTTCTTTCACTTCAGTTTAATATATATCTATCTTTCTGTGAGGTTTATATCATAGTTTTGATGTGGCTAAATTAGTGGAGTACTTCAAGATGTTGCAGGTTTAAATCATATTCTAGGCAAAACTTCATACAGTGCTGTTAAACCTGCTCCAATTGTTCTGAACTGCTACAAACACTCTAAACTATCATGATAATTTGGTTTTGAGATATATTTATTTAGATGTGTGTATTAACTTCAATTTTTTTTCTTTTACAGATTGTGTTATAAATCATTTTGGGATTTATTTATTTACATTTATACTAAAGTAAAATGTTTGCCTGCATGATTTTATGTCGCGTTCATCTTTTCTTAAATGTTTCATAATTAGAAGGTATGTTCATCATATGATGGAATGCAAAAGTTGCAAAGGATTTACCTCCCATTCTCCCACCTGCAGCACTTATGCTCTTACTCTTGATGGGTAAATGTGAGCCATGCACATCTCCTAATCAATATTTCTTATATGACCCCCTATCGAAACACATATACTATATTATCCCCTAATAAAACACAATTTATTTATGACCACCTAACAAAATTTACCTGTCCCACAAACAGTATTGAAATTCATTATATTTTTAATAAAAAGTAATTATTTAATAATTTCCACAATTTAACAAGGAATAAAGAAATTAATAGTGTAAATTTTCTTAGATGTCAAAAAATTTTCTTCAATTTGGTAACATTTTCATCTTTATGGCAACATATTTATCAATATTATACAGCAATATTTTCTAAAAGTCTCGAAATTTGTTACCAAATAGGATGGACTAATAGACCCTATTGAAACATAATTACTATGTCATTCCTTAACAAAAAGCAATTAGTTTACAACCCTTTAACAAAATGTATCTGTCCCATGAACAGTGAAACTCTATATACTTTGCATCAAAAATATTAAATTAATAATTGCCTCAAAGCGACAGAGATGAGTAAAGACATTAAACTTAATTAATAGTGTATATTTACTGAGCTATTAAATTTTCATCAATATTGCAATAATTTATCATTTTTTTGACATTTGGAAAATGTTGCCAAGTGGGGTGGGCTGACAAACAGATCCAATCAAAACATAGTTACTATACAATTCTTTAACAAAATGTCATTAATTTATTACCGCCAAACAAATTATATCTACCCTAGGAACATTTGTATCAAGTATATGAAATTAAAAATTCTCACAAAGTGACAGAGAGTATCAAATATATTGAATTTAATTTAGCAAAATATTAAATTTTTATTAAATTGGCATCATTTTTATTAATTTTGGGTCATTTTGATTAATATGGCAACATTTTCATCAATTTGACAACATTTTCCAAAAGTTGCCAAATTTGTCTCTAAGGATGTCAAACAAGCAGACAGACCCAATCAAAACTTAATTATAATGCCATCCCCCATTAAAACACAATTTATTACTCTTGGAGCCCCTAACAAACAAAATGTATCTGTCCCATGAATAGTGAAACTTACTATATTTTGAATCAAGTATTTATATTAAATTAATAATTTTAACAAAGCAACAAAAGGGATTATCAAAGAAATTGAACTTAGCTTACCAAGATATTGAATTTTTATCAATTTGACATCAATTTTATTAATTTAATGTCATTTTCATCAATTTGGCAACATTTTAAATAAAAGTTATCGTGATGATGATATTTCATCAAATTTGTCATTAAATTTTTTGCCAACTGTTATGGACAGATAAAAAATGGATGAAGGGAAGGGTTATTCTTGTAAGTGATTACTGTCAAACCTCTATTTAACGAAGTCTCAAGATCCTACCAAAGAATTTCGTTAGATGAAAAATTTGTCAAATAGAAAATATGTTAGATTAATGTTTATGATGTTATATAATGTTTATGAAAATATGTTAGATTAATGTTTATGATGTTATATAATGTTTTTGAAAATATGTTAGATTAATGTTTGTAATAGAAAATATGTTAGATTATGTACCACTAGAGTTCGTAAAATCATGGTTTCTCAAAATTGTGTCCTGTTTTTTTAGGATAGTTGCTAAACTCGTGATAGAATTTTGAGGCAATATTTTTTTTTAAACCTTTATTTACCTCCTCAAGAATCAACATTTTTTCATTAATTGTTGAGCAGTTTTGCTTTGATTGACAAGAAACCTCCTTGACTTAATGTCACTTCAGAAATCACATGCACTATAACACCAGTTTGGATGCAACCAATTAAGTACATAGAAATTCTGGACAATACTATTGTTAGCGATGCAGGTATGAAGAAGAACACGTGACCTTGAGACTTGAGTGGTTGACAGCTAAACAGGTTCATTGCATGTCACAATCAGTTACCTGTTTCAACAATAAAATTAACATAGGTTTTCATAGAAGAAAAGTTAAAATGTATAAAAATTCTGTAATAAAGTCGTGATAAAGCTTAGATATGGAGAAGAAAAACTAGTTAAATAGAAAATGGACTTCGCTATTGAGATATTTTTATAAGGAAATTTGCAAATAGTTCATCATCCTACAAAAATATTCGCTATATAGAGAAATTCGCAAAATAGAGGTTTGGCTATATTATTATTTAGAAGGCACTATATTATTATGTAGAATGAGAATTGGATAAGCTAATATCATAAATGTTTTTGTACTGTTATAAATTATACTATAAATTATTTTTTTTTTAGTTGACATCAATCTATACTATAATCCTTAAAATTTGTTTGTCTGTCTGTCTTTCCATACTTTACAAATCCATACCATTTATACTAGTTCAGTCAATTTGGTATGCTGACTAAAATGGCTAATGAAAAGTGTGTAGTGGGGTTTTGAAAGCCAACATTATTGTTCTAGGGAGTGTTCCAGGGCATTAAACATTTTTTCAAGTATAAAATGTACTTTCAAATGTTGTAGCAGTCAAAACTTCAAGACACATGTCAAGCAAAACTCTACCGATAACTCCTAGATTACAAGAATATGAAAATGCAAATTTTAAAGAGTGATTAAAATGTTCAAATTGTGATTAAAATGTTCAACTGATTAAAATGTTCAACTTGTAGAATAAACTTGAAATTCCAGGTCTAATGAGCTAGGAATTTGAAATTTGGTATAAAGTGAATCATATGATTAGACCTACATGCATAATTGCTGTTTTCAAATATTTATTATTTTGGGGTGTGTTGAAGGCAAAAATGTTTGAATTTTCTAGTGAATGTCGAACTCTGGTATTATTGAACAAGGAAATTAAAATTTGATACAAAGTTAGATCACATGATACAATATACATGCATAATAGCTGTCGTAATTTACCTTTTCAGAGGGTATTACAGGCAAAAATGTTCGATTTATCAAATTAATCTGAAGTTTATTGAGGTAGGGACTTGGAATTGTGTGCAAAAATGTAGATCTTATAAAAAAAATCAACAAATGAACCTGGAACTCCATGTTTATTGAGCTGGGGACTGAAATTTAGTACATTCAATATTTTATGGATTAATCTTGTTTAAAAAATCATGCGAAGATCAGTAGCATAACAATAGGATGGTAATAGACCAGGTACACTCCTTCCAACCTTAAGTACTCTTTAAAATGAGATAAAAATGATTCTTCAGAATTCAAAGCATAAATTAAGAAATGCTAAGTATTTATATATTTATATTTATTTCTTTGATGAGAATAAATAAATAATTTATATTGCTTTTGATATACATGACAAAATTTTATATTGTACGTGTAGCAAGCCGGGAATGGAGCCCACATATTTAAAGTTAATTAAAGGCAAGAACATTGCATTCTCGTAAGCTTTTGAAGTAAATATTTGCATTGGTTGATCAAAATCAACTGTGTTTAAAAATATGTTTATTAAATTTTAAAGTATATTTTTTGTCAGAATTTTATGATTTTTAAATTTGGTGAAATCTTTGGGTCATTTTTATCCATAATATTTCACTTACTATGTGTACAATATGGTATGAATTATTTTGTATCAAAATTAAAACCAATTTAAAATGACAAAGTATGTATATTTCTAATATTGTAAAAGGAATAAAAGGAATAAAAATTGTGAATTTAAAAAAGGTACAACTTTTGTTTTATTTGCCTTATAATTGAACTTGTGAAAACATATAATTTCAAGATATGTTCAGTTTTAAAAGTTTATGGAACATAAAAATTTAATATCCATATATATGTACTATAGTTGTCATCAATTTTGTTCTGAAAGTTCTTGAATAAAGTAATAAGATTACATTTTTGTCATTACATTGTAATATCTATGTAAAATAAATATTATTTTAAATTTCTGTTTTTTGATTTTAGATTAAAACATTCTGTTTATTTCAGGCTCTCAGACCAAGAAAGCATTTGGTTCAGGAAAAGGTGGCACTATAAATATTTGCCCTTTTTGTTCATATACAACACCTGCTATAGGTCATTTCAAAAGACATATGCTTATCCATAGTGGAGAACGACCTTTTTCTTGTAATGTATGCAATAAGTCATTTCGTCAGAAAGAGCATCTTGTGTCACATTCAGTGGTGCATATGAGTTATAAGTGTGATATTTGTTTTCTATTCCTAAATGGACGACAAGAGCTTAAGAGACATATGTCTTCTGAACACTCACTTTAGTGTACTAAAATCTTTAAACCTTATTTATAAAATTAAGTGTGTAATAAACATATGATGACTACATGAAACTTCATTTTTACTTTTTTTTTTTTTTGACGAGTCAAAATGTTCATGCACTTGGAGTTCCAGATTGGGTTTCCAATTAATTTTTAATGAATCCAACATAACTTCATCATGGAAATTTACAGGAAAAGAATAGTTATGAGGTAGTTCAAATTCTGTTCCAAAATATAACTGCAGATGAATTTAGGTAAAAGAAAATAGTTTTCTTTATCTTCTGTAGGAAGTAAAATTATTGCTTTTAGTTTTTCTATTAATGTATTTTGTAAAAAAAGGATTTCAATTCAACAAATCTTGAACAAAGCAAGGAATAAACTCAAAGTATGTGAAAAGGGTGACTTGAATCCCCACCATGGATAGACTGTCAACAATCCACTCAGATGTGATAGGTGTCTGATCTTTTGTTGGAAAACTAATCCTCAGTAGATTGTGATGCTGGCTATCTACATGCACCATTGTATAAGGAACAAGGTAACTATAATCTGCTTGACCCCTTACCATCTATGCTGTGTTGTAGGAGAGTAGTTTTTTAGGTGGCTTGAGGTCACGACTAAACAACATCAAGCTTGCTAGTTTGGCATAAACTATCAAGCACAAGCTCATTAAAAAAATTAGTAATAGGCAACAAATGTGTACAGAAACCATAAAATATAACACTGATAAGTACTAAATATTATATTTGCTTGTTCTTGTATTTTAAAAAAAAATGTTCTGTGTTTCTAATCAATAAAAATAATTTTACATATTTTTGTATTTTATTGAATCTTTTTAAAAAGGTTGAATTTAACATGTAGTGTATAATGGTATGTCAAAGATAGCGAGATCAAAATTAGGTGCTTTGAGTTTCAAATGTTGTTCTATGACCACTGTATTTAGAAATCGTAACTATTTTTTTTAGATAACAGATGGTGTTTCCACACTTTAAATATTTTTATCTTTGTGTTGATGCCTTAATGTTAGTCACATGACAACAACCATATCTATTTAAACCAGTGATTCCCAGCCTTTTTTGTTTGGAGGTACCATCAAAATATTTCGTAAAGTTTCGTAGAACTTCTAATTGTCTGACACATATTAAACTCGGCAGGGGCAAATTACAAAATAGATGTGTAAAGCAGTAGAGTTCATAAATAATAACTAACTCATACTTTTAAATGGAATAAATATTACAAGAGTATTTATTGCCTATTTTGGTTTAATATTAAAAAAAGTGACAAAGATTTTTGTTTTACTTTTGCTGATTAGTTACAACTATACAGTGTGTTGATGTTGATGACCCAGACCGTCCGACCTACCAGAAAGGTGTAAGGTAACTGTATGGACGGCCGGGAAGTGCCACCCAATTTAGACCGGAACCCAGTAGGGGAGGCATCCACAGGGACCGTACCCTCCTTCCCCTACCACCAACCTCTCGGAAGGACTTACAGACCCACATGTTTGACGTGATTGTACTCCGCATGAACACGGCGGCATATGTGGCAGCGTGCAAATCTAGCGCGCAAACCACGGGGATACCGCACCCGAGATGGCCAACAGCACGCGGCGTTCCGAGGTGGTCAAACACCAAGTACTAACCGCGCCCGATGCTGCTTGACTTCGGTGATCTAACGAGAACCGGTGTTTTCAGCACGGTACGGCCGTTGGCCTAACTATACAGTGTGTATATATGTTGTGATTATTTTGTGTTAACATAATTGTTTATTATAAAATTGTTAACAAAAAAAAAAAAAAAATACTACATTTTATTGTTTTTTGATACATGTATATTTTCATGTGATGGGATATGATTAAGAAAATATATATATTTAACTAGCAGGGCATTTTTCTATTACAACTTGACTTTTCTTTTTCAAAATGTTTAGCTGTGTTATTTATCTGTTGTATCTTAATTATTCCATGAGTAGTTGGTGAGAGTGTTGGTAATGTTCATTACTGCAAATGGAATTACTTGTCATACCAATATCCCTCATTTCAATCAAATTTCCTTTTCTAATAAAACTATCCTTGCTTAAATTTTAACTATCACTTGAATATCTAAGTAAAACTTTTAAAATACTTCATTGTCTTATTAATAGATCACGTTTAAACCTTGACATGTAAAAAATGTAAATTTTGTTACTTAATTACAGAAAAGGTGATAAATGTGCTTTTTTCAAGATTCCTCAAACTCTCATGAAACTTTAAGAACTCAGAGCCCCAGGGTTACACAGAATCTTAGTTGGGAATCACTGATTTAAACCAACCATAAAATATTATAATACAATGTGCTTTTGATATAATTTATAGTGCTTTCACTCACAATTATATATTTTAAAATGTCAAAATATTTGCATAATGCAGCTTTTGCAGAAATGACTGTTGGTTTAAATCGCATCTAAATATTGTCACTTGAAATATCAAATCATCCAATTTAAGAAATGAATGTACAATGTAAGCCCATCCCTTTAATTTGATATTTATTTTCAAGGGTGGATCCAGAGAATTTTGATGGGGGGGGGGGGGGGGGCTCAAGATCATGTGATTAATTATATTTTCAAGAGGGTATATTAGTAATTTTTCATAACAATGTGCATATATGAAAATAACACAATTTAATAGATTTAATGAAATACAAGTTATATATATTTTTTATTTAAAACTTTTTAATTCCAATAAAAGAAAAATTACTATTTTACCATACAAATATTTGTATATTCCAATTATGTTTCAATGCAAATTTGTTTAGCCTATCTTCAGGATGAATTTTTTGATCATGATGAATGCATAACTAAACCATTTAGCCTTTCTTCTTTCATGTTTGAACTCAAGTAAGTTTTTACCCTTCTCAATGTTGAGAAGGAATGTTCATTGGTGCATGTAGTGATGGAAAGAACATATACAAAATATGAAGGAAAGTCTTGATGTTCATATGAAAGTCTGTAGTTATAATTCACTTTCAATTGCCTGGTGTATTTTTCCTTTGCTGTTGCTGTAAGTCTCTTTACCCTTGCAGTTCTGAAAGAGTCATTTCGGTATGTTTTAGACGAATCCAGTAGTATCTTTCTTTTGCTTCAAAAAGTATACAAGATTTGCAGTATGCTCCCGAATCTTTGACACTGTAACTCAGTCAAGTAAATTCCTTTAGCAATGCTCTTTAACTTTTGGACTGTGTTACACAAGGAAATGCATATGACGGTGGTGGAACCCCACAACTTGTATTTTAAGATATGATACTTTAGTTCATTAGTCATTATTTCCATTTGAATGGAATAGTCAATTTTCAAATTTTCTATAGTGACAACTTGTTCCATAGTATTCAAGCTATTACACATGACAGAGGGGTCATCTGAACTGACTTTTTACCCTCCTCTGAATCCATCCCTGTGTATTTTGTATTTTTACGTTAAATAGTAGTCAAGATCTTGCATATACAGTTAAAAAAGCTTACAGAAATATTCATTACAAAATTTTTCCATGGATTAATTTCTCTTTTAATTTATGGTTTTAAAATTATTTTTCTTTAAATTTTTTGATATGATGAGAAACATGATAATATGGCAGTTCTTGTGTTATATCACATCCACAACCTCACAGAGACTATATACACACAGACAGGCATCATTTCAAAAAAGTCAAAAATGCATCCAAGAAGTCTTCCAATTTTAAGGGAGAAAAAAAAAAGTATAATAAAGTAAAAAATGTATAAAAGAATATATAACAATATGATGTAATTTCAAAGTTTTATGCTGATTGTTATATATAAAATTATTCTGTTAAATACCCAAATGAAAATGATTAATAATAAAATTAAATATTCTAGCTAATATTAAAATTAAAGTAAACTGTTCTAATTTTATAATGATTTATTTATAGGCATGAAAAGTTATGTTCATAATTTTATTTCTAATTTAAACTATATTTCATTTATGTTGTTTTAAAATATCAGATCTAGAAGGTGTGATTCCAAACTTAAAGTAATAAGGAAAATATTTAGTTTTTGCTAAGTGAATTCTTTTCACCAGCTTCAAATTAAAATAATTTCCAATTATAATTTGTTGTTGAAAGCTTGAGTTATACAGTGAATTTTTGTTATGTTTTAGTAAGTACCTTTGTTGTAGTCAGGAGGGGTTAGGGATCATAACTTTTATTGATTGAATAATATTGGTTCTACATTGAATTCATATTGGCTAAATGATATGTTACACTGTAATTTGATCATTGATTCCCTTTTCGAAGATATTTGCTACATCTACAATAAGTACAGTTGAATTGCTATCAATTAAAATCTCAATATGTGAATATTATTGCTCATGAGACAATTAAAGAAAACGATAATTGTGATACATTTTCTAATTTTTATTAGTTGACTTTTCTGTGAAATATGCTGTTTCTTTTAAACATATGAAATTTCTTAAATTCAAGAATTTGATCTCAAGTGCAATTATTTTTATTGAATTAAAGAATAGTAATATTAATAATTTTATGAATCTTTATGAAATTTTTCATGGTATGTAGGTACAATTATGACAGCAAACGGTAAAGAAAATTTCAAGGGCATCCATTTGTGGTTCAACTTTTTATACGTCATCCCTTGCTAATTTCAATTTTTTTTGTTTACTAATGGTTAAATGTCAATTTGTACTCCACTTTATATATATTCAAACCTTTATTTAATATATGTCTATTTAGCAAATTTTAAATACTGTAAATGCTCAAAAAGATCGATTTGAATTTAGGAATGTTTAAAGCATGCTTTTCCCGCTGAAAACTTGAATTAAAATTTTTGACACCATCACAATACTTTCCTTACACATTGTTCTGATTTTTTATTTAACCAACATTTCTATTTTCACGTGTATATTCTACCTTTTTAATCAAACATATTATAAATTCAAAACTATAATTTTCTGCTGCTTGATATATAGTTGCTATTTGACCATACGCAAAGTTATGAGGGAGGAGGGGGAACCTTGAGAATCACCAAATCAAACACTTAAAAATCTTGTACAATCCCTCCAAAACATAATCAAACCAGGGCTCAACATAAGATTTTAAAACTTGCAGAGAATATTGCTGTGAGCTCGTGTAAGCTGGTGGTAAAATCCATTCCACTTGTAGCAATCCTAACCATCAAAAATGATTTCTAAATTTCAGTTTACATTTTTTTGCTAAACTTAAAAAAAAAAAAAATCTGTATCTTTTATATGTCACTAATTTTTGGAATAGTTTTCAGCATTGCATTTTTAAATTACTGCTCGTCCTTTAATCTGAATATCACTATCCCTCGCGCAGTTTGGCATATGCATTTATCAATTCAAGATAACTGCAACAAGATTTTCATCTTAGCTTTTCCATAAAAATGCTGGGCTATAAATTCCCAGAGTAAAGCCTGCTGTGAGAGTCGTTGATTATCACTTTAGTTTTAAGGTTGCTCACTGTATTTGCTGCAACTTTTTCCTAGCCTTGCTTGGAACCCTAAGAGATATTCTTCCCTGTATTTTGTTTGCTCATAAGCATTCTCATATAACAGCCTACATTATGTCTGAGCAGCCACAGTTATCTAGTAAAGGTGAGTCCTCGGTGAAAACATCAAAAAGCAAGATCCCCCCCCCCCCTCATTCCGCACCTCAAAAAAAAAAAAAGGTAGCTAAGGCGATCTGAAACCCATAAAGTCAGCCATGACTCAAGAAAGAAAATCCAGTACAGCCTCTGCTGACAAATATTGATTTACAGTTGCAAATATTTAAATATTGTTGTAACAATGAACTAAGATAATTAACAGAAAAATTGCTAAAAAAATAATTATTTGAGCATATATTAAGGTTAAATATAATTAAATAAGCGTGTTATGATTTTATATGTAACAATAAAAAGAATATATTCATATTTTGTCTGACAAGTATGTGCAAAATTACCTAAAATTTTGAAAAAAAAAAATTGTGTGTAGTGTATGTGTGTATGTCAATATTTCGCAGCTCTGTTGACATGTTGGAAAAGAATATCAAATTGTTTCTTAAATTGAAATGTGTGGTAAGATGAATTCCTGTAAAATAATCATTTTCTAGAATTTACTCTTCACGAATTTTTTAAAATAAAAGAAAAATTAAGCAGTTAATGTAAAATGTTGTATTTAGACATATTTTGAGGGATATAATTTAATTGGGATTCATACATAATAAGTAGTACTTTGTCTTGTCTTACAAATGATAATGCAAGTTAGTTAATATATCTTTTTTGTTGTGTGTTTTGTTTGTATTTTTAATATGCAATTTTATACCCAACATTTGTTTATTTGTATTATTTTGTTTAATGGATTCATTTTGAAATTTACTTTTTGTTTTGTTTAATCCCACTTTGTCATTTTTAGAATCTGCCAAATGGAATAGGTCATTAATTTACTCCAAAACAAGCGTATTTTTCCAGTGTAATGTGTGTTCTTACTCAACTTTCGTCAATGCACATTTCAAACGTCACATGCTAACTCACACTGGAAAAAAGCCTTTTGGATGCAGTGTGTGCAATAAGACCTTCAGACAAAAAGAACATTTGAAGATTCATACTTTAATACATACTGGTGAAAGGCCATTCATGTGCAGCAGTTGTGGTAGAAGTTTCTTAACTAAGCAAAATTGTCAAAATCACTCTTGTTGTGGTATCAAATTATAATTATTTTGGAATTTCATATCCTTTGTTGTATATAAAGCAATATGCATGGAAAAAAATTTCAGATATTAATTATGTTTATTTTAATAAATGCCACCTTTTATTGTAGAATAAGTCTTTGTGCATCATTATATTGTATAGTGCTTATTTAAAAATTATTAATTAATATTTTTAAAACGTGTCTATTGTGTTTTGCAATGTTATCTAGAATCATTTGTTCTCCTAGGACAAAAATCCTTTTGATTTTAACCATATTGATTGTATTTTAGTTTTTACTTTTTTCATAAAAAAATTTCATTTAAAAATTAATAGAAAATTGTAATGATTGCAACAATTTGATCAAATTTATGCACCTTTTAAAACAAATGTTTTCCATAACCAAAATAGCAGTATTCTTAAATATTTAATGCATTGAAATTGTGTATGGGCTCTAACCACGAAGGATCATGGGTACTGACTTACAACTCTTAAGTTTTAAAGGAAGGGGAGGGGGGTTGGAGGGTTAAAATTTCTTAGCATTAGTGTTGATAACCAAACTTAAATATTAAAACAATGTCTGCACGATCAAGATGCCCACATATTTGATTTTTTTACCATTGTTGATCTTGGCATAAACCATTTCTTGAAAAGCACTTATTATAACACAAAATGTATGTATATAATTTTCTAATACTTTCTTGAAGAGAGCAAGCTTAAGAAATTTTCTTTTCTTATGCCTGCTTTCTTCTAGGAAGTATTAGAAAGGTATATTTCCATAATCAGCAGCTTTATTTATTGTGACAGAATATGTGATTGGAAAATTAAATAATGACAAATTAAATAAATCCAATAATGACAACATAAGGCAATTGATTAAATGTATCTATTAAAATTAACTATTTTGTTTTTACTTTCTTGATGCAGTTAACTAATTTAATTTTGAAACCAGTCTTTTTACTAATTCATTATTTGTCAGATTTATCTTTGCAGTTGATAGTAACCCGTATAATTTCTGAAATTGGTTGTTTCCCTCATTTGTATCTTCTCCCAGTTTTGAAAAATAAAATAGTGATTTTTTTTATCACTATTTTATTTTTCAAAACTGGGTGTTTTCCTTTACTGTTGTTACTATCTTTGTAAATATATGTATGTTGAAAGACAAAAACATAGGATATTTTAACTTCCAATTTTGGGGGAAATTGACAAGGAATCTAATATTAAAAGAGCAATGATTAAGGTATACGAAATAAATTATTAAAAGATTCTCCAGTTTACTATTTAAAAAGAAATTTTAAATAATGTTTATTTTAAATAATGTTTATTTTAATAATTGCTACCTTTTATTGCAAAATTGTCTTTGTGCATCATTATATCACAAAATGCTTATTTAAAAAAATTTATTTAATATTTTAAAATTTTAAATATTTTTCTACTGTGTTTTGCAGTGTTATCTAATCATTTGTTCTCCTACGACAAAATCTTTCTGAATTTAACCACATTGACTGCATTTTAGTTTTAACTTTTTTTCATAAATTTTTATTTAAAAATTAATAGAAAATTGCAATGAGAAAACAAGTTGATCAAATTATACACCTTTTAAAATAAATGTTTTGCTTAACCAAAATAGTACTAGTATTTTTTAGTATTTAATGCATTGAAATTGTGACATATTCTAAGGTGGTGTAGTGGATAGCGTGTTCGGCTGATGTGTGGAGGGCTCGGGTTCGAATCCCGAATAAGGCATGGAGGCTTGTGTGGCTACTGTAACTGGATTTCGATCTGTTGTTGCCACGTTAATTGAATTAAAAAAAAAAAAAAAAAAAAAAAAAAAAAAAAAAAAAAATATAGGCTCTGACCGTGAAGAACCATAGGTACTGCCTTAGAACGCCAAGTTTAAAAAGGGGTGGGGATGAAATCTCTTAGCATTAATGTTCACAACTAAACCTAAATATTAAGACAATGTCTGCATTAACAAGATGTCCACTAATTTTATTTTTTTACCATTGTTTGTCTTGGCATAAAATCTCTTTGTGCTTAGAACCCATAAACCTAGCAATCAGCACTATTTCTTGAAAGGTACTTATCATAACACAGAATATGTGTATATAACTAACTTTCTAATACTTCCTTGTAGAAAGCTGGAATAAGAAAGTTTCTTTTCTTATGCCTACTTTCTTGTAACAAGTATAAAGGTATATTTTCACAATCAGCAGCTTTTTTTATTGTGGAAAATATGTTACTGGAAAATTAAAATACTTTAATAGTTTTATTATAAGAGAGTTGATTAAATGTATCTGTTAAAATTAACTGCTTTGTTTTTGTTTTCTTGATATAGTTAACTATTTTAATTTTGCAACCAGTTTTTTTACTAATTTGTTATTTGCCAGATTTATCTTCGCAGTCAATGGTAACCCATCTAGTTACTAAAACTGGTTGTTTTCTTTATTTCTATTTTCTCTGTGATTTTTTTTATCACTATTTTATTTTAAAAAACTGGATGTTTACCTTTATTTTTATTACCATCTTTGTAAATATATGTATGTGAAAAGACCAAAACATAAGATATTTTTACTTCTAATTTTGGGAGAAATTATCTAGGAATCTAATATTAAAGGAGCAATGATTGAGGTATATGAAAGAAATTAAAATATTCTGCAGTTTACTATTTATGAAAAAATTTGAAAAAAAAAAAAAAAATAGGAGTAATCTTATTTACATAAGCTTTTTTTACTTCTTAAAGGAGTGAAGAAAATTATGGAATCATAATCTAGTATGGAAAACAGTGATAAATTTTCTCAACTTCAAAACTATTAGTGCAAGTACATCTTAATTTAGAAAAGTTTCTCTAATTAATTATTCTGAATACTTTGTATTTTTCTCAACTTCAAGTTATCTTTGTTGTATTGTACAAAATATGAGTTTTTAATTCTGTTTAAATCACGATGTGTTTAAAAAAAATTAGTGAAAATGCTGAGGTTTTTCAAAAAAAAAATATTGGTGGTTATATTTAGAATTTCATTACTACTTTGCATTAATTAAAAAGAAAAACCCACCCTACAGAAACTTCATGTAATAAGTTTTCTTCAACTTGGGGGCCATATAAATTGTATCTGTCTTGTTCTGCAATCTGAACCACATTAGTGTATTGCATACCTACCTGTGTAACACTGATAATAAGAAATCATTATTTTATTAATTATATTGTATACCCACTGTTTGTTTTCAAATTCATGAATAAACACTTATTAATTTATCAATTCTCCCTCTGTTATTGACTTATTTTTTATCTTATTATTAATGAGGTTTATAATTAGTTTAACAATTGTAACACCTCATTGACACTGAAAACAATTTTAACATTAGATGTATCATCTAATTGGTGTGCCTACATGTCAATTTCTCACAAGACAATTAAAAATCTTGAATGAAACTATGCATGGCATGCAATACAGATTTTAATGTCACTCAAGATGTTTATTAACTAAATGTTGAAACTGTTGATGTATAGCAGGGAGTTTTAATAGATGTGTTGTGGTACTTCAGTGCCCATATAGAAAAGGGCTTTAGACTTATGGCTCTTTTTTCTATAGAGCTCTATAGTTATATAGAAGTCTTTATAAAGTTTCTGTAGAACACTATAGAGTCAATTTTTAGATGAAACTATTGCGCTCTGTAGAAATTTTATAGAGATTTATACACATAGAAACACGGACCATAATTTTAAAGTCTTTTCTATAGATTTTTTATAGTATTCCATGAAACTTTTTTTTTTATGAGTGCATCAAAATGTTAGTATTGTTTCTCTGAATGTGTGATGTTAAAGCATTAAATTAATTATAAGAAGTATCACAAGGTAATTATTTGAAAAATGAATTAATGCCCTTAGCTGAGTTTGAACCAGAAACTGTGTTAAAGTGGCAGTGCCACTTTGATAAAGTGTTAGCTCAAAAGTTCATGTTTCAAATCCAGTCAGGGGTGGTTGCTTGTTTTTAGAATTACTGACTCATAGTATTTCTTGTTTTAAGTAAATTTATGACTACAATTTATCTGTTATGTTGTTTTTTTAAATCATATTGAAATCTGCTTCAATAGGATCTGAGACCAATTTGTAATTGGAGATGCACATAAATTTCTATATTATGAATTTGTATGAAACATTATTACAATTTAATTGCATATTGGTTGCTGTAAGTTAATTATCTCCAGCTTAGTTATCTCATGAAAAAATATCTTAAACTTAGTATGCCATGGAATGATAAAGATGTATTTAAAGAGATCTAAATACTAGAGAATCCATACAGTATAGATGTGTATTATTTTTATATCAAATGTTATGTTATATTTTCTATAGAAGCAATAGAATCACTTATACAAAATTGCAAAATTTCATTTTTGAGCCAAAATAAATAATTTTAAATTATAATTTGAAGAACTTGTCTAAATTGTTTTAGTGGTAGTAAATAGAATGTTTGTTAAATCTCTTCTAAGTAAAAAAGGAATAAATGGATTTATTTTTAATAAATAAGTTTTAAAGCTTTGTTAATAAAAATTATTTTTTGTTCTAGGGTAATTCAATGATTATTTTTGTTTTAATGAATTTTATTTTTTTATTTTTAGAATAATTTATGTGCAGCTACTTTTACTACAAACTTGTAAACTCAGATTTTGTTTACATAATCTATTATATCTTTTCTAATTGTTCCATTGTTAAAACTCTTAATTGTTAGACAATCAAATTATTTTTTTACTGAATTTTTCTTCACTTTTAGAATCTTCAGAATGGAGTAGCTCATTAATTCAATTGAAAAAAAGCCTACTCCAGTGCCATGTATGTTCTTACTCAACACAAGTGAATGCACATTTCAAACAGCACATGTTAACTCACAGTGGGAAAAGGCCATTTGAATGCAATGTTTGCAGCAAGACCTTTAGACAGAAGCAACATTTGAAAACTCATTCATTGTTACATACTGGTGAACGACCTTTCATGTGCAAGAACTGTGGTAGAAGTTTTTTAACTAAACAGAATCGTCAAAACCATACTTGTCGTATATCAAAAAATGATTATATTGGAATACAGTAGTTAATTTAGAGTAGAGTGTAATTTTAGTGCCATTTGTTATACACAAAGTTATATATGTAAAAAATACTGTTTTCTATAACTTTTGTTTTAAATGTCATATAATAGATTTGGTGTTTTTGACTAAGTGTTAAAACTGCTTTTTCTAGCTATTAATAATAATATATTATTATTTTGAATGTTTTCTGTTTTGCATTACATATCTCATTATCTCATCTTTCATTTTCTAGATTGCATTGCATCTGAAGGTTCATGATGCACCTGCTAATTGCAAATTACTATTTTTTAAATTATATGCTTATTCTTTATAATTTCATTTATGAATAAAGACTCATGTATCAAATATTTTTCTGTTATTGATTTCTTCATGTTCTCTGTCGGTATAAAAAAGGAGTTTAACAGTTCTAACCAATTGCAGCTCATGTCTATTTTAAGAGGAATGCAAAAACATGATTTAGAATCGATCTGAAATTATAGCTATTTTTCTCATCTTTTAAAGATAGGCATTTATAGCAAGGGAGGGGGAGGCCAAAATTTGAGATAAATTCTGAAAATTTTATATTTTTGTGTCTTTCTTAAGATAAACATTGTGTTTGTCAATGCCATCACTAATGATTATGCATCATTATCAGATTGATGTTCTTATATTTAGAGTTTGCAGAAGACTACTTGAAATTACTGGTACGAGTGTAAAAATATGTAGTGTAAACTTTGATATCACTCAAAGTGTTCATTGACTGAAAATGTATGAAACCATGATTCTCTATAGAGAAAGTATTTATAATGGATTAGCTGTGGCACTCGAGAAATTTTTTTTTTGGAATGTGCCACAGAATGTATCATGCCAAAGCATCAGACTAATAAATACAGAATGTAATTTTGCACCCAAGGAATAAATAAATAGACCATAATATTAAATCCTGCACAAGTTCAAAAGGCAAATGTTAGTAATTAATGATTTGTTTCTTTTATCTCCCCCCTCCCTTTTATTCACATGTACTTTTTTTGGTTTTATTGTTCTGGTTTTCGTTTTTATGGTTTTATTCTATTCCTTCTCCTTCCTCTCACAAGGTAGCACTACCACTGCTGCATTTAAACAGTCCTCAGCATATGGTTAGTACATTTGGCATGAAGCTTTTAACTTGCTCTTTAGGATGAAAACCCATACCACGTTTTTGAATTAATCGTCTGCTCTTTGCATTTTAATTGCACATCATTTTACATAGTAGTGTATTTGTTCATAGGATTAATAATTTGTATTATGTTGAATCTGCTTTAATAGGATTGACTTTTAAATACTATTATATATAAAATTTTACATCTGACATTATAAGTATTAAAATTAATTTATATGCAATATTATAACAATTTTATAGTATATAGGACACTGTGAGTGAATGATCTCCAGATTAATGTAAAAAAAATATATATATATTTTAATCTTGGTATACCATAAGATGGTAAAGATTAGGAATTCCTTATGTTGGTTTAATGTATTTATACCTCACATAATATTTAAATTACTTTTCAAAAAGCAGCAGCATCTGATTATAAATTTTGATATTGTCTTTTAAAAATACCAGTTTTCAGTATACAGGAATATTTTAAAATAATAAATACTTTTATAAAATAATTTTAATTATAAATGAAGTATTTGAAGCCAAAATTGCTGAAAATAGGTATTAAAATATAATGCGCTTAATTTTCATAATTTTTAAAGTCTCAAAATGATGTTCTGAAAACTTCATTTTATTTCTGACTGGTTAAAAGACTGCATATCTGTTTTAGAGTCATATTTTTAAATTTTTGTGGTATTTTCATCCTTTTATAGTCATAATATTTGTCAATTTACTTGTAGTATTCTTATCTCTTTTATAATTATTTTATTGTGAAAACTTGCATTCTGTTTGGCAATGCTATCTTTTTTTTTTTTAATTTTTCTTGATTTCTTCATTTTTAGAATCTTCTGAATGGTGTAGTTTATTTATTCAATCCAAAAAAAGCCTATTCCAGTGCCATGTGTGTTCTTACTCCACACCAGTTGGTACGAATTTCAAACGGCATCTGTTGACTCATAGTGGCAAAAAGCCCTTTGAATGCAATGTGTGCAACAAGACCTTCCGTCAAAAGGAACATTTGAAAACTCATACTTTAGTACACAGTGGTGAACGACCTTTCATGTGCAAGAACTGTGGTAGAAGTTTTTTAACTAAACAAAATTGTCAAAATCACACTTGCAATATATCAAATGACAGCTATTTTGGAATACAGTAATTAATATGACAATTTTGAATACAGTAACACTTTTTGTATTATTTGCTTTATATAATATATATATATATATATATATATATATATATATATATATATATATATATATATATATATATATATATATAATATTTTATATTTTAACTATTCTTAATTTTAAAAATTGCTTATTATAAAAATGTTAATGGTCAATTATTATACAATGATTTCTAAAAATTTAAATTTTTTATATTGTTTAAAATTTTAAGTGTTTTCTATTCTGATTTTTTCATACTACATCCATATTCTTAAATGATTACTTTGCAAATTATATTGTATTCCCTCTTTTATCATTCTGTTTTTGTAAATAAAGAAAAATGTTTGTGTCTATGTGCTTGACTGTGACTTGCTTTTTGAATGAACCACAAAACACATTAATAAACTGTTTTACAACATAAAATGTATTGCACATTAAGATAAATAAGACATACCTTTCAGAAATCAGCTGGATTTCTTCATTGGTGCAAAAAGTTTGGACCTAAATGTCCAAATAAGCACAAGGCAATGTTAGCCAAACTGAAATAGCTAAATGGCATCATAATATAGTGGTACCGTACCACCTAGTAGCACGAATGAGAAATAATAAAAATAGGTTCTTATTTTATTTTTTTCTTGTTTGCATATCAGATTCATATTTTCTTGTTTCCTATTTCTATTTCCCTTACATATCACTAGGTAGTGCCACTATATTGTGATGACGTTTAGCCATTTCAGTTTGGACGACATTGCCTTGTGTTTATTTAGGCTTTAGTTCCAGACTTTTTGCACTCATGAAGGAAATCTAGTTGATTTTCAAAATGTATGTATGCTTATTTATCTTGATTTGCACTGCATTTTATGTTGTAAACTATTTTATTATTGTGTGCATAGTCACGTTCTGTATGTATACAAAACACAGTGTATAAAATTGTACATACAGTTGAGGGACATGCCTTTTTGTTGTGCATCTTTGGCAAAAAACAAAAAATATTCCTTGTTGTTTAAAAATGTTCACCTAATACAACACCTACAGCAATCAATTTTTAGTAGTAGAGCCACAACAGCGTGAATGCTGCAGCAACAAAAATATTCTAGAATTTTTTTTTTAATGTAACACCTTGCCTAATATAAGTGCCATACTAAAAACAAACAGTTTTAATGATCAGTCTCATTTGTTGTCATAGTATTACCAATGCTACTTATAAGGGGTGAGATAAAACAGGTATTGGTATAATTAAGTTTGTGTTTTCTGATTGGAAAGAAAAAAAATCTATATTTTGAAGTAATAATTGACTCATCAAGTATGTCTAAAAGTACAAACTTTTTATTCTATGGTAATGACAATATATATATATATATATATATAAGCATGAATTTATAACTCATGGTTAATTGTTTTGACTTGCAATATATTCAATTCATATTTATTTATATTTTTTTATTCAATGTTTATAAAATCTTTTTATGTTGCTGTATCAATAAGCATTATTTAATTCTATTGGTACAGCAAAGCAACATTAATTCCATTAGTACCCTAGCATTGTCGACAGTTTTTTCAAAAATTAGTTTTGCTAATTCCAGGGAAACATCTAATTGCATTGGACACTGATGATAAAAGTCACATTTTTAAAATATATTAAGATTGAAATAGAGAAATTTAAAATACTTAGCTATCCTTCGTTCACACTTGTAAGCACAGATTTATTTTATTTCTTGCATATTTTTTGTAACTATTTCATGGTGAAACCTTATACTGTTAGACAATGTAATGATTATTTTTAATTATTGAAATTTTTATTTTTTCAATTTTAGAATCTTCTGAATGGAGTAGGTTGTTAATTCAATCGAGAAAAAGCGTGTTCCGATGTGACTTGTGTGCTTACTCAACACCAGTAGGTGCACATTTCAGAAAGCATATGTTAACTCACAGTGGAAAAAAGCCATTTGAATGCAATGTTTGTAAGAAGACCTTCAGACAAAAGCAACATTTGAAGACTCATTCTGCAATACATACTGGTGAACGACCTTTTATGTGCAAGAACTGTGGCAGAAGTTTCTTAACTAAACAGAATCGTCAAAATCATATATGCCCTTCAAAAGATGACTATTTTGGAATGCAATAGTTAATTTTGGTAATTTATGTGTCAATTGTTGTGTATGAAAAAATGTGTGTATGAAAGTATATGAATAAATATGTTAATAATTCTTTTTAAAAAAACTATAATTGGACTATTTTATCGCAAAATTCTAATTATAAAATAGTTTTACTAATGATTTTATTTTGTGACTTTAAATATTTTTTTTTATTCTGTCTATCATGGATTGGCAACTTATGGGCCATATGCAGCTTTTGATTTAATTTCATACTGTTTCTGATTCCTCACTCATATTAGCACTTCTTTTTATCTATACTTTATAGACTTATGGTTGGGAAATTTTAAGTTTGTTTTTTCACTTTGCATTATTTTATATGCTTTTATTTCAATTTTTTTTTTCTTGACTTAAATTAAAAGACTATCAAATTAGCTTATTACTCATGTTATGCAGAAACTCTAAAACTAATCTCTGATTTCAGATATTTGCAGTTATTGTTTGTATAATATAAGGGCTGTGAACTCCCACTTTGAGAAACATTTCTATTAAACAGAAATTCCCAATTTGTGTGCAGATTTGGTTATAAATTTTGCAATATGACAGGATTAGATTAGTAATTTGTCACAATAAAATCTGCTTCAGAGAATCTGAGACCATGTGCAATTGCTATTATATAAATTTGCACTGTATTGCGAATGAAAAATGAGAATTTATAAATTATATGAAATACTTCTACTATTCAGTTATACAGGGTGATCATAAACTCTTTCAACAAAGAAAAAAAAGAGGGGGGTGATAATACACATCAAGACAAACAATATTTGCAATGGAACCTATGACCTCATTCTACTCATAGTGCCAGAAAAGTTACATAGCTATGTTGATCCTTCAACAGTGAAAAAAAAGAGACTTGACTAATTTGGGAGTTTCACATTTCCATTCATATTAAAGAAAGACTCAAAGTAGCTGCTCAAAGTGACTTTTGAGAGCGTCGTTGTACAGCCGACTTTGACGAATGAAAGACTGTCACACCCTCTTGCAGACTCCTGGTGTGATTGTTGATCTTGTCTGCAGCAACAGCGAGATCTCCCAGGGAATCCACAGGTGTCTCGTATGCCAATGTTTTCATGTGCCTCCAGAAGAAGAAATCCAGTGGATTAAGGTCTGGGAACCGTTAAGCCAACAGGTCCACCACGTCCAATCCACCACCCAAAATATGTCACATTTAAGAAGTATCGGACCACAGTGGAAAAGTGTATAAGTGAAATGTG
The DNA here is from genome assembly GCA_951213105.1 of Amaurobius ferox. Taxonomy (NCBI): domain Eukaryota; kingdom Metazoa; phylum Arthropoda; class Arachnida; order Araneae; family Amaurobiidae; genus Amaurobius; species Amaurobius ferox. The sequence goes on along the minus strand of OX578135.1, from coordinate 66,472,406 downwards.
GCCCTAGGTTCCATAGCAAATATTGTTTGTCTTGATGTGTACTATCACCCCTCTTTTTTTGCAGAAAGAGTTTACGATCACCCTGTGTTAGTGTAAATTAACTATCTTCTGCTTAGTATACCATGAGGACTATCTTGGAAACATCTCTGCTATAGAAATTTAACTCTGTATTAAATGCCTTGTGGAATTTATTATGCAGATTACAAAAAAAATAATTATTTTTATGTTGAAAAATATTTATTTATTTATTTATTTTTTTAGAATAGTAAATAAAATGTTTGTTCATCAATTAAAAACTATGTGAATATTACTTGTGTATAATCTAATAAAATCCTTATAATTTTTATGTAAAAACTTACTTTTTGGTCTTCTTATAATTATTATTTATATTTTATTAAATATTTTGTTTATTTTTTAGTTTTAGAATTTGATGAATGGAACAAGTCATTATTCAAATGCCATGTTTGTTCTTACTCAACTGCAGTCAATGCACATTTGAAACGACACATGTTGACTCATACTGGGAAAAAGCCTTTTGAATGCAATGTTTGTAGCAAGTCCTTCAGACTAAAGCAGCACTTAAAGACTCATAGTATGATACATACTGGTGAACGACCTTTTATGTGTGAGAACTGTGGAAGGAATTTCTTAACTAAGCAAAATTGTCAAAATCACATTTGTCGTGCTTTAAAAGATGATTTCTTTGGAATATAGTCATTACTTGTAGTTATTTTTGTGATGTTTATTTAAAAAAACATAAATTAAATGTATAATATATTGTGGTGATTTTCCTTGAAAAAGCAAGTGTTGTGGAATTAGCATTCTAAATTATAAATGCTATTTGAGAAATCTCTTATTAATTCTTTTTCATCTGATATAGCATGCTTTTCTTTATAACCCATTTGATAATAAGGACCTTTGATTGTGAAGATGCATTTAAAAGCAGAGAATGTTATATTTTAAGTGTTAAATTTTTTTCGTTTTATTGACAAGTTATCCTTCTTATGTTACAAATGATAATTTAATACCATACCTATGCAGACCACAGATTCAAGCATTTCCTGAATGTTCAGATTTGGTTTACTCATTTAAATTAGCCTATTTATGGTATTTAGAGACTAAATGACATCACTCATTTGAGTGTAGACTTCTTGAGTTTTTACTGTCTGAGTCACATTTCTGTGTTTACCCTAAAATATAATGCTTTTTCCTCAAACTTTACATGTGGTTTTATCTATGTTCTTTATTTAAAACTGTTACTGTATTTCTGCAACCTTTTCCAACTGCTTCTGCAAACTTTTGTTTTGATATTTTATTTATTTATTTATTTTTTTACAAATATATACAGTTTTATTTGGAGTTTTTTAAACTCTTTTTTCATCCATACTATTGTTTTAAAAGTTAAGTGCAAATGAATTTGAAGTTTTCATTTTGGATTTTTACACACACACACTACTTTCAATAAGCGACACTTACAGGATCACTATTTATGATTGTATTTGAAAGGAGTCAATTATTGTTCAGAGGATATTCTCCTTGCATCCTCTCATTTCATTTTTCTCATGTTGACCTGTGGTAAATAGTCTCTGACCTTTAGCTCATTTATTAGTTTTTTCCCACTGTTTTTTGCCAAGTATAAATGCTAAAAAGAGAAATGCTTCTGTTTAAAAAAAAAAAAAAAAAAAAGATAAAATAGCTAGAAGTATTTTTTATATTTATCAAAAAGTAAAGCATCCATTTTACAGAAATGTTAAAAATACTTCTGATTATTTTCTCAATTTACAAAAAAAACACAAGCATTTAAGCTTGTCAAAAAACAGCAGTAAAGAAATTCTAAAAACAAAATAAACTGGAGGTTAGGTACTATTTTCCATAGGTTAACATGGGAAAAATGAAACAAGCATCTGGAGGGAGACTGCTCTTAAGTCACTTACTTTATTTATGTATACTTTATTTGTTACCTTATTTATGTATATAAACTCAAAGTGTGAAACATTTGAAAGAATTTGAACTCATTTTTTAAGAAAAATAGTTGAGATCAAAATTTTTAAAAAGCATCATTATAGAAGAAAACAGCATATTTTTCTAAAAAACTAAAATACCACAACAAAAACTTGCAGGAAATTTTACATTGACTGTTTAAAAAATATATAGATAAAACATACATAACAATCAAGATTTTCACACATTGGCTTAAAATGTAATGTACTCAAAAAAATTTAAGAAACTTAAAAATTTTCTGTTAATAATGCTATGTGAAATCAAACAAACAAACAGAAAAACTGCCGGCTTTGAAATGGCCATAAGTTGCAAACTAAACAAGTTGGAACTAACCAAATTGGATATAGCATCTATATCAGTATATGATACGAATGTTTCTGTTCTATCGATTGATTGCCTTGTCTACTAGAGTCAGATCGATTGATTGCCTTGTCTAATGTTTGTCGAAATGATTTCACCTATTGGCAGTTTTAGTCAATTTTGACTCATATCCAACATGATTGCATGATGCCAAACTAGTGTCACGAATATCGGTTGGTCAACTTTATTTCAATATTCAAATCGATATAAGAATACAAGCTTGTGTTTGGTGAGTTGGTTATAATTTTAACATATTCATCCTTAAAATTATATTATTTCGGTTTTTAGACATATGCCCCTATACCATAAGTTATCATTAAAATGTTTAAAATTTTACATTATGGGTACCTTTAAAATTAAAGGCTAAGTAGTTTCTATTTTAATACTTATAGAGGATATAATATTGGTCCTTAGTTATCTTAATGCTTCTAAACTATTACCTTCATCTTTTAATGAGTTTTGTAACTGTGCCCTGTATTTGTAACTGTAATTTTTTTTACAAAGAGTGATTTTTTTTTATGTTATGTTATATTTTTTTTTATGTTCAGTATAAGAGCTAGTTTAGAATAAGAAAATATGTTGTCAACTAAATTTTATTTGTACCTTACAGTTGTTGATTTATCAGTTTTGAGTTTTTCATCAATTTAAAATCAGAACTCGTGATTAATAAAGTTAATTATCATTGGAACCTTTTCACAAAATTGACATCCTGTAAAAGAAAAACAGGGCAGAGTCCTGGCATTTAAATGCTTATGTTTTACTAGTGTTTATGTATAATTGTTTATATTCTTTTGAACATATTTTCAAAAGGCAAACTCAGATCTCCCAAGTCTTAGCTATATAAGTTAAAAATGTTAATGCATGTTTTATGGCATCTTCTTTCAGTTATTATGTACTATTATCTGGCACCGAAATAACCGTTTATGTTATATTTTTAATTGTAATTTTAATTAAAAGTGAGTTAAAGTATTGTGTGAAATGTAAACTGTAACGGAATATGTTTACTGCATTAATAAATTGTTAATTTCAAATAATGTGTTGTGTTTAGCTGGTAAGTTGAAGCTGTATATTTTTAAATTCATAATTTATATTAAAAATATGTCAATATGTGGGCATGCATTTTCACATAAGACCATATGCATGATCATTATAAATATTTATAAGTTTGTTGATTTTTCATATTTGTTTTTTATCCTGTTTTGTAATGTGTAACACATTTAAAAGGAGGATCAGGGGGGAGGGTGGGTTCACTCACTGAAATAAAAATTATCAAGTGAATCTGTCTAAGTTCATATTGTAAATTAGCAGTTTTAGTAAAGGTGGAATAAAGTGTAGACCTGTTTAAAGTACTCATTAGCCCAAACCTATTTGAACACTTAAAAGGTTGCACTGTTAGCGATAGAATCACCAAACTTTGCACAGTAATAAAAACATATTATTCATGTGTAAAAGAAATTTGAAAAAATCTATAAGTTATATATTTATTTGTATAAAATATCTTCCTTCAAGGCTGAAATTTTAAGTTCCGATCAAAGACTGTTGGACACTACGAGTAAAAAATTTATACCTTCTGTGATCTGTATGTGAAATTTGCATCGTAATTTAATGTCAGATAAATGCAATTATTTAGATTTTCGAGATATAAACAAATGATATTCACAAATAATTTAAAAACTGAATTACAATAAATGTGTCATTGCTTACATCATTCAGTTTAATTTTAAAATAAATTATAAATTATTTGGTGCTGAAACAAACAACAACAAAAACTATGCTAGTATAAAAATATACTTGTTTCTAACTCAAAAGGACATTGATTTCACATAAAAATATAAAAGTAAAATTGCCAACATTTTTCATAGAGATCCATTGTAATCTAAGTTTAACTTCATTCACCAAAAACAGTCTAAGTTGTGAATCAAATAAAATTTCAAAATGGAAATATCAATTAAAGTCATACAGATCTTAACTAAATAATGTGTGTTTGTTAATTTAGTGAGATACATGCTATGTAAAATAAATTGCTTAACAGAAGATATTGAAATCATTGTATGATACAACAAACATTTAACAAAGTTTATGTAATTATAATTGTATTAATCTCAAATGGCATTTTTTCATCCAAGTTCACTAATGTTCCCCCTTGTCCTTTTATAATTATCCTAATTACTTTAGATAAATATCTTTCTAACCTCTTCCAAATGTCTGTTCAAAATATAACAGCTTATGCATGCAATGCAAACTGGTTGTAATGAACTGTTAATGGTTCCTCAAAAAATTTTGTTATATCTGAAGTCATTATAGGCAATGCATTGACCCATACAAGTATACCTCTAAACTTTTATTTTACAAAGTATTTACTGCTGTGTGAAGTAATTCATTATTTTCTGCTGCATGTGTTCACAAAAATGTATTTTGGAAAATGGCACTGTTTAGAAATGGCACTTTTGTCTTTCTGCAGTTCATGAATTGTGTGAAAAAGTTCTTTTGAGGTACAGGGTTTTGAATAGTTTTGAAAGGAATTTTCATTAGAATTTACTTAATTATAGCTGAAGTTTTCTTATAGCTGAGTTTACTACAGAGTCCAGTTACACTGTGTATAGGACTTTTGTTGGGATTTTGCATTTAGCATGTTATAAATGAAGGTTCATTATAACCCAAGTTCACTATAACTTGTTTACACTGTATGAATTTACTATATTTTGAAATGTGGTTGCTGTAGTCATGAATAGAACTTAGGCTATCTAATCTCAAGAATATATATTCTGATCACTTAATAAATTACTAGGGCTTGTCAAATCTTGCCATTTTTTAAATTTGAAGTTGAAAAAGTGTATTTGTCTCTAACAAATACATTTATTTCTCCTTTATCTTGATTTTAACTACATATTCATTTAAAGATTTATCACAAATTTATAATTGTATAGTTTCTGTCATTTAAAGTAAATATTGCATAATCTTGAAAATGGTTCATAACTTTTAATCATTAGTCAATTTTTTTAGAGAAAGTACTTGTGAAGTAATTATACTTTAAATAATAGTAATTATTTATATTTTTATAATTTTGAGTATTTTAGATCAAAATATGTACTATATTTTGAGAATAATGCATGATAGCCTCTCATAATGAATTTCTTATTGATTTATAAATTTAAAAAAATTGCATATAAATGACTAGTTTAACTCAGTTTCTAATTTCTTTTTTTCAGTTTTTCGAAGGCAATATTAAATTAAAAAATAAATAAATAAAAGGGACAGGAAAGTTTTTTGAAGTGAAACGAGTTCTGAGTGCAGCTTCCTTAACACTCATTTAAATCTGTTTGTGCATGAAAGTTTTGTGAACATAGTAAAACTCCAACAATTCAAATAAAATGTTATACTTAGTTTGAACTAATTATGTTTTAGGTCATGATAAAGCCCAAATTATAAATTTCAATCTACATCTTAAGGTATCTCTGGTCAAAAGTCAAATAATGTTAAGTCTATGGAGAAAAATTAATTTTTTAAAAAATCATGCACTAAACAGAATTTTCTATTTGTTTGGTATAACTTGTACAATTTAACAAATTACTAGGCTGCCTTTTAGATTAATTATTTAATATTTTGGATTTAATATTTGGAGATTTCCACTACTTGCATGAAATAAATGCCTCAGTTATTAAACATGTAGCTAGATACCCTGTTTTGCTTCAGTTTTGGGTTGCGAGAGACAGCCTAGTTATGTTTACTGATTGAAATAATCATACCACATTTCATTTGACTCATTCAATTATTGAAAAAAATATTGTGCCTGTAGACATAACTAATAGATACACTCGTAGATATTAAAAAAATACAATGTGTGTTTAGCCATGTTCAAAATATGTAGATTCATCAAAATCTGAGTTAAATATTTTAAACTTCATCAAAATCCTTTTTCTTTACATATAATATGTAGGAAAGGTACAAAGCTACTCAGAATTTTGTTTGAAAAAATGGTGCATTGTTTACAATTCTCAATTTGATCTTTAAAAGCAATCCTGTGTTGATAATATGGACTTGTTCCAATTTTTCTGCTATTGGGGCCATTGCTGGAAATGTTTATATAAGCTGTTAAGCTTTTCTTGTATATTCTTTTCTATTATTTCAATGTCATCAAATTCTATTTTAACATTTTAATTCTGGGAAAGAAAAAATAATTTTAAATGTGGCTTTACAAGACCCAGTAGTATTGCTGTTTGTCACTTTTTATATTTCCACAGAATCAAAATGAAATTAAAAGATACAATTTGATGACATTAAGGCAATAGAAGGGAATGCAAAAGAAAAGCTCATCAGCCTCTTTTGATACTAACATTGTTGTTAGAAGTAGAAGCAATGTTGGAACAAATACATTTTGTAAGCAGGAGACTACTTTGAAAGAAACAGTCTTCAATTTGTAAGTAATAAAACTTTACAGAAAATCAAAATTTTTAGTATATATACAAATTATTTTAACTTTTATATTATTTTTGGATTCAATGGTAAAACTTCTGCATGTTTTGTCTAATAGGTGCACAAATCATAATTTTTCTCTTAACTGGAATCTTTTTAAATAAATAAAAAAAAAAACAATTAAAAAATATCGGAAGTATTAGGCTCCACTCAACTGTTTCATATATGCATATTTTATATATTATTTAGGTCAATTTTTGTCTTATTCAGTATAAAAATGAAAATAACATGCATCATTTTGTAAGTTTTTATACCTGTGTTATTTTAAACTTTTCTTAAAAATTAAAAACAAATTTCTAAATGACTACAACTAAGTTATGTCAATGAATTTAATGCATTTTGCTGATTTGTGTTAATATATACTATTTTTATACTATTTATAGCCATAGCATAGTTCAAACTACTATTTTCCAGCAGATTATGCTACTACCATTGTTCTTGGAACTATGTTTCTAAAAAAATATAGGATATAATGCTATAAAAATTTTAATTTTTGAATAAATTCAGTTCTAATCTTGCAGATTACACAAAATTATAGCTAGTTCTAGTCCTTTTTACATAATGTAATTACACAAAATTTCACAGATTCTTTTAGTTATTATGCCCTTACCTCACAGGCATACACACACAGATGAATATCTTTTAAAAATCTGCTCAAATCTTTTAAAATCGGCTTTTCTTTCAAAACCACAAATTTATAAAACTAATCTATGCAATAGTATGAGAAGGTAAAAATATATGAAATTTTTTTTATTCCACATTTAAATATAAATATTCATTTTTAAAATTTTGTTACACAGTGAATCCTGTTTATTAATTTCTGTTATAGTAAAAAATAGATAAAACTTTACTTGCTGCATAAATATTCATATTAATTTTTCAGTAGTGCATATTTCATGTTCTTTTAATTGTATTTCTGTTCTCAAAATGATATTTGTGTTTTCAAAATAATATTTAAGTGTGTCCTCAAAATAATATTTAATTGTGTTCTCAAAATAATATTTGTGTTTTGTATTTAGGGTTTGGAGAATTTGATCATATCATGAATTATCAATCAATTTCCCAAGTCAAATCTAAAGTTGCTGCTGTTAACATCTGTTCCATGTGTCCCTATACAACTACTGATGCAAGCAACTTTAAAAGGCACCTGCGTATTCACAGTGGAAGACGTCCTTTTAAATGTTCTATATGTAGCAAATGCTTTACTCAAAAAGAGCATCTGAAGAGACATGCAACTGTACATTTTTCCAATAACTGAAAATGTGAATGGATACATTTATATTTCTGAGAAATAATTTCATATCTTCTTTGTGCAGGGCTAACAACAGATAAGTTATTGTCACAATTTGTTAAATACAGGTCACTTTTAGTTACTTTTCAAACTTTTTGGTCACTTTTGTAAAATGAAAATTTTATTTTTACAAAGAAAACCTTTTTTAACTATTTTTGTAGGGCTTTGGTAGGGTTGGGTTTCTGTTTACAGTGTGTTTCAGCACAGTTGGCCTTGCTTTTCGTGCTACAGTATGAAAAATGTTAAAATTAAATTTAAACATTAAATGAAAATTAAATTCTAAATTTTTTATGTTTTATTTTCATTGAGGGGTATTTTCAGATTAATAGTGGTTCTGAATTTTTATTGGGTTCCTTGAGCAAAAAAAAGTTCAATTAGAAAAAGTTGCACTGTACATTGACTAGTCTAAAGAAGAAAAAATGGTGCACTTATCTGCAATATTCGACAGGTTATTGCTTATTTAAAAAATCTGGAATCTTTTCCCTACAAATACAGGGTTAGCTGCCAATAATGATGCATTTTATGTGATGCCTGGTTTCAACTTAGAGTTCACCTCTTCAGCACGAGTCAACAATTAAGAGAAAATCCGATTACAATTTATAAAAATCTGATGTGGGCAGCACATGACTTTCCCTGCAGACTCAAATTCATTTTTTCTTTATTTTTTTAAGAACTCATTACATTGTGTTTAATTGCACAAAATAACACTAAATTTGCATTTTTAATTCAATTTCTGCTTTTATTTGGTAATTGGACATTTTTTCAAAGGCTGCATAAAAAAATGTGAAAAATCTCAAATATCTCGAGAACGGTTATTCCTAGAGTAATAGAGTTGTTCTTATTCATTTCCTCATCCAAAATTATGTATAAAACAAGCATTTAATTAATTCATTTGAACGTACGTAGTATTTTTTTAGATATTGGCGATTTTTGCGGGCCATTTGGTAAAAAAAGGCAGGTTGTTCTTTTCCAAATCGTACCAAAATCTAATTAGCACCAGAGTATCCCACATGTAATTTATCTACTAAATTTTGGGAAATTTGGTCAATTTGTATTTCAGCTAGAGTGAATACATTAGATTTTTGCTGGCCATTTCGCGAAAAAAGGCAGGTTCTTTTTTTCCGAATTGTACCAAAAACTAATCAGCACCAGGGTCACATCCAAGGGTCGTACCTACTAAATTTTATGAAATTGGGTCCATTGACTTTTGAGTTAGAGTGGATACATACATTGCACGGACACAGACACACACACAGACGTCACGCTAAAAATAATTTTTTTGTATTCTAGAGGTCTCGAAACGTGTAGATCCGTCGAAAACTCGAGTTTCAATTTTCGACATGATTCCAATACTTTCCCTATACATTACCATGTATTGCAGAGAAAGTAAAAAATATCTTCATGAATATTGCAGATAATTGTGCATGATTTTTTTTAGACTAATTTTTGTATAGTGCAACTTGACTTTTTCTAATTGAACTTTATCCCCTTAGCAACTGTATAGAAAGTTAGATTCCTATTTTTTAGAAAATTCCAGCCACTGGAAAAAATATAGGAAAATATTTCGCATTTAATTTAAACAAATTTTTAAATTGGGAGTATATGTTTAAAACTAATTGCCAAAGCATGAAAAGTGAGGTCAACTACCCTGAAACACCCTGTATATAATACATCTATTAAAAACTTTTAGAACACATAACATTTTGTAAAATATAGTTGCTTGATAAAATACATGAATATTTATTTTCATTCCATATTTGAATGTAAATTTTGACTTTGAAATTGATTCTTTTGCAATAGCTCTCATTATTTTTTGGTTTAATGCCGAATTTATAATATAGAAATAATGTGCTTACATATTTCACAAATGTTCCACAATGCATCATATTTCATAATTGCTTATTTATTTCATTTTTTTACTTTCAGCAATGCTCAAACAATAGCTGGATAACATACATCAACATTTTATTCCACATATGATTGTAAATATTGAATTTAAATTAATCTTGCACAGTAGGTCCCATTATTATATTTTAGTATAATGGCAAGTTCATAAAATGACTTGCATAATCCATATTGCATCAAATTTTCTAATTATTTATAATGCTAATTATTCATAATTTCCTAATTATTCATAATGCATTATAAGCAATAATGAGAAACTAAAATTGCACTGTTTTGAACTGATGATTTGAGCGCACATTAATTGATGCTTAAAATTCAACATTCCACTCATATATTTCATATTTCAATGATAAATATTCTTAAGTGATATCTCAAGACGAATTTACCTATAGCAACCATATAAACATAGTATGTAAATTGTGCATATGAATAGATAAAACTGAGATAAAGAGCACTCCTGGCTTCAGTGTACTTATATTAACTTTGTGCAGAGTATAACGTTAGGATTTTGATGATTTTACATGATTTTGGCAACATTAACATGCTAAACAAAAAGCAAAAAGGTTTAGAAAGCTTTATGAAATAGCATTTAACACAATAATAAGTGTGTCAAGTAGTTTTGGAAGGAAAAATCTAGTCCCCTTCTTTAGTACAAAACGGAAAGACAAGCACCATAGCAAGACACGTTTCTTGTTGATCTTGCATTGGTGAATCTTGGTCACTCTGTCTTGTTGTGTTAAGGAAGGGGACTGTTTTTTTGCCTCCAAAGCCAGTTGACACCCATATTATTGTGTTATATGCTGTTTTATGTGAAGCTTTCTAAACACTTCCATTTTTTAGCAGCAGTTTCCACATGTTTTGGAACGAAAATGCTGTTCAACCATAAATATTTTATAGAAATCAAAGCTCATTGAAGTGATTTTGTAAGGGTATTATTTTGCATTTATCCTTTTTTTTTTTTTTTTTTTTTTTTTTTTTTTTTTTTTTTTTTGTAAAATGGGACATTTTTAGAGTTTTTTCTGTCATTTTCATGCATTTTTTTAGTCATCTTGTATATTTTACGTTTTTAAATAAAATTTTAATTATTTTTTCTAATAATTTTTCATTTTTTAATAAAAACAATGTTCTAAGCTATTGCTTTTTACATATATTTTATTTTGTTATTTTACCCTGAGTCATTTAGTAATTTTTTGGAGCAACAAAAAATAAAAATATTGTTTCAGGCATCAAGGATCAAGGCATTTTATTTCATGAAATAAACTGCTGATCAAGACCTTCTCATTTGCATGTAAGATTTTGAGCAATTAAAATTAAAAAAAAGTATAGCAAATACTGTAAACAATTTTTTAAATAAAAAATAGGTCTAAGGAAATGTCAAAAATCATACTCATCACATCTAAAAATTTGAATAAATACAGGCAGAATAGCTTATTGATTCAATGTGAACCCAAAATACTAAACAAACTAGTAAAATAGCAAAAATTAAGCACACATCCACAACAGAAGGTCTTTATTTTACTTCCTATAAGGCGTACAAAAATTTTTTTTAAAAAAGGACCAGAGCGCTTTTAAGAATAAGTACGCTCTTCATCAGTGTCTACATGGAAATAAAATTTGAATCGTTCATATATAGACCAGATATAGCGACAAAATTCACATAAATACAATTTACAAAAGAATCTACATTTAGGCAAGGATAAACCGAAAACTATGAAACAATTTTTTTAGAGTTTCAAAAATTCCAACAACAAAAGAACAGCATATTAAATTACAATTTAATTACAGAAATTGAAAAAAAAGGGGGGGGGGCTAACAACCAAGCATAATCCCAAAGATGAAGACGTCAAAGATAACTTTGCAGAGACTTGAATTGCATGGAGTCGAGAATGAGTCGCCAAGCGTAACTCAAATTCATAACAGGGTCAAAATTACAAACGGACTCGTGGTAGATATAAATAAAAAGGGTTACCACGGTATACCCTGTTATGAATTTGAGTTACGCTTGGCAACTCATTCTCAACTTCATGCAATTCAAGTCTCTGCAAAGTTATCTTTGACGTCTTCATCTTTGGGATTATGCTTGGTTGCCACCCTCCCCCCTTTTTTTTTCGATTTCTGTAATTAAATTGTAATTTAATATGCTGTTCTTTTGTTTTTGGAATTTTTGAAACTCTAAAAAAATTGTTTTATAGTTTTCGGTTTATCCTTGCCTAAACGTAGATTCTTTTATAAATTGTATTTATGCAAATTTTGTCACTGTATCTGGTCTATATATGAACGAATCAAATTTTATTTCCATGTAGCCACTGATGAAGAGCGTACTTATGCTCGAAAGCGCTCTGGCCCTTTTTTAAAAAAAATGTTTGTACGTCTTATAGGAAGTAAAATAAAGACCTTCCGTTGTGGATGTGTGCTTAATTTTTGCTATTATAACATCAGACGTGATGCCAAATTATTTAAACTAGTAAAAATTGAAATTAAGTTTCAGTTTGGTACAGTAATGAACAACTTAAATTATACTTTTGGTTTTTTTTTTCATATGTGGTACCTTCCTAAGAATTTTAGTTCAATACAAAAGCAGCAAAATATAAAGGTTTTGGTTCATTGTAAGTTTTTTTGTTTTTTTTATCAAGATCCATAAATACATTTTTATAAGTTTTCTATTGTTTAGATTATCAAAATCCTATCCCTATTCAAGATATTATGAATGCATATTGTGTTTCACATTCGTTTAATTATTTTTATAGCTAAAGAACAGTATACATTTCATTTTCTACTTATCCAGACTTTTTATCATTGGTGAGATAATTTTGTTCCACTTTATCACATCAAGTTGTATGTTTTCTAACCGCAATTTTTAGATTAAAATACTGGCTCTATTCATGACAGTAGGGATGCATATTTTGTTTCGCATTCCTTTAATTGTTTTTATAGCTAAGGAACAGTATAAATTTTATTTTCTGATTATTTACTATATCACTGAGGAGATAATTTTGTTCCATTTTATTTACAACTTATAACGTCCCAATAAAATTTACATATTTAAGTTAAATTTATTTTATTCTGTATTTTTGTTTTATTTATCCACTCCCACAGAATGTTACGATATGTAATTGTTCTCATTTCATAAAATTTCATAGTTATTTCAAACTTAATTCAATTGAGCATGAAATAGTATGAAAAATTTAACAAGACAGTTATTTGCAATGTGTCAATCAAATATATTTGTTAATAATAGGCCACTAATATTCAGTTTTCAGTACTTTAGTATGTTAAGATTAAAATAATTAATAATTGCATTGTTTAAATGCATATAATAGTTTTAGTTTGAAGATTTCTAAAATTGATGCTTTGTTGCTAAAGTGATTGTATAAAATGTTAAATTCAAATATCCAGTTGAAATGTAAAAATGCATAATTGAATAAAAAAATATTTTTAAAAATTAAAATAATTTTATAACTTTAACTTTGTCTTATTTTACTGTTTCGTTTTTTATTCGTCCGCTCACAGTAAATGTATACATTCAATGTTTATTCATCATAATTTTTTTGCAGCATAAATTACATTTATTAATTGTGATTTTATTGTGTAGTTAATATAATTATTCTAAGTATTAAATAAATATTTATTTTATATTATTTTTCTTTGCTCATAAATATCAATTACTGTATTTTCTGGAAAAAAGATGGTAGAAAAAGGAAATTCATGCAAAAATTTATAAAGACAAAATAAATATTTCAACAAAAATAAACAATATTAATTATTGTATACTGCTTTTATATATGTAGGTAATGCTTTTTAATTTTTAAATGAAGACAATATGACAATATTTAAAAAATGATACAGTGAGATTGCTTTGTGATGTTATGTATCTTGAATTCACTAGGGACTCCGCCCTTTATTCGTTATATTCGCCAACCCCTATAGCTGGCTTCGTGAATTGGGAGGCTTCCCTTTCCAGCTGGTGCTCAATGAGCTTGTTTTGCAAGCTCTTTCATGCTGTGCTCCCTGTTACACAGGTGTAATACACCAGTTGGGAGTCTGCCCCTTTGCTAATGCACATGACCTCCCTTGTGCTCCCATTCGACTCAATTATATCTTTAATCATATTGCAAAAAAAAATTCATTTCAAAAATGTATGAAAATAATAACTCATAAACTAAATCAAAATTTAAACAAGAAAGATCAATCATGCTTAAAGCATTGATTATGAAAAACTTTCAAACTTCAAAGTAATTTTATTTAAATATGCTTAAAATGCAATACATTCCTCGGTAATATTTTAAAACTTATCACAATACTACATTAATTTATTATACTTGAAAACTTAAACCTTCATTGAAAAAAATGAACTTCATTCAAATGACGGCATTGAAATATAAATTGCCTGGTTTAAGCATCTCTAAAATGTGATACATTCCTCGGTAATAATTTTAGAATTATCATAATACTACGATAATTTATTATATTTGAAAACTTCATTGAAAGCAACTAAAATTCATTCAAATGATGTCATAGAAAAAATAGCACGCCTGGCTTTCTCTATAAAAGCAGCATTTCATTCATAAATAATTTCCCATTCATGTCATTCATCACAATACTGTAATAATTTATTTTATTTAAAAATTAAGACCATGGAGCTACAAGTAATTAATAAACTCTATGCATAAAACTTCATCGAAAAAAATCATCCTTTTTGTAAAATCAATGAATATTTCATTCATATCAGCTATGCAGACTCCATGAACTAAATGATTTTGTGTTAAAGAAATACAGCAATTCTAATACAACTCATTCTACATATTTTGCTGTTTACATTTTACATAGGTGAAAAATAGGTTTTGTTGTAGAAATAATCAAATTTGGATGAGCATTTAAACTCAAATATATTGTAATTGCGTTGTTTCAGTTTGTAGATGCACAGAATTTAAGCAAAAATAAAGTGGTTTTAGGACGGGTACAACACTCTATGAATTAAAAATAACTTTAAAAATCACGATTTTGAGACAAGATGGATGCCATATATCATTTCGAAGTGGGCCACGTGATCTTTTCATATCATAGTCACGTGATCGCTTCATATAAGAGGTGTTATTATTATTTTAATTTTTATTTAAAAAACTACTGAATATATTTCGCTGAATTTTTTTTTTATATATTTTATGGAACAATTTGAATATTACCTAAAATTTTCGAAGCAATTTGTGAATTTTAAATCCGCTTAAAAAATGTTTGAAAAATTAGGTCCCATAGGGCTCAATATATTTCATTTTTTCAACCCGGATTCAATCCAAAACTAATTGGGTGATATTATTCATTTATATTCTCATAGGTCCTACAGACCGTCTGAACAACATACTAAAATTTCATTTTGATTAAGTCATTTTTATGACAGTTATCGTGCTAACGGACTGACAGACAGACAGAATGAACAAAATCATAAACACTTTTCAGCTTCGTTGTAAAGTGTTAAAAAGGGCTCGGTCCTGCAAAAATCCAGTTATGTAGATACATGTGTGCAAAAATTTGTGGTCTTGCAATTTCTAGCCTGTCCAGGATGTGAATTCATAGCTCAAATACTCTTCCTTTGATATTAAATATCTCTTAAATAAAAGTTTAAGTTGAAAAACGAATTTTTTCAGCATATTCCTCTACCATTCCTCTAACAAATATACTAAATTTCATGTTTTTGTATGCTATAGTTTTTGGAGTATGAGACAGAGAAACTTGAATGAGTGAAATTTGTCAAACAGTGTGTGTGTCAGCTGCTTCTTTTCAATATAGAGATATATTTCTTAGCTTTGGTTATAGTAATGTCAAAAAATATCCCATAGGGCTCAATATATTTCATTTTTTCAACCCGGATTCAATCCAAAACTAATTGGGTGATGTTATTCATTTATATTCCCGTAGGTCCTACAGACCGTCTGAACAACATACTAAAATTTCATTTTGATTAAGTCATTTTTATGACAGTTATCGTGCTAACGGACTGACAGACAGACAGAATGAACAAAATCATAAACACTTTTCAGCTTCGTTGTAAAGTGTTAAAAAGGGCTCGGTCCTGCAAAAATCCAGCTATGTAGATACATGTGTGCAAAAATTTGTGGTCTTGCAATTTCTAGCCTGTCCAGGATGTGAATTCACAGCTCAAATACTCTTCCTTTGATATTAAATATCTCTTAAATAAAAGTTTAAGTTGAAAAACGAATTTTTTCAGCATATTCCTCTACCATTCCTCTAACAAATATACTAAATTTCATGTTTTTGTATGCTATAGTTTTTGGAGTATGAGACAGAGAAACTTGAATGAGTGAAATTTGTCAAACTGTGTGTGTCAGCTGCTTCTTTTCAATATAGAGATATATTTCTTAGCTTTGGTTATATTAATGTCAAAAAATGAAATTGGATTTCATTATATATGGGAAAAAATTTACTTTTTTATTCTCAAACTCTGTTGCTGCTTTTCTGGAAATTATGGAATATATTTTAAAATATTTTTAACTGTGTTTTCATGACTTTAATATCAAAATTTGACATAATTTTTTTTACAGTTTTATATTTAATTTCATACATTTCTGTTTATGTTTTGTTGCATTTAATATTTGTTTCTTGTTT
Organism: Amaurobius ferox; assembly: GCA_951213105.1. Lineage (NCBI taxonomy): Eukaryota > Metazoa > Arthropoda > Arachnida > Araneae > Amaurobiidae > Amaurobius > Amaurobius ferox. The sequence continues at coordinate 66,455,755 of OX578135.1, read as the reverse complement.
TGTATTTTCTTATTTCTTCGTAAAAAAAAAAATCTAAATTATATGTTTCACTTGCATTTTCATATTGCTTTCAATTGACATTTGTATTTTAGGGGCTGTAAAAGGAAGACGTAAAGGTGTTATTAACATTTGCTCTGTCTGCTCTTACTCTACTTCTATACTGAGCCACTTCAAAAAACATTTGCTTGTTCATAGTGGATTGCGCCCTTTTTCTTGTGAAGTATGCAATAAATCTTTTCGGCAAAAAGAGCATCTGAAAACTCATGTATTTACTCATTTGGTTCAGAAATGTAAAATTTGCTTTCAAATTTTCAGTGAAAGAACTATCAATAAGCATATGGAGGAAATGCATCCTTTTTAATGTCTATTTTATTTGCAAAATTGACTATTTTCTTTCTGTACTGATTTTTTTTTACTTTCATAATTTATAAAGAATTATAAAAATATTCATAATTTTTTAGAGAAATCTAAGTTTTGTGTTGTATTATAAACCTATTATATCAATACATTTTATTGTTTATCCATTCCTCTGTGTGAACCTTTATATCCAAAGAAATTTTTTACAGAAACTTGTACTTTATATTGCAAATTGGATTACATTTTGGGAGTTTCTTATGGTTATACTATGAGAAAGGAAGCCTACCCTTTTCCCTGTGAAGTATGCAATAAATCTTTTCAGCAAAAAGAGCATCTGAAAACTCACGTATTTACTCATTTGGTTCAGAAATGTAAAATTTGCTTTCAAATTTTCAGTGAAAGAACTATTAATAAGCATATGAAGGAAATGCATCTTTTTGAATGTCTGTTTTATTTGCAAAATTGACTATTTTTTTTCTTTACTGATTTTTTTTACTATCATAATTTATAAAGAATTTAAAAAATATTCGTAATTTTTTAAAACTTATTATATTGATATATTTTATTGTTTATTCCTCTGTGTGAACCACTTGTACTTTATATTGCAAATTGGATTACATTTTTGGAATTTTTTATGATTATACTATGAGAAGGGAAGCAAACATTGTTATAGCAGTAAAGAGTGGTGAGTTGATGCTTTGGACTGATAGTGTATTTTACATTCTGTATTAAACTATATTTTAATAAAGTTTATTTTTAAAACAGTATTTTAATTTATTTGTGAACTATATTTTAATTTTGTTTTCAAACACAATAATTTCATTTACTTTTACGTTTTATTCCAATACTTTCAGTAAGATTTTTATTGTCTTTAATCATTTGCTTTTGTCAAATGACAGTCATTATTGTGTATTTTAGGTGCTGTAAGAAAAAGATCTAAAGGTGTTATTAACATTTGCTCTATTTGCTCCTACTCTACTTCTCAACTGGGCCATTTCAAAAAACATTTGCTTATTCACAGTGGAATGCGTCCTTTCTCATGTGAAGTGTGCAATAAGTCATTTAGGCAAAAAGAGCACCTTAAATCTCATGCATTTACTCACTTGGAACAGAAGTGTAAAATTTGCTTTCAGATTATTCACATGAAAGATATGAAAAAGCATGTCAAGGAAATGCATCCTTTTTAATGTATACTTTTATGTGTATTCATTATTTCCATTTTTGTACTGGATTTCAGATGCTTACTATAATGTAAACAATGTAGAACATTTTTGTTTTGTATTTAAAACTGTTATAATAGTCTCTTGGTGAAAATCTATGTTAGTTATTCTTCGAATAACTGATTCACTTTTTATTTGTGTTGCTGTGCTAACTGGGAAATAATGAAATTATAAAATATGTTTAAAAAGTCTTTAAACCCATTAAAATTTCATATAAAGCTGTATAATTACATTGATCTTGTATCATACGTTATCATTTTTTGCTTTAATTTGCATTGTTTTGGCAGAGACACCGAAGTTTGCATCCATCATTTCTTTGCATAAGTCATTTGTTCCACCAAAAAATAGTTTAAACTGAAAAAGGCCAGTAATTTTTTTTTTTTTTTTTTTTTTTTTTTTTTTTTTTTTTTATAGATAGTTCAGTAACTATGTTTTATGGTCTACTTCACATAATTATATTATGGGAGTTTTTATAAACCATGCATGGCAAAACTATAAAATATACCTGGTCTTTTTTGTTGCCTCATTTTTATTGTATATTATTATAAGAAATATATTGAAATTAAATTGAGTATTTCCACATGATGTTGAATGTGTTTTTGATTCTGAAACTTTGGACACAATTGCATATTTTAAAACTAAGCACATTTTGATGAACTTTGTAGTGAGACTCATTTGGGTCTACTTTTGTTGCTGGGTTGTTAGGCCTAAAAGTACAATGATGCTATGTCCATTTATAATTGCACCCAAATTTTGATTATCTGAAAGGTGAGGTAGAAAAGCAATTTATTAAAAATTTAGTTTATAAAATAATTTGAAAATTATTCAAGATACACAACTAAAGCAAATAAAACTTCAGGTTTAAGGTTAAGTGAGTATGTTCTGTTCTGGAAGTAGAAAAATGTCAACATCTAAAAATTCCATATACAAGTAATTTGCAAAAATAATTAAATTTGATTAATGGATTATGAAAAAACACAATGAGCTGGTTATAGAATTGCCACTATAGAATTTTGTTAATCCATCCTCCCCCCCCCCCCCCCAACTCCCCCTTCCCTTCTTTTTGTTTCAATTTGAAATTCTGAAGAATTCTCTAAAACAGGCCTCTCTCCTCCAAAACACTGGGAAAGAGAAAATATTTCATCATTGAATAAAATGAATGTTTTTTAATATTGTTATTTTATCCTATAACCATGCACATAAGGTAATCATAAATGGATTCAATATTTGAATCACCTCCTTACATACTCCACAACTTTCCATCACATTTGAGGTAGTGGATCAACAGAATTCTACTTGTCTATTTTAGCAGAAACTTCCCAATAAGTGTCCCCCCCCCCCCCCCTGCATTTGACAGGGCAGATTGATGGAATTTTATGGTAGTGCATCATTGAACTGAGCTAATTGAGAGCCAAAGCAGTTTGATTTTTAATAGAGATATTACAGTTAGTAATAAATCAAAATAACCAATTTGATGATTCCAGTTATCCTTCATGATTCCCAGTTTAACCCTCAATATTTCCTGTGATTCTCTCAAACAAAATATTGAGAGAATCACAGGAAAAGTTTTGAGTCATCAAATTGTTCAAGTATATTAATCTTATGTAAGAAGATTATTATTATTAATTAGCAATATACTTTGAATGGAAAATTTTTAACTTCAGCTTTCTGAAAATTTTACATTATCGAAATATGGGTGAATGAAATTTGTAGATTTGTTTTCCAAGAACTTATGAAATTTTAGTAGTTTGTATAATTTGTAGCAAAATAAAATCTCATAACTGCCACTTCTTGTATATAATTTTGAAATATTTTAAACTGTTTTGAGACAGATAAAATTATATCCAGTTTTGAATCTCATTCCAATGTTTTCTGTTTGCTTCTTATTATGTCTAATAAATTGCCTCTTTTAAATGACATTTGTAATTATATATTTTAGGTGCTGTGAAAGGAAGGTACAAAGGTGTCATTAACGTTTGTTCTGTTTGCTCCTACTCTACTCCTAAACTAAGCAATTTCAAAAAACACTTACTTGTTCATAGTGGAATGCGTCCTTTCTCATGTGAATTGTGCAATAAGTCATTTAAGCAGAAAGAACACCTTAAGTCTCATGCATTAACTCACTTGCTGCAGAAATGTGAAATTTGCTTGCAGATTTTTCATGAAAGAGATCTCAAGAAGCATATGGAGGAGATGCATCCTTTTTAATGCAGATTTGGATGTGTAGAATTAATTGTGTTCTTCCCAGGGTTTGAACTGACAAATAAAAAAAATCTTCAGTTTGTTAGCTAAAACCTCTGAAATTAAATGACTAGAATGACAACACTTCCTGGATTAAAATATTAACAGAACTTTAAAATAATTCAAAACATTTTCATGCATTCCATATAATATGTCCATTTTATGCCTCTTCATTTCATAAGTTTTTTTCCTGATTGGGTGTTTATAATATACAAATTTATTTTGTGGGTTGGTTGCACATAAAACTTCAATGTGCTTGTACCATGTCACATGTCTCTGATGAAACGTTTTGTGCTCAAAAGTGCTCAGGTTTATTTCAAATCTAACATTAATTTACATCCTGTATGCTGAAATAAACATTTTAATTATTTTAAAGTTCTATTAATATTTCTGAAATTATTTTAGCATTTTCAAATCTAAAGGATGAAAGTGCAATCTTGGAAATTTTTTTTTTTTAACATCAATGTCAAATAAATATAAGATATTCATCTGAAAAAAGAAGTTTATGCTTATTGTTACTAATTAATACATTTTTCATTCCAATGTTATGTGAGATACAAATCGAACTGAAACTGTAACTGTAAAATCGTACTACTGTGGTAGGATAGTTTTAATCATGAATGGTAGACCTACTATTTATGCTTGCCAGATAATAAATAAAACCATGAACTAACTTGATAGTCCAGTAAACCTAACACAAAAACTGATAGAAAATCTACCTGGTGCATTCAATCTCCATCAATGAGGTTACATCAATGATGTAGATTATGGGAAGTTGGAAAATGTTGTTCAAAGAAGGATTTTTGATAGAACACTTGAATTGTTGACTCTTATAATTTTGGAGAGATGAAGTTGCATCTATCATTTTCTTACTAAAATCATTATTCATTCTGTCCTGAAAGTATTTTTGTATATACTTTTTTATTATTAAATTTTTGATTCTATACTATTATGCAGAAAAAGCAAGGTTTTCATCTAAATTTAATTCAGGACTTTGTCATAAAAGCATGTTTTAAACACTGTTAGAAAGATGGCCATCTATGTGTGTTGGATTGTTATAGAATTCTTTTAATTTTAAAAATTATTCAATTTACTCTTTATTCATTTCCTTGGCTCACAAGTTTCAGTTCCAAAAAATATTTTAATTAATGTTATATATTTATATCATGAATCCACTATTTTTAGTGTTATATTTGTGTGTGTTTGTGCAATGTATGTATCCACATTAGCTCAAAATCTATTAAAAAATTTTTTTACGAAGTTTGATAAGTGAGTCACTTGTCTGTTAACCTAGTACTGATTAGATTTTGCTAACATTGAAAAAATATATATATTTTTCTTTGCAAAAGGATCTGCAAAAAATAGTCATAATCTGATATGTATTGATTAAATGCTTAGATTATACATCCTTTTTGATAACAATAAGAATTAGATCAACTTCATTACTCTAGGATAAATTGTTTTCAGTATATTTCAATTTTTTGCATTTGTTTAATGTTGCCATTTGAAAATATGTCTAGTCACCAAAAGAAAATGAAAATTGAATTAAAACTGCAATTTTGGTGTCATTTTAAATAAGTATCCATATTATGTTATGCTATTGAACTCAATGTAATGCATTATGAAAGAAGTAAAAAAAAATGAAATCGAACTTGTAAAGAAAGTCGTGACCCACATCGAATGTTTTCTTTTAAATTGATTTTCTTTGATTTTATAATTTAAAACATAATTCAGTATACTCATTAGTTTTTTCCTTGGCTCACAACTTTCAGTTTAACAATATTTTTAATTAATATATATAAAATTCAGTAATTCCTTAATAAAGAAATATTAATGGATAAATGATAAAAAATTAAATATTAATTAAAATATTGTAAAACTGAAATTTGTGAGTGAAGGAAATAAATAAAGCAAATTGAATTATATTTAACATTATTAACTAAAGTTAAGTTAACTCAACATGTGTGTAGATGTGGTAACCTAAGATTGAATACAGCTATCATTATGAAATTTTGTATCAATACATAATGTAATAATTTAGAAATTGATAGAATTTTTTGTAATTTGCATAATGAAATCACAGATTTCAAAATTCAAGTTTTTCTCACCATTTTTTCTTTTTAAGAACCATGATAGTAATTTATACAAGAAACTGATAGATTGGAATTTTTTATGCATATAAAAGGTATTAAAATTGTATATAGTAATGCAAATTATATGAATACATCTAATTCTTGATTTGCTTTTTTTTTTTAATTAAGAATATTTTTAATAAAACAATATTCACATGAAAGCTCATAAAATAATATAAAATATGGACTATGAATATATTTGAAAGGAAAGTGGAGCGTCACATTATAGATGTATTTGGTATACCATCATTTAATGCAGAATATCTATCTAGAGGGCTTTTTTATTCATTGTGTTGTAATTTTATTGTGTATCATGATCAAGAGTATTGTACTTAAATGGAGTATATGTCATACCATGCATGTTTTTTTTTAAATTGATAATTTGGACAGAAATACATGTTTTAAAGCTTTTTGATCACTTCTTGATGACTTGTAAAACTAAATATATTTAAATGCAGTTATAACTGAAGAACATATACATAGATTGAATTCACTTACAAGGAGCTTATATTTAGTGAGATTCTGAGGATTAACGAGGAAATTATGAAGTTTTAACAGTGTTAATTCAAACTTAATTGGTCCATTTTTAAGAAGCAAAATTTTATAGTTTTTTAGATTTAATGAACATTTGAATGTAAAAATATTAAATGAAAGACCTATTCCAACAAGGCTTGTGTCCCAGCTTATTTTTGTCTTTGAATTTGTCTACAATTCATTATTTCTTCCTAAAAGTTATGAAATAATAAATACGAGACTGGAGCCACGATTTTGCTATTAAAATTAAAACTATTAAAATTCTGCTAATTTGCCAATAATATGATAGTTCAGAGTATTAAAATGTTGAAACTATAGCAAGTTTATTTCCGAAACTAAGAATCTGATCCGAAATGAAATTATATATTCTTATATGGATTTCAAAGGACTACAAATTACTCACTTGCTGTTCAGGGCTAGCTAAAACATCAAAATTAAAATATCTTTTTCAAAATAATTAAATATTATAATTAAACTTCTATGTCACAAATACTAAGGACCCAATCCCAAACCCATTTATTCCTCGTAGGGCTTTAAAATGGCTACAAATTATCCCTTACTGTTTATAGTTAGCACTTTCAATTTTCGAGGTATAAGCATTACCCTTTAAAAATGGAAACTTTTCAGTCTTCTTTAAATTGACAAAGCAATTGCTCAAAAACTAGATTTGACTAGATTAAAACTAGAGCTTTGTAAAAACAAATAATTGATCTAAAAACTGTATTTTCTTCTGAGCATTTTTGTCCATTACTGTTTATATTTATTTTTTATAGTTTAAAAGATATTTGAGTGAAAGTAAGCAAAGTGAAACAAAAACTCTTTTGGATAAAAACTTTTTTTTTTTTTGTAAAATAAAAAAATATTGAATATTTTTTTGTATATTCATAAATGGTACTATATTTCTGACAAAACAAGTAGAAATAGTTTATACTTTCATCGATTAGCTTTGAAGATATAAGCATTCAAAGTGTTTACATTTTTCGCAATGCTCCGATTTCAGCCGACCCCAGCCATCAACTACTATATATTATATGACTGTGCAACTATGTCAAAGAAAGTCCTGTGTCCCTAGAAACTCCAAGAAAAAATGGTCACCTTAATTGAGATTCATAATGCAAATTGCTGGGATAGAATTTTAGAAACTTGTATTAATTTGCTCAAAATAAAATCACTCAATTACCACTCCCTGTATATGTTTGAAAGATATATTATACTGTATTTTTAAAAATAGTATTGCATCCAGTTTTTAATAATATTGCATCCTGCAAAGTTTCTGTTCAGTGTTGACTATTTCTCATTTAATATATAATAAATTGTTTCTCTCAAATGACATCTGTAATTGTGCATTTTAGGTGCTGTCAAAGGAAGAAGTAAAGGTCTTATTAATGTTTGCCCTGTTTGCTCCTACTCTACCGCTATATTGAGCAATTTCAAAAAGCATTTGCTTGTTCATAGTGGAATACGCCCTTTTTCTTGTGAAGTATGCAATAAGTCATTTCGTCAAAAAGAACACCTTAAGGCTCATACACTAACTCACCTGGCCCAGAAATGTAAAATTTGCTTTCAAATTTTCAATGAAAAAGATTTGAAGAAGCATATGGAAAAAATGCATCAATTTTGATGCATATTTTTTAATATATATTGTTGTAAATTTTCTTTCTTTATTGAGTGAACTATGTTGTAATTTTTACAGAAATGTGAAACTTTTGTTATGCATTTTTGTTTAAACTTCAAAGTGTTTTAATTTGGAAATTGGTAAAACATGAGTAAACATGAATATGTATCTAAAAGTTTTTGTACAAAATCTTGTGATTTGTATTGCATTTAATTGTATTATGGAGAATTTTTTGTATATCATTTATGGCTATACTAATACTATTGAGATGTAAATCTTACTAGCGGTCTCTTTTGCTGATTTTGTGTATGGCTTAATATATTTGATAATTGTCAATTTTGTGTCTTTTGAACTTTTAAAATACAATATTAAATAAAATTGATATTTTTTGCAGTATTTGTACAAAAATATCTTTCAACAAAAAGTATTTTTCAATAATATTAAATGTATGTTTTGACTTCATAAAAATGCAAATTTTTTATTTTTGTCACTGGCCCCCAGTGATGAAGTTGAGTTTTCATCTCTTAATTTCATCAGTAAAAATATAAATAATGGAAATAAATTAGTAAAGCTTAATAAATTACATTTTTTATTTGTAAAAAAAAAATTCTTATTTATAAAAATTTAAAGGATACTATTTTGTAAAATTGCTGATACATATTTGTTCCTGAGAATCGGTGATATTATATTGTGTGAAAAGTCATGTTTTTCATCCACAAGATGTCACCAGAACTTGGTAGTAATTTTAAGTCAGTTGAAGAATACTATTTAGACTTTTGTTCCCCAAGTTTTCAAACTTCACTAATAATAGACAAGTGTAAAACATAATTTTATTACTCATTTTTAATGAGTATATTTATTATTTGTCATTTCTGACATGTACTTAGTTATTATTAATATGAATGAAAATTAAAAAGAATTTTATCTCCTGTTAGTTCATAAAAATGAGTTATGTATAGTTCATATTTTGTTTCCCAATTTCAAACTAAAACAAATCCATATATGTTATTTGTGTCATGGGAACATAATAATTATACAATAAAATTCCATTAATCATGTTAAACAATTCTGAAATACATATCGAAGAATTTATTTCAAGCAAAAGTTTCTAAAAACTATAAAGTTGAAAATATTTTTTTTGGAACCTGAAAATTGACTATTATCATATATTTAATGGTATGATGTTCTTTTGCCATTTATTATGGCAAAATGAATAATGAGATTGAGTATTCCCACAGTGTGTTGAATAAGATTTTCTTTTAACATTTGTACTTTAGATTTAGTGTAATACATGTATTACATCTTTTTAGGCATATATTTGTGACTTTTGTGGTAATATCACCACTAAATATGTTTATACCTCATTTTCTTGTGGGATATGAACATAACTGAGGAATTAACTTCTATATTGCTATAACAAATTATATTTAAACGCATGCAAGAATTCAATAGTAATTTAGCAATTCATATAATTAGATTGAAAATATAAATACTCAACTGCTTCCTATGTATATACACTGGGATCATAATTAAAGAAAAACTTCTTCAAAAGCTTCTGCTAAGATATCTGTTGGCCTTAAGTCAACCAAACATAGTAAGAATATCTGCCAAAATATGCATATTTGATTATATGAATATAATACTCTGGTCACTGTGCTAGGCTCTTTTTGAAGCCCCCCCCCCCTCTCCCTAAGTCATAGGTCAGATTAATATAATAGTTTAAAATATTTCCACTAGGAAATATTTGGCTCTGAATGCATATAAAAAATGCATGTTGTATATAATTCAAGGTAAAGGGAGTAGGAACTATAATCCTGAAGTATGGTCAGTAAATTTTAGTATTTTACCAAGTTAATTCAGAGTCAACATAATTGCCCTTATTTTTATTGAAAAGTTCCTCAAGTAAAGCATTTTGAAGAATGTACAAGTTATGGCATTTTCTCTGTAAGAATAAGAAAACATCCCAGTTAGTCTATAAATTCATAAATCACTTATTAGAAGTTGTATCATGTGTGTAAATTTTATTCATTTTCACCTCTCACAATGACCTCTGGCATAAATTTTTGAAACAAATATTTTTCATGGAAATTGCTTCAGCATGTTTTGAAGAGCATTTTCACAAAGTTTGGTCACTGCCATAAGCCCTTGGGTTGGTCGTGTGGTCTGGGCTTTCTACAAAGTTTGGTCGAGTTTTAGTTGTTAAGTAAGCCTACAAAAAGCTGACAACAGGGATCAAGTAGGGCGATAACAAACTAAAAAAAGAAAAGTGCATTGAACAAAACATAGTTAATGCAACCCAACTGCCAGTCTGACAAACCTCTGCTTATAGTACTCTGCACAACTCACCCAAGTTAAAAGTGCTTCCATAAAACATGGTGTAATTTTTAAACCAAATATCGTTCAAACATGAGACAAAATTATTTTGATGGAGCTCTGTAAGAGCTTTAAAATGCGACTTAAACGAATTTTCCAAGTTGAAAATAAAAAAAGATATGATGTTATAAAATTTGCATAAAGTTAGTGATTCTGACATAATTCTTCTCCTTGAGACAAACATTTCAATCAAGCTACAGAGGCGTGTAATTGATGGATTTGTTTAAGGTTTGATTTATCTGAGCGATAATGAGCTAACTTAAAATTCTCTGTAAATTTTAGTTTAAAAAAAATTAAATTTCTAATTTAATTTACAAAAAAAATTTTTAAACTAAGCTACTGTGTAATTGATGGATGCTTTTTAGGATTGATTTAGCTGACAGATAATGAGATAACTTAAAATCTTTTATAAGTTTAAATTTCAAAAAATTAAATTTTTCTATTTTTAATTATCAAAAAACCAGTCATTTAATACAATATTTTCGTAGAAAGCAGTAAGTTTCCCCTTCATCTGCATAACAGGTGGAATGCTCCAAATTCACTTGCAGAGCCGAAAGTAATTATAGGGTCATTATATTAAGTTATTTGTCAAAAATTTTAAAATTATTCCACAGACTAATAGTAAAATTTGTGATCATCAGAAACATACATATTTTATACTGTTTGACTATTCCATTTGTAAAATAGACTGATTGTGAAGGATGGCAATTTATAAATTAAATTTCATTTTTCCTTGCTAAAGTGAGTTCACTTTAAAAATCAGAAAAAATTGGGGGAAATAAAGTCAGACATACAGAATTAGATTTATTAGCATCAGAAAAAGATTATTTTTTTCTTTTCTGTAAAATATTATATTTAAACTTCCTTTAATTGGTTAAATCTCGCAATTTAACTGTAAAATATGGATGAAAACAAATTTCAGCATTTAATTACTTCAAAAATTAAATTAGGAGAAACTCGAGTGAATATAATTTTGAAAGACTTACTGGCATACTTTAATTTATGATGTAGATTTTAAAAATCGAACTACACACTGTAAGTTAAACTTTAACATTCTTTCACAGTCACAGTTTTAATTGTATATTTTTTAATCAAAATGAATTTGAAAGATAATTTAATACTTTTAAAATGATAAGAATTGGAAGAAATGGATACTGCACCAATTAATAAATCCCCACCCAGTGTTCACATTATACTCCACCTATAGCATTTTCCCCCAATATTAGAATCACCCTCCCATTGGAAATAACAGTATCCATGCACTGGTTTCATCCTTTAAAGCACCAGTCCATCTGTGCTGTTATCTGCAGTTTTGCAGAAGACAATCCCAACTTTGAAATATTTGTTTAATTTATACAAAAGATGCTTTTAGTAGTTTTTATAAGTTAATAGTGTCTGTGACTGTAAAAGACAAATTGAACATGAACTGATTAAAGTTCAAAATTATAGCTGCTGAAATTAGAAATAAAAATAAACTTTGATTGTGAATATTAAAAATAATTTTTTATATGAAATAATTTTTCTTTTGTATCATTAATTTCAATATTATTGCTTTCAGCTGTTATAAGAACATAATTTGAGGTGTATTTATTGAACTTGACAGAAAACTAAATGCTTTTCTATATCTACACTTTTAAAATGTCTTCTCAATTTGTTGTAATGCAACTAATGCATAGACATTTTTAATAAATCTATTCTATTTACTAGGATATGACAACAAAATTGTACATGAATTGATTAAAAGGTGAATTAGTTTATGAAATTAGAAATGTAAAATAAATTCTTAAGCTGATATGGCAGTTCAAGAAGAAAATTGTTCGTTATTTTCCATATCTTCAATATGAAGTTAATAATAAGTTCTGTAATGGAATTATGTGCTAAAATTTATGAATGAATTTAATTTCAAAACATGTAATAAAAGTTTTAAATATCAAATTAGTAAAAAACTAGAAGTAATATAAAAATGTTTCAATAAATATATTTTGTTTGTTAATTTAATGCTATAGAAAGCAAATTTAGTTTTAGAAATTATTTATCATATCTAGTAAGTTTTTGGGGAGTAATTCAAAAGAAAATTTGCATGATTTTTAAACATTAAATTTTGAACATAAAAAAAGTGTTGATAAACATAGCTGTAGTACAAACTTGACGAAATCTGCATAATTTATGCAGTTACAAAATGCTTTGGTATGTAATAATATGTTTATTTCTTTAGCCTTCAAAAAATTATTCTGGGATATTAAGTAACAAACCCATAGCCTAATGTTTACAACTGACTACATTAAAAGCTTCATGTGATGTAAAGTCATAAAACATGAGTGCTATCCAGTAGCTGTTTCCTTGGATTTCCTGAATTTAACACATAAATGTGGAAGTCGGACAGTGGAAAGTACCTAAAAGCACACACACACACACAAAAAAAAAAAAAGCTTTCTTTACATAATGTTCCTTTTACTGTAAGTTATAAAAATTGAAATATAAATTTGGAAAGCTAATTTTTAAACATGTTAGATTTTAGAGCACAATCTGAGAGCTTGATTATTAATTGGGGGCTGAAGCAACATTATAACCTATCCTATATACTTTGTTGCAGAACATTTACAGCAGCAAAAAGTTTTACTGCAGCACATAGGTCACAATCCTGCTTCTAGGTCATATGATTTCCATCAGAATATTCTCCATGAAAGAAATCCCCTTAACTGTGTGGGCATATCCAAAGAAGAAGGTTGCTGTAGAACTATTCTGTGCAATACTAAGCTGAATGGAAGTCCAGTTGAAGATTGTTGTTTTTTATGTCTCATCACTATGATATATGATAGAAATATCTGTATCAGTTCAAGTTTAAAATGACCAGGCCAAACTGATAGTAGTTCATCTCTGACTCTTGTGTAATAAAACTGTCTTTTCCCCCAAAGAATTGACAGCGTCTTATTCTATTTTAGCCAACTCCATACGGTTGAAATTTGTAATTTACAGTTAGTGAATAATCAGATGAAATAATTTTTTTTTCTCTTGCAAAATTAAAATAAAATGCAGTCTTTTGTTTGCTTGTCAAAGCTTATTAGAAATAAATATATTGAGATACAAAAAGCCATCTGTGCCTTCTTTTTTGTGAATATAAAAATGTGCATGAAGTTGAATATCTTAAAATTTAATCTTTGTTTTGTAACATATGATATTGAAACCAATCAACTAACCACACTTTTATTATTTTTTACATAAATATGTTTAAGTAGTAATATTTTAGTTTAATTCTATGAAAATGTATTTTTTTTTTATATACCTCCTATTTAAGTGTGCCATCATTCATCCTAAACATTCTATGCATGTGTTAAAAGAACTGTTGAAATCTTTGTCACAAATTTCATTTTGTGCTATTCATGCAATTTTACACTTTTATATCCGTTTTAGGTGAATTTCATTTACAAGTTCTTCAACCTGAAAATTACATGAATAGCGGCCGTTTCAGTATTAATACATGTTCATATTGCAATTATTCAACTGTTGTTTCCAGCCATTTTAAAAGACATATGCTGAAGCATACTGGAAAGAGACCTTATCCATGTTCTATTTGCAATCGATCTTTTGGACGCAAGGACTACCTCAAAATCCATTTGCGGACTCATACTGGAGAACGTCCTTTTTTTTGTCAAAAGTGTGGACGGAGATTTTTAACAAGGCAGAACCTTAAAATGCATGCTTGTCATTTCTAAATTTTATTTGATCTATTTTCTTGTGTACCTGAAAACTAAAATGTGTTTTAATTAAAATTAGCATTTGTTTTGTGACTAATACTTCATGGTTTTCAACTCATTTTTGAGAAATGAAGCGTAAAGAAAAAATCTTCTTGAGTGGAATTGTCAAATTTTCTGAAACATAGTATTGACCTACTTCACTATATGGTCAAAAGTATCTGGGCACTCCACCAGAGAAGTGGATGTGGCTATGTATGTCATAGAATGAGATAAAAGTGAGCACTGCAGCTTCGGGTGGTAATAACGTACCTTATAAATGTACGTTAGAAAGACAATGACTAAGTCGGCAGAGCTTAGTGAGTTTGTACGTGGCATGATAATTGGATGCCATCGTTACAGCAGATCGATTCATGACATTTCGACATTGGTGCAGGTACCTTAATCAACTGTAAGTGATGTCATTGTAAAAAGGACACACCTGGGGTCTACAACTGCAGGAAAACAAAGTGGTAGGCTGCAGAAACTCACAGATCGCAGTTGTCAAACCCTGAAGAGGATAGTGCTGAAGAATCGCAAAGCCCCGGCGACAACACAGTTGAGTTCCAAAATGCGTCTGGTGTCATCTGTAGCACCAGGACTGTTCAATGAAAGCTGAAAAAATAGGTTTTCAATGTCATGCAGTCACTCACAAGCTCAACATCAGCCCAATTAATGTGAAACGTCAGTTGCAGTGGTGCAAAGCTCACCGCCATTGGCTGTGGAGCAGTGGAAACAAGTACTTTGGAGTAATGAATCCTGCTACACTATCTGGCATTCCGATGGATGCATCTGGGTTTGGCGAATGCCAGGCGAACACTTTCTGCTTGAAATTATTGTGCCAACTGTACAGTTTGATGGCATCATCGGCGTAATGGTTTGGGGCTGTTTTTCATGGTTTAGCCTGGGCCCCTTAGTTCCTGTGATGCGAAACATGAATGCTGCGATGTTGACATTCTTCACAACTCTGTTCAATAGTTCAGTGAAGAACCGTTTCTGTATCAACAGGATAACTATTCTGTCAACACAGTGAAGGCTATGTGGACTTGGTTTGCAGAGATTAGTGTTGAAAAATTAGACTTGTCTTCACAGAGTCCCGATCTGAATCTCATTGAACACCTCTGGGATGAATTGGAATGCAGAATATGCACCAGGCCAAATCGCCCAACTTCCGTGGCCTGACTCACCTCAACTCTCATCGCTGAATGGAAGGCAATTCTTACCGAAATATTTCAAAAGCTGGTGGAAAGTCTTCCCAGAAGACTGCAGCCTGTACAAAAAGTGGCCCAACGTTCTGTTAATATGCGCAACATGCCTCTCTGATTCCACAATGGTAGGTGTCTGGATACTTTTGGGAATATAGTGTATAATCTTATGGTAAAAAATTTGCTGCAAAATCCAATTTGTTTTACTGAAATAATTCTTAAGGTTTGAAAAATTTTTAACTGTTTTGGCCAATAATTTGCTCAATTTTTGATGTGAAATATCTTAGTACGTGGGGTAGAGTAAGTCTTGAAAGAAATGTGACTTAGATGAAATAGAAGTGGAAGCATTTAATATGTAAGTGACGTATATTGTTATAAATACGTAACAGAAAACCATTATTGTCATTTGAATCTTCTGACCTCAATACAGAACCCAATATGTATTGTATTTTCTGATTTTATATACCGTTTAAGATGTGTTATAAAACAATTCTGATAGAAAAGTGTAAACATGTTAAATTTTAGATTAAAAATATTGAAAGGTAGCATGTACCATCGTCATACATAAGACATCAACCCTTTCCCATTCAAAATATGGGGAAAATGTGATGTTTCACATCAATCTATAACAAGTAACAGTGTTACTCGCCAATATTTTTTTTACCATGGAATTATATTATACCAAAGCAAAAAGATTTTTTTTTTTTGGCATTTCCACTCTGGGAAATTTTCTCGTTAGCTTTTTCTACCAAAAGTGGAGCTACTGCAACAGCAGTATGGTGAATGCCAATGTACCAGGTATTAAGTGAATGGTGGCATATGTTGTTGTTGTTGAAACCCAGACCGTCCGACCTACCAGAAAGGTGTAAGGTAACTGTTTGGACGGTCGGGAAGTGCCACCCAATTTAGACCGGAACCCAGTGGGGGAGGCATCCACAGGGACCGTACCCTCCTTCCCCTACCACCAACCTCTCGGAAGGACTTTCGGACCCACATGTTTAACGTGATCGTACTCCGCATGAACACGGCGGCAGTTTTGGCAGTGGCTGGAATCGAACCCGGGCCTACCGAGTGCAACTCCAGCGCGCTAACCAATGGGCTACCGCGCCCAACGGTGGCATATGTGATATGACTAACAACTATGCTTATGTTGATAAATATTAATTATATTTTGCATAGAGTTTTCACATTGCATACATGCATATGACAAATCCTATACATAAAATATTTTTTCCCAACAAATTCTATTAATGTGTACAAGTCCAAAGTTTTCCATGGGAGCAATACATTGATTTTGTACTTTTCATACATACATGCTGTAGTGTCTACTTCAAATATAGAAGGAAAAACTATCATTTCAGTGGCTCAATGGATAAGAGTATTAGCTGGCCAGATTGAAGATCCACAGTTTAATTCCCGGCTGAGACAGTGAGACCTTTACAACGAGGTGTTTATAACATATAAAAATTGGTGTGAGAAAAAAATATATAGGATTTGTCTTCGATATATCTATGTAGAGGAAACTCTATAAATATTAAAAATGTCTTAGTTTTAATACTGTACATCCAATTAATTTGCTATGGTGTTATCCACAAGCATGTTAATAATGGAGGGGAGAATTAAATATATAAAGCATAAGAAAAGTCTATAAATTATATAAATCAACCTCTCTAAAATACTTGTAATGTGTTTTGGGTTTTGCTAATCTTTGGTCTATTGTTTCCAAAATTGTATTGAGATACACTATAAGAAAGAGTTTGAATGAAATCAATAGCATGATAATTTAATGGTAGGGTAGTTAAATTATAGTTTTAAATTACAACGAATGTGCAGTAAGTGTAATAAACTGCTTGTGACAGAAGAAACACATTGAACTAATTCATATGCATTCAGCATTTTACAAATTAGAACAGTTTTCATGTTATTACATTGCTATGAAAATTATCAAATGCAGATTGGCGGAAGCCTTATTTTCTTTTGTAGAATTCAGTAATGGTGGAAGTGATTAGGATGCTGACAACTAAATCAAGAGACATACCTCAGATCTAGAGTTCAAGCCTCTAGTCACAGTATTGATAATTGTTAGATTTTCAGTTTCCCTGTTTTTTCCTTAGAAAGACTGTGTTCCTTTGGCTGCATGGCCACATTTACTCCTTTTTTTAAATAATATAATAAATTCTCTTTTTTGTGATTTATATTTGTAATGTGAGTAAAATGGCAAAAATTTTCATGCATATTTCACAAATAATTTGGATATCATCACAGGCAGGCATACATAATTTTTTATAGAATTACTCCATGATATAAATATCCTGGTGAAATCTTTTAGCTTGCTCTTCACAAAGTGAAGATAATTCTTCACTTTGTGAAATAAGCACATATGTAATTATACCACAACTTTTTCAAAAACATGCAGGTCAGACACCACATTCAATATAGTTAAAGTAGTTCCTAACTTTTACCATAATATGGATATTTGAAAATTTTTGTATATGAGTTTACATTTTTTTAAATATAAAAAGAAAAATTTGACGTCACCAAATTCCTCAAAACAGCTCTGAATCACCAGGGACGAGTTCAATATTTATCCAAGAGATATAAAACCCACATATAATCTGAATTATCTAAAACATATCTAAAATCTAGTTGTTTATGTATAATAGATGTTTAATTGATATCCAGATATTACTGCAGATACCATTTATGGATATCTATGTGGATGTGCAATGGACGTATACTGGATCATTCATATTATGTCTACTGCTCATTCAAATTACGTCCAGATCAATGTCTAATGGGTGTGAACTGGATCGTTCAGATACATCCATATTATTGGATTATTTATTTTATATTCATTCTCATGCATGTTACAAAATTGAAGAGCTTAAAAAGAAAGATAAAACTACATTAATTTTTCTTTTTTAATATAGCATTCAATATACACTTAATACACTTTTATAATATACACTGAAGTGCCAAAATTCATGGGATAGCAGTATGCAAACTTAGAAGTGGCGTTTGCATTGCATTCAAAGGGTATAAAGAGTCAGTGTTGTCTGTTGGACTTTTGAATGTCTTGTGAGGTTGTATTGAGAGTACCTCATAGAAGGCATTACCTCCCACAAAGGACAGTGCAGTGGGCAGCCACATCTGCTGAATGGTCAAGTTTAGCAAGTCTGAACAGAAGTGTCCATGCTAACAGACGAACGACACTGCATCAACTGACTACCACATTCAATGAGGGATGCGCTAGAAACGTATCTGTGAGGTCTGTGCAGCGAAATTTGGTGTTGATGGTATATGGCAGTAGAAGACAGACTTGAGTGCCTTTATTCACAGCACATCATCGGCTTCAGAGCATCACCTGGGTTCGCGAACACATGAAATGGACCATAGATGACTGGAAGAAGGTTGGTCCGATGAGTCACGTTTCCAGTTGGTACGAACTCATGGTCACATTCGAGTGTAGCGCAAACCCCATGAGGCTATGAATCTAACTTGTCAACAAGGCACTGTGCAAGCTGGTGGTGGTTCCATAATGGTGGAGTATTTACTTATCATGAATTGGGTCCTCTGGTCAAATTGAACCGGTCATTGGCAGGAAATTGCTATGTTCAGCTGCTTGGTGACCATTTGCAGCCATTTACGGACTTCATGTACCCCAATAATAATGGGATGTTCCAGGATGATAATGGTTTGAGGAGCATTCTGGACAATTCCACTGCATAATTTGGCCACCTAGATCACCAGACATGAACCCCGTGGAGCATATTTGGGATATGATTGAAAGAGTCATTCGTGCCCAAACACAACCACGCAATTATGAGCTGCTATCGAGACATCATGGCTAAACATTTCTCCTGGAGACTTCTGTCAACTAGTTGAGTCCATGCCACATTGAGCTAAAGGAGGCCCAACACTATATTAGAGAAGTATCCTATAATTTTTGGCACTTTGGTATATATATATTTTCAAAACCACGGCCTTATTTTAATTTCTTTTGATACCTTCCTGGATTCAAACCCACAATGTGTTGCATGGAAAGGGAGCCTATTTTTTAAGCACTATATGACATTTCAGTTATCTTTAGAATGTCAAAATATTAATATAACTTAATCTTTTATATTTTTTCTGTATTTCTAGATCAAATAAATGGAAGTTGTTTTCATTTTGTAAGATATTGATATGAGAATTAGAGTTATTTAGGAAGAAAGTGATGCTCAGATAATTATTTTTTGCATACTTTACATAAAAATACTTTGTGATTCACTTTTCACTAGCCAAGTTTCAATTTACTGCAATAGCAGTTACTCGGTTGTTAATCAAATTCCACCACCACAGATGTTTGTTAAAAAATCGGAAAGTTACAATAAATTTCAGTATCAGTAAAGTAAAATTGCTAGCTTGATTATCATTTTGATTTTAACAAGTTTTAAACATAAAAGTCAAGTACGTAATTCAACACGAGATTAATAGTTATTTTGTAAATTTTAGAATAAAAAATGCAGAACAGATTCAACTTGAAAAATAAAATTACAGCACGAATCATGGCGAGTATGGTGGCAAGGTAAAATGCAAAACACTGTGCAGTGTTTTATTGCTTGATTTTGTTGAACACAAGATTGATCTATTTTTTATCCATGATGAATGTATACTTCATCCATATTACCCCATCTATGGATATGCAGTGAAAGTCAAATCTGGTTTATCTAGAGAATTTGATTTAGACAGAAATTTGACGAGAAACACCGAATTCATCCATGATAGATGTGATATGGACTAGATGGTCTATAATATTCATATTACATCTATCATGGATGAAAAATAGACGAATCTGGCATTGATCATCTGAACATGTAGTGCATGGACATGCTTTGGATCAATGGGATGTAATATAGATACAATCTGGATATCTGTGCTTGTGGGAGATGACTCTGAGTCTAAATGGATTGTATATTTCAGTGGTCTCCACAGGATGGTTATTACAAGATTCCATTTTTGAAATAACAAAAATAAATCTTAATTTTAGATCATCACGCAAAAACTGAATTTTGATTGTGAAGATCTTAAAGGGATCCTGATTTCATCCATAGATCTTTCTGAATATGATTTTTATAGACTTTTTGGTTTTATCTAATATATTTGGATATATTTATCAAATAGAAATTTACTGTAATTTGGGGGGGGGGGGGGGGGTTCAGCATCAAGGAGAATGTAAATGACATCGTGTAATACAACTACATAAAAACTTTGACGATTGTAATGCTATAATACAGCAAAATTCTGAGGTTAATACTTTGTTGTGGGTACTCAAAAACTTTTTTCAACAAACACGTAATATTTTCTTCTCCATTATAAACTGGGCACATAAAATTATTAGTATTTAAGACAATATATATTTATAGTATGGAAATTTATTCCAAAATTTCAAATCTTACTTCCACTGCAGCACACAATTTTAGAATGATTTTTTTAAAGTAGGTTTTCAGACTTTGAAGCTGGTTTGTAGTCTTCTACATTTATAATCAATCTTCTATAAATTTGTTACTATAATTTGCAAATCCCTGGTGACTGACAGCTGCACATTTTGGCAGATATAGAGAGCAGCAGCATATTTGTCAGTTTTATCACTGCGGGTGAACTCTAATATGCATGATTTTGGGTTCCTGTGTAATAATGCAATTCATACATTTTGTCTTTCAGTCTCATGCTGTTCAAGCTTGATTATTTCTGAATTTGTAACAAACTGCATTGTATAGTTACCTTGTTAAGCAGCACAAAATCTGCAAAATTTCAATACAGTACAAAAAAATTTCTTGTTATCAATGCAGTTATTTATTAAGTTCCAAGAGTAAACTAGTTCAGCAATACAGTTCCTTAGCTGCCAATCTTATTAATGTTTCCAGGAGACTCCCGATTTTTGAGTTTCTCTCATCTGGCAAATATCAAAATATCCCAAAAATTTTTACAGATTTTGATGAAAATTCTCTAGTATATTAGTATTATGATATTTTATATAGAACTCCAAATTTAGCTGAATATCCTTATATTTGGCCACCAAATTTTTATACTTAGCAGGGAAAACTTCCTTTATGAATTTTGGGGATTTTAGAATTCTAATATATTTTATTTTTTGTATAGAAATAGAATTTATAAGTTCACATTTAATTATTTCAATATATAGGTATATAAAAAATAAAAATTCTTAAGGCACTTACTCTTAAGATATTAAAAATTAAAATCTATATCATTTAACCTTATTTTGATAAATCAGCATGTTAAGAATATGTTTATAGTTTTCTATTTTACTGAATTGAGAGCTCCATTTGCTGCATTGGAAGTATAATTTGTCAAGATAACATCTTAGAAGTATATAATCATGAGTTTCAAATATGTAAATAAGTGAGATCAACACATAAGGTTTTGATTTAAACTTCCTTTTTGTGCTTATATACAGATCTATATTCAGCCATTGATTGGACTACCATGGAATATTCATTCAATAAGTCTAACAAATTTGATTTATCATAAAATGTAAGAATGTCAGAGTTTTTAATTACAGTAGAAACCTGCTAATTCATCACATCCATTAATCCGTCATCCCCTGCTGAATGTGTCTGTCTTTCATCTGAGTTGAAAATGGTAATGAGGTTTTGGTCTATGTAAAATAATGTCTCAGAAATACAAGCATACTACCTTTAGAGTTATCAGCAAAGTTAGAAATCATCAAATGTCTTCAAAAGAGCAACAGAGTGCTCTTAGTGTTGGCAAAGAATAATTAATGATATGAAAAATAATAGTGAAAAATGGAGAACTGCTGCAATAGGATGATTTCATGTAATGAATATATAGAAAGTAAGAAAACAATGAAGTCTACACCACTCACAGTGATTTGGGTGATGTGATATTTCAGTGGTTTGTTGACTTATCCTTTATATATATATATATATATATATCAAGAAAAATCCTTTGTAAAATTATGTAGTAATTTATGCAATAATAATGATTTTGTATAAAAATACTTTGTGTAGTTTTTGTATATTGATAAAAAAGTAGCTTTTATGTACATACTGTATAGGAAAATAATTGAAAATTTCCCATATATCACAAATCCATCTGCTTCATTCATCTGTCACCCTTTTAATCCCGACGCATTAGCAGAATTCTACTGCATAACATATTTTGTTATCTTTAATGCCTGAATTTTACAGAATATTATTCCATTTTATTTTTAGGCACAGCGGAAGTGGGTGGAGGGACTAAAAGAACACTTATGTGTGATGTGTGCCCTTACTCAACCCGATTCTATGGTCACTTCAAACAGCACCAATTAATACATGCTGAAGATAGGTCTTATATATGTAAAGTGTGTGCTAAAACCTTCAAACAAAAGGGAAATCTGAAAACTCATGAACTTATGCATTCTACTGGCTATCCTTTTATGTGTCCAAAGTGTAGAAAATGTTTTTTAACAAAAGAGAATTTAGATAAGCATTTACCAACTTGTTTGAACTATGGTATTAAGTAAAAAAACTTTGTGCAAAGGATAAGGAAAAATTTAAACAACATAATAAAGCACAAATTAATAAAATAAAACAGGTTGCTTTGAGGGTACATTAGATTGTATCTTCAAAACTACTATATGCTGCTTTATTTTATTAATTTGTGCTTAATTACATTGAGTTTTATATTATGGAACATAGTATCTTTGTGTTGTATTTCTTTACATTTATTCATGAACGTGGTGGGTGTTAAATACAATCTGTCAATTATTATGTAATTTATTTGCTTTATAAATAAATTAAATTGTTCGACTCCATATTAGTGGACATTTTAATTTACAGTATTATCTATTAATCAGCTCCTGAATGACAAACTATAAATTGTGCCAGAAT
This sequence comes from Amaurobius ferox, assembly GCA_951213105.1. Lineage (NCBI taxonomy): Eukaryota > Metazoa > Arthropoda > Arachnida > Araneae > Amaurobiidae > Amaurobius > Amaurobius ferox. The sequence goes on along the minus strand of OX578135.1, from coordinate 66,432,452 downwards.
ACTATGTGTGCTGGTATGCCATATGTTTACCATATGTTTTTACCACTATTTAGTTCGTAAATTTATTTAGTTTAGTAATTATAAAGCACATATATAGGTTAAATAAAATCTGAGAAGCAAATTAAATAAATCTATCATGTAAATACAATAGTTTCTCATGTAGAACTTTTGTTTAACAATAAAATTTAATTATTTATTTTAAAAAATCACAAAAAGAGATGCAACCTCCCAGTTCATAATAGCTATTACAGTTGAAAAAGGTCAAATCTGAAATTATTAATCAAAAACTGAAATGAATTCTTTCAAACAATTTTATATCAAATACAAATGATTTATTGTGAATTTATTTTTTGATACAATGCATTCTTTTCAGGGGATTCAGGAATGCTGTTTACAGCTTCAGATATTAAGTTTTGGCAGTCGATCTTAGAATCTTCATGGGTACATGATAGCAATAGGGAATTCTTAATCTCCAGTAAAACTGAAGTGAAGACACTGATCAGCTCAGGAGAAATGCACTTTAAAACAAAGCACAACTCATGAAAAATGGTTAGCAACAACTGCAATGATACAGCTTCTTGGTTTAAGGCATTCTGAAAGTTGGATTATATATTAGTACGCGAAACAAGTAATTTCATATAGATTAAATTACAATACTGCAAAGGAATTAACAGATTCTGGTACAGTTATTTTTTATCATAAAGTGAATTATGAGATTGAAAGTAATAAAAAAAAATACACTGTATTTATTTGATAAAACTAGCAAGGCTCCTATTCCATATTCAGATCAATTTTAGGGACTTTAGGGTATTTTTAGATGGACTAAAATAGGGACCATATTAAAATTATGGGAATAACAAAATTGTCACTCAAAATGTTTTTTAAAACCTTTATCACTAAGCCTGTTAAGGTTAAAAAAAAATGAACTCTTTTCAATTCATATTAACTCTTAAAGTTCAATTTTTAGCTTAACTTTTAACTTGAACTCAACTTTTAAGTTTATTGATTGTTTTAGTCATATTAAATGATGAAAAATAAGGTTTTTTCTATTCAACTCTGAATGGGTATGGCTAATTTTTATGTGTAGTCAAAATACATTTCTTTACAGCATTAATGATGATTCAAAAGGTGTGATGTTTTGCTGTAGTGTATACACTGGAAAAGTCCATCTTTCTGTCATATGGCATCAAATTTTGAATGGATGCAAGATTGCAAATTCCTATTTGTTGAGTTAAAAGATAATGAATTACCTAAGTTTGATCCATGTACTGGATGGAATAAATTAGGATAAAAAAATACAAGATAAGCTGAGTAAAAATATTTTTGTACACCAATCAATTCATTGCATTCAAAAACACTACAAAAAGTTTCATAATTGTGCAGAAACTTTTCTAACAGTTGGCAACATAAGTTTGGACTTTTAAATGTTAAACTGTCTCATGAAATTTTCAGTTATATTTCCTAAAAATATTTACTTATTGATATAGTTCTTGCTTTAAAATATATAGTAGGATAACCAGTAATTCCATAATGAATGTACTAAAAATCCTTAAAATTAAAAAAAATATTCAAAATAAATTTCATATACTCATTTTTAGGGACGTTAGAGACCAAGAATAAAAAAAAAACGGACTTTGCTTCAGTTTAGGGATCAGGTCTGAGCTCTGGGTATAGTTGCAGTACTTGCCTAAAAAAGGTTTTTTTTATTGTGATTCAATCAACAAGCAATTTAAATTAAAAATAAATATACCATACACATGTACAGACCCCTTTAATTTGTATATGATTATTGTCTATCTTAGAATAATGGTGAAAATTGTTTGACAGAAATACAAACACTTTCTGACATTTTAGCAGAGTCGTCAATCAATTCAAGTACGTAAAACATTTTGCAGTGGATGGCATGTGCTTAAATTTAAGAAACAGCAACAGTAAGTAAAAATAACGAATGATTAGAATAATTTGCTTGAAATTAGAATAATTTGCAAATCATATGCAGGAGAGAGTGTCTTTGACTTGGACACTTCAGTGAACTGGAGTTTCACAAACTGAGAGCACATTTATGTTCATCTCGGCTATTTATACAGGATACTTGGTATTTTGCATTAGCTAACGTTATTTAGCAAAACAAAGCATAGTTATATCGCTTTATGAGCAACAGCATAAGTTCTTAAGACATGAGCTAACCACATACAAGCATAATCACTATTTATTATATGAGCATACAGCTAAAGTGCCTACATTTGAGTGTCCGACAAAAATGAGATCTCGTACCAATGAATCCCCCCCACCACCACCACCACTACCACCCTTTAACAAAGGTGTAGCAAGAGATGTCAGATAGCGGCACATGCCTCTGGGTGCCAGTTTTAGGAGTATTGGAACAGTTATTTTAGAAAAATCATTCCTTAAAAAAAAAAAAAATGCATGTTTTAAAAATTGAATATATTTGATGATTTACAAGAAAAGGGTTCAGTTGTCAGGAATCTTTAAAACAAAAGTTTAGGGCCTTGCTAAGTAGTACAGACTTTTAAGTTGATTCTATAAAAAAAAACCTGCATGTCTTTATGATAATTGTAACTTATCTTATACGTTTTGCATTATTAATCAAGCAAAGAACATTAAAACAAAGAAAAGCAACTTGAAAGTTTTTGAGTTGATAGTATGATTGGATGGGCCTACTTGGTCTTTGCCTCTACTCGCTGGCACTTGTTTTTCGAGCTCTTTCGTATCGCTTGCTATGCAGGCATAATGCATATACTGGGAGTCTGCCTGAATGCATATATTGGATATATTGGACCTCCTGTTTGCAACTTCTCACTTACCGTCATGTGTATATTCCTATGACACAAGACTGGCTAGTCTGATAAGGTTATTAATAAAAGTTAAGAAATTAATCCCTCATCTAACACAATGTAAATTGAAACTGAAATTTGTCCCTTAACACTCCAAATATGCACCACTTTCCGACATGATACGTGGGAGAAATAAACCAACATCTTGCAAATGACATCACATACAATATTAAATCAACAATATCAAACAACAATATCAAACAAGAACAATATCAAACCTTTATTCCCATGGCAACCTGACATCAGCAGCATCACACCCATGATCGAAAAGTCAATTTCCCAGCCATTCAATAATTAATCTTGATAATTTGTAGCGATTTGCGAATTTCAGAGACAGGTGAAAATTTAATATTAAATTTCAAAGCCCCTATTAAACATGCAACCATGAAATAATGTTTATTAGAATCTGCAAAGATTAAAGTTTTTTAAAAAAAATTTATGAAGAAAAATATTAAATAGTTTGAGATGAATAGTTTAATATGGAATTTTTCATTTCTTTGATGTGAATCACACATTTATTTAAAATTAATTAAAAGATATGTAAAAATCAATTTACAGTGAAAGACACATTTTAATATAAACTGTTTATAAGATGTTTAAGATTTTATTAGGCAAGGCCACATATTTCTGTACTGACAAGGGGATGCTGTTCCATGAGGGATGTTTCAGGGAAACTCCACCAAATATACATTGCATGCTGGTTATATGATTCAGTACAACACCTGTTTAGTAATTAGTATCAGAGTATGGTATATTTCAAAAAACAAATCTAAGAATGAAGTCTAAGTTATATAAAAAATGATTATTAATGATTTTTAGAAGCAAAATAACATACCATTAAAGTATTGCAGAAACAGCTACCAATGTACAAACTTTCAAAAACATTTTCTTGCAATATGATTGTAACACTTGTAATAAAGCCTGACATCACTGCAAACAAATTAACTTCATCTGAAATATAAGAAATAAATATCAAATTATGAAACAGGGAACGGATTAAGAGAATGAAATAGTGATTAGTTTATTTATAACAAGTCTCTTCCTTATCAATAGAATTCAAGCTATTGGCGATGAAGAATTCAAGCTATTGGTGATGAAGCACTGTCTAATATAAAGTGAAATCATCTGTATTTGGCATTAAAGAACTAGTACCTTCAGAAAATGGCAATGAAATTATTCGTTTTACTCACTTGATTTTATTCATTGAATGTAAAAAGATCTGATGTAAGCAGCACATGACTTTCCCTGCAGACTCAAATTCATATTTCCTTTATTTCTTTAATAATTCATTAGATTGAGTTTAATTGAACCAAATAACACTAAATTTGCATTTTTAATTCAATTTTTGATTTTATTTGGTAATTGGACATTTTTTCAAAATCGGCATAACAAAAATGCAAGAAATCTCAAATATCTTGAGAACGGTTAGTCCTAAAGTATAACGGAGTGTGTTATATTATTTTCCTCTTCAAAAATTGCATATAAAACAAGAATTTAATTGATACATTAGAGCAAACACTACTTAGTCTTTTTTTTTAGATTTTGGCAGGCCATTTCGTAAAAAAAGGCAGGTTGTTCTTTTCCGAATCATACCAAAATCTAATCAGCACCAGAGTATCCAACAAGTAACTTATCTACCAAATTTTGTGAAATTTGGTCAATTAATATTTTAGCTAGAGCGGATAAATAAAATTTTTACGGGCCATTTCGCAAAAAAAGGCGGGTTCTGTTTTTACGAATCGTACCAAAAACTAATCAGCACCAGGGGACTTACCTACCAAATTTTACGAAATTCGGTCCATTAGTTTTTGAGTTAAGAGTGAATACATACATTGCACAGACACACAGACATCATGCTAAAAATAGTTTTTTTGTATTCTAGAGGTCTCAAAATGTATAGATCCGTTGAAAACTCGAGTTGCGATTTTCAACATGATTCTAATACTTTTCTTATACAATTTCCTATATTTTTTTTTTCTCCTATATAAAATGTATAAATAGAGTTTCTAGATATCCCATTAAATTTAATTCTATGAATACTGTCCTTTTTCACTTTGATTGGAAATATAAAATATAACACAAAACTGTGATTCTCAAAATAAAATCATTGCAGTTTGTACTGTCAGTTTTATGATTTTCCACAGTTGCCAGTCTACTTTTGTAAATTCACTCTTTTATAAACATCAATGAAAGAGTCTGGTTTACTTTTTGGCTTTTGTTGAATTTAGTATTCTTAAAGCCACATTCAGATTAGTTAAAAATTCCAAAAAATTATATAAATATATTTTAGTTCACAATAAACTATAATTTCTATTCTCTCTTAGGATAGTTTTATAAGAAAGTAGAGATTTTGTATAAATTGTGCAAAAAGTATAATATTTTAAGCATTAATTAGGTGGCACACAATTCTTTAATTGTAATTAATGTAATTATGACAAATTTAATATTTTTATGGCATTAATTTTTCAACATGAACTCAATGAACAAATAAAAATATTATACTAAAGTTTGGAATAATTTATAATTTGGATTATAAGTTGAGATGAAAATACAATTTTAGATATATTAGTTGTAACCATAGACATAGCCAATATCTAGGGGATTGCAGTGTTGAATTTTATTTTCTTATATAAGATGCACAGGGAAGAACTACGCTACAATTAATCTGCCAATGGAATTATGAGCCCCAACCCCCATTAAGAACTGCAAGAATTTTTAAGCTATCGCCAATTTTTATTGGACTCATTATTTAAAAAAAAATTGATGGGCCGAAAATAAGGCCTTAAATATTTTTGAGAAACATGTGTACTTTTAAGGAGCTTTAATGCAAAATAAGTAGTTCTAAGTTTCAATAATGCTCAGCCCCTGTTTGATACAAGCAAGTAGTACTAAATAAAAATAACTAGTTCTTGAGGGGTTAAAAATGAAAAAATAATGAAAATAAAGACTTTCTAAGGACTGTGGGAACCCTGAGAAGAAACAATGTTAGTTTCATTTACAAAATAAACATAATAACACACATCAAACTTTTTAAAAGAAAGATACAACAATCTTGTTATTAAAATAAGAGCAGTGCTGAGATAAACTATCAGTTTGCATTAGAGCACTATTTCTCAAAGTGTAGCCTGCAAAAAACTGTGATGTGTTGATACAGTTAGTGTGCTATGAAAGAATATAAAATTTTAAGATCAACTAAAGAAATACTTGTGGGAAGAAATACACATAAAACTAGGTATTCAATATAGAAATCATTTATAGCATATCTCTGAAATATGTCGGTTAACACTTTTTATACAGTGTATCCAGATAAAAGGTATCCAAAATAATTAAATTATATATTGGATAATATTTATTACAGACATTTCTGGTTTATACCATTTTTATTATATTAGGTCTTAATGAATTTCAATGTTAGCACCCTTGGTGGCATAATAAACACCCAGACAATAAATCAATATATACAAAATATTCAATGATAGTAGATGCTATTCTATGTTACTTGAAGCATGTTCAGTGTAACTAGATATAGCATCTGTTAGGTGCTACTGAAAGTTGTTGACATTTATCTAGTAGAAAAAGTTTTTGACATAACTTTACACAAAAAGGGGGAAAAAATCAGTGGTGTTAAATCTGTTACTGAGCTCTTCTACAGTCATTAACTGGCACATGCAAGTGAACAGGTACCAGTTGGTGCATGCATGTGAGCAGGGCATCAAAAAGGCTTTATTTTCTGAGATATACCTTCATATTTTTGGATACCTTTCATTCACATATCTTGTATTTACAACAATGAATAGTGACTTTTGTCTTCTTAGTTGTTATATAAACTAATAAAATGCACCCAAAGCATTTAGATTATTCTGCAAACCATTAAAAGCTCTGTTAAAAAAAATTTTATATAGCCAATGTATAAAAAATAGTAAGAGTTCTGGTAAGTGGACTACAATTTCTTTTTTTTCTTTTTTTGCATTGTCAGAACAGGTTAGGATAATTTTTTATAAAGTACTACAACATGCCACAGAAATAAAAACAAGACAAAGAGTTTGAAAACTACTGCACTTAAGGAGTATGGCATTTACAACAGTAAACTTGAAAAATATTTAGTAAGATAGAATAATGTTTTATCTAAAATACATTTATGAGAGAAATACAATACTTACTACTATCAGATGACAGAAAAGGTTTATCAGATGATTGAATTATATTTTCTGTTAAAGCAGAGTTTTTACAGCATTCTTTAACTAATGTGTAAGAATAAAGCCATTCATTCTTGGTGAAATTTGGCAAGACCTAAGAAAGAAAATCAAAATCAATTAAAAAAAAGTAATTATATGCATGATAATGCAATTGACCATGCAGCAAAAACCATCTTACTTGCAGTAAGAGATTCAGCAATTCCATATAAGTGAGGTCATTATCACTGATTGAATTTTTAAATATAGAAGAATCTTTGTATTTACAGCTCCAAGTCCAAATGGCACTAGGTTCGATTACTCCTGAAAAATATTGAGTTACACTACGAAAAATTACAACAAATTTTCAAATACATGCATTATGCAAGAAAGCTTTAAGATGCACTATATGATGTAAAGTTGTATGTGCAAATGGTCAAGAGTAAGTACAGGAATACTATCGACCATTTGCACATACGTCACAATGTGACATCACAGTTGTTTATGTCACCATGCTGGATGGAATAAACATGGATGTTATAATGGATCCTGCCATGATATTGTTATCAGAAAAATGGATTTACATGTTTGAAAAAATACATTGAAAAATTGTACAGCATTGTACCACACAACAAGTTATAACTATTGTATTTTGAAAAAAAATATAATCAAATGTACTAGCAGAAACTTCAAAAAGCATACTCTAACATGAGATGGTAAAGTGATCTTTCCATCAAACAGAATTCACAGGAAGATCTTTCAATTATGGCATCACATGCAAATGGTTAACTGAAGTATGTTTGGGGATCTAGTTAGTCATGCTGTAATTATACTGAACTGGTTAAAAGTATTAATTGCATAAATCTAATACTCTGATTTGTTATGGTTGAATTAATCTGCAGTGGTACGTACGTCACAGGCATATGGAAGAGGAGGTGACATATTTGGCATGATTATCACTCAAATACGAATTATGTTTCATTAAATTTTTATATTTGTAATATCATTTTATTGAGAATTCATTATTAATTTCTGGTTTAGACAGTAATTTAAAAATTATGTAATAAATAAATTTTCAAGGAGTGATGTGCATGTGTAAAAATCTAATACTCTGATTTGTTATGGTTGAATTAATCTGCAGTGGTACGTACGTCACAGGCATATGGAAGAGGAGGTGACATATTTGGCATGATTATCACTCAAATACGAATTATGTTTCATTAAATTTTTATATTTGTAATATCATTTTATTGAGAATTCATTATTAATTTCTGGTTTAGACAGTAATTTAAAAATTATGTAATAAATAAATTTTCAAGGAGTGATGTGCATGTGTAAAAATTGCAATTTTTTTTTAAAGATAATTTGTTCGTTTTTTAAAATATGCAACATTTTTGCATAAGCATACATACTGTACTTTGTAAAACTTTTTTCTGCATTTAATATAAAGCACTTATAGATATGATAAACATTAAATTCTGCATTAAAAATATTTCTATATGCAAGAGCTTAAATAATCGATCTAAATATTCACAAAATCCTAAAAAGAACAAATATGTTAAATACGTATATGTATGAATTGTAGATGTATGATGTATATGTATGAATATATATGTAAAAAAAAAAGTGGGAACATTCAGATGCCAAGGGGACCTTTTCTCATGTTTTACCTCAAAGGTTGCAAAAAGAAAAGCAAAAGAGCTCTGATGACATTTCATTCATTGAATGTGTTATGATGCGTGTAGTCAGTAAAATAAAGAAATACACTAAAATTAAAACTGAAAAGCAATTAATTTCAAAATAAATATTTTGTATTTTCAAATTTTATTCAAATTTTTATTTATCATTCATTTTTTCTGTTAAACATTTGTGACGTTTCAAGAACTACATTTTTATGATGAAAGGATCCACCTTCCAGTATAAATGCACATAATTTAGGTTGTCCCCGAGTATAGCCTCAGTTTCTGTATTAATATGAGAAAGTTTTAGTCATAGTTAAAATACTACAAACAACAGTAGGGGATTGGTCATGTCACCTATTTATCAAGTTGATAGTGTTCAGTTTATCTCATAGCAATTGCTTGTTAAAGTTTGGAAAGTAAACTTTAGTAAGTAATAAGACTTTAAAGTGAAAGTAAAGTCAAATGGTAATTTGCCAGTATTTTACAGTGAACCCTGCTTATAATGTGGATTCGGATATCACAGGGGTGTATGCATGTCTCTTTTTCTTCCTTTTCCTCGTCACCTAACTTGAATCCATAACCAAAGAAAAGATTAGAAACTACAGGAAAAAATAGTGTTATGAAGAATTCTTGAGATTAGAAGCTGAGGAAGTAGACAAAACACTTTTCGATTCCACACACCAGTTTATTTAAATTGAAAATCGTACTAGTGGCAGAAAAAATTAGAGATAATTGCAAATCAGTGAATTGATATTGTCTTGACACACAGGAATCAATATGTCACGCTATCATCAATGAATAAATAGCTGCTGCAACAACCAATGAGAACACTAAAGTGGAAGATTCTGAAACTGCTTTAGAGTTAAACCTAACAATATTCCTAGAATAGAAGAAACTCTGAAGGGTATTGATACTGTTCTGTGGTAGTTTGAAGGGCAGAAAGACATCACTTTGTCACTAAGATTAATCTAATCAGCCTCCATAAAAAGGGAAATTATGAACAAAAAACCTTATATAAACAACTTAAAATGACAGACTTTATGGCTTCAGCAACAGCGTAATGACTGAAATGCATGTGAGCACTCTACTGTTTGTATGGATAGTAATGCACATGCTATATAGTACCAATCTTTCTACTAAAAATTAATTAGAATCTGCAGAATTCTGACTTTTGCATTCTGTAAACCTGTATTTTTAATAGACAACTAAATATGGATCATAAGAACACACCTTTAGAACATAACAAAACAGGCAACTACTTTTTAACATTGAAAGTTGAGCATTAGAATAACACTCTTCGTTTATAATGTGACTGCCCTTAAAACATGGGTGGTTGGTGTCACTGAAAACCTGCATTATAATCAGGGTTTACTGTACTTTGTTTCATTGGTATGCTGTATTGCACTTGCTTCTGTTTATATTGGCAGATGGACTAGTGCAGTTCAATTGAGTGGTGTACAAAGTGGACAAATTCACTATTTTGTCTTTGGCTACTTGGTCAAACACGACAAAGGGTATTTAACATATCTTAGAAACAGCTCTATATTACATTGTATCTTAATTTATGTGTAATTGTGTTGCTTAATTCTCCTTATTCTTTGTACAAATTGTTTTACTTTTTAATACATAACATATTTTTTGATTATGAAATAAAATTGATATTTTGAAGTACACCAGATGCAAAATTAATATCACCAACTTATGATACAGGTTGTTCAGATGTGATCATGGTAATACATAAAAAGGGATTTTATGTCACATACAATGCAATATCCTAAATGTCACATATGGTACTGTAAAACACACACACAATTAACTTAATTTTAGACTCATGGCTGAAACCAAATAGCAAAAGAAATTTTTCTGGCTTCTCTAGGTTTTTTAGATAGCCTTTTAAAATTCTCCAGGTTATAAACTAATACTGTTGGACTTTAATTTAGTGAATTAAAGAGCTCCAACAATTTCATTCATTAAATCCTAGATATTGTTTTTGAGATCAATTATTTAAATTTTAAATTTGAATTTAAATAAATTATTTAAAATTATTATTTAGATCAGTGGTTTTTTTAACTTTTTGCTCTCACGACTCCCCCTCCCCTTTGACAGAGTACCCAAAGCACCGGGTGGCTGTAACTGATGAACCCCTAATCCAAAAAAGCCTTCATTAATAATACTAACAAATATAGCATTACTACGAAAAATATAACAATATATAATAAGACTAACAAATATAATATATGACTTAAATTAAATACTCAGAATATGGATTACTAACATATTTATTTAGTGTAAGATACATCTTTTAAAATAAAAATTAAGAACCTACCTTTGGTAAAACTTTGGACAAAATACATATAACAAACAAAATATCATAATAAGCTAAAATTCAAAATTTACAAAAGAAGCAACTAGCAAGATATGTAAATTTTTTGCAACCTCCAATTTAAGAATGACTGATTTAGATGAATTATTTAAATTTTTAACCTGTTTAACAAGACCTTGCATATGATTTGAACAATTGAAAATTTGTTTACATCAGTTTGAAGGAATTGAACTGAATAACTAAGTTCAGTAGCTTCTTTACATATCGAGCTTGTCTACAAAATAGCAAAATATACAATGTATCTGGCAGTGTAACATATCGGTGAAACTTTAAAATGAGAAATAATTGCTACCTAAAGTTTAATGTTCTGAGTTTTCCCTCTTTTAGATATTTTTCCTCACAACTTTTTTACTTTTCAGTCAGTTTTTAAAATTTTGTGACAATTCCAGGGTTTTCCTCTTTTTTAGGTAGGCCAGTTGCAGTTCTTCCAAAAATTATAGTACATTAACACAAAAGGTTTCCATTTTATATAAAATGCAAAAATATACAATTGGATTAAAAATTCCCACACCATCCCCCATTGCAGATAACAGCATCCATAGACCAGCTATGCTTTTATTATACACTCATCAGCATGAAATAGTCAATACCTGCAATGGCAGCAAGAAAATTTGCTATGTGCCATAATATTGTGATATCTATGGAGACTGACAAATTCAGTCATACCAGGTTGCCAGCTTAAATTCTCTTGAAGATTGAGTTTAAACTGAACAAGTCTGCAATGGCCAAGTTCATACATATAGAACATTAGAGTGTGCTGCCAAAATCAGGCTTCATACTTCTTTCACAGATAACAGCATCCATGAACTCATTTCGCATCTATTATGTATTCAAACCGCCTCAATTTCCAAATCATTTTTTCCTTTGATTTAAATCAATATTCTCCATGCATGCACTCTGCAACCATGGGGGAAAATAAATAAATTAAATAAATAAAAGAAACAGAATGCAATCCTTTATCTTGGAAAGTAGGCATGGTCTAAACCACACTGTGAGTTCCGCAGGCATGCATATCAAAGTCCACTGGGGGTAACAACTCTGTCAGACTTCATTAATGGCAATACATTTGCTTAAAAAATCGAAAAAAAAAAAAAAAAAAATTATTTTATTAAAATATAAAGATATACACACAAATTATTGCAAAACTATAAACTTGTGCTAATCTTCCCTTTTTTTAAATAAATATCAGATAACCTGAAAAATGCAAATTTTGATGTATTTCAAAATAAATATATAAATATGAGGGAATTGTTCTACAGGCCTATAGACTTGGTTTGAAGATCATTGGAAAGAATGTTTTTCAATCTTTCTGGTGGTGTCAAGATGGAAACTCTGTGATAATATTTTCGGTCATTAAGGAACCGATTTGTGTGAAAATCGCTCAAAATTATGATAAAACATAAAATAATTAAAAAATTAATTTTAAATTTTAAAAAATATCACCGAAGCCTAAGTCCTGAAGTACACCTCTGTGGGTAATTCCATGTCAATTCAACAAAGGCATGTCACCCACCCCCTCAGATTTTTTAGTGTTATATGGTTACAAAGTTACATAGTACAAACTTACACTACCATGCAAAATTTTAGTTCATTCAATGCATTAATTTTTTAGCAATAAATTTTTAAAGAAATGGAGAATTCACTTGGTGCTGCTTTGTGGATGTATGAAATGAAAACCTTGTGTTTGTAGAAACCCTTTCTTGCTCTGCACCTAATTGTCAGAAACGCATACTATTTTCTATGGATATTCTAGAATATATGCTTATTATCAAACAGCATGCAGTTTGATAATATCTTAATCAAAATCTTGTAGTGTTTTGCCTCTAAGTTGAAAAATGTAAAAAAAAATTTTTTTTAATTGCAGCAAAAACATTTTTTTTTTTCAAGATGAGCTCCATATTTATATTTCCTGATAATATTTTTACATGTTTTTTATACAGTAACCTTCTTACCATAAAAAAAAAAAAATTAGAGGTGTTTTTTTGGAAAATGTGAGAAAATTTTTTTTTGTATAAAATATAAAAAATTTACTTGGCTGCATTTTTATAAGTCAAGAGTAAAAATAATTTACCTATTTAATAAATTTATGTTTAATTAACTGAATTTATTAATTTATTTATTAAAAATTAACAATTTTTATATATTAATATTGATTGTTATCAGTTTTATTGAAAGATTTAACATAAAAAGAAATATTTTTAAATATTCCTCTTGTGACTATATTGATAACTAAATTGCATAATTTTAAACCTTATAAAGGCTTAATTAGATATGTTTTAGTTACCATCATTCCTTTTGAAGAAACAAATCCTTTTTTCCTTTCTTCCCAAAATGTGAGATTATTCCAAAGTATAGGAAAAGTTCAGAACAAAGAAAATAAATTTGATATCCTTCCAGAAAGTGAGATATTCCCTTGCAGCAATAAATAATGTCAACTTTACTTTCATGACCATGACTACAGTCCAATTAGGAAAGGATTTTCCTCTAGGATGTGCCACAATGACTTTTTTGTAGAATCCAAGGCTATTAATGACTGTAGTTAAGAATGTGCAGTTTCTCTCTTTTAATATAATCTCTTTGCTAGCTAAAAGTATTAGTGCAAATTTTATCTCATTGTTTTTTAAATAATGGCCTCATGCAGTTTTCAGTGTACAATAAATATATATTTTTCAAAATTATATAATAAAAATCTAAAGGGCACTTTTGAATTATATGTAATGATCAGCAGCTTCTTATGTAGGGAACATATGATTGTATACACAAAGATGTAACTGTGTGCCTTCATCATATACAGAAATTTTAAAAAGAGTTTTCTATGCATCCAGAAAAATGCTGTGATATTTTTAATTGTCACACACAAGAATGATACAAAATCAAAACTAAAATGTATTACATTACAATTTGTAAAAAAGTTAAAAGAAAGTCTATTTTTGTTAAAATAATTTGTATCACATGCCAAAAAAGGGGGAAGAAAAAGAAAGTAAAACAAAAATAAATGAAGCTGATAAGTTTGATGTTGGTGATTCTTCTAAATCTACTACTGAAAAGTATGAAGGAAGCCTTAGTTATAACTGTGTAATGAAGAGAAGCAAGGTGCTGAAGCACAAAATTGTGTTAAACTACTTCTGCTTTAAAATCTAAACTTAGTTCTTGTTTATATAGAATAGAAATTTGCATGATTTCAAGTACAATATTCAAAGTTCAGTCTAATGATAAAAAGGTTAAGAAAACAGAAATATATGTTAATTAGTTAAAGATTTTAATGAATTAATCACCAAAATTCAAAAGAAAGTAAACCAGACAAGTATTGTTGAAGACCCAGACTGTCTGACTCGTCCGAGGACTGTTTGGATGGCCGGAGACAAGTAATGTAGAAAGCCCAGACCACACGACCAACCCGAAGGCTTATGGTTGTAGCTTGCGTAGCCAGAGAGACAAGTAATGTGAAAAAAATCAGTTTTTAATCTTAGCTCCATTATCTTAAATGTGCAAGAAGGTCAGTGAAACTATTTAAGTGACTGACTGCGAAATTCGTCAGTCCTGTAAATTATTAAGAAAGGAATTTTATCTTTATCAAAGTCTAGAAAAGGAAAACAAATTTTACAAATGATTATGCAATGCTGATGAATTTTTGAGAATAATGCCAGGGCAGAAGGATAAAGTCAGTTCTAATATAAAAAGCCACAATGTCCATAAATATTAGTGATAAATTAGAGTTTGTGATTTTAAATGATCATTTTTGTGTACACATTTTCTTTAATTTATCATTAATTAATTTCATAATTCTTAGTCAAAAATATATATTTATTTATTCATTTTTTTTTCTGGTCAACGAATGTTAGCCATTCACAATTTCTATTTATTCATAGAACAAATTTGAAATCTTAGCTAGTGATTGTGGAAATTATTTTGTAAAAAGTTTAAACACTTGTTTTATTCTTAGGCTAACTTTTCTATTCTATTTTTATTCTTATTAAACATGTTTTCACACATTGCCATATATTATAATAAAAAACACTTACTGACAATTTTGATTTTTTTTTTTAATTTCAGAAAAATTTCTTAGAATTTAATTTTATTATATAATTTTTAGGAATCTGAACAAATTTGATGGCCCTGCAGAAAGTTATAAAGTAATTCTGGCTAAACAAAAATGAATTTTAGTAGCTCAGTTAATGGGATAACTGCCCAATGCGGCTGAATTTAATTTTGAATTGCTATATTTACCTATATCAAAAAGCATAACTCAAATCACCACCTGTGAAACAGTGACCATAAAAGCCTACTAATGTAATGTTAATTAAAAAATAACTTAAGTCAATTTGAAAATTATCAGTTAGAAATATTGTAATTAAGTAACATTTCCCCCCCTGAAATGCAATAAAGCATTTCTTCAAATCAAGAATATCATTCTTTCTGACATTTACAGATACATAAAATGTTCTTTCTTATCATTTTAATGTTTAATATTTACCCTGTCTTAAACATACGGTATTTAGTTATTAATTTTATAGAAGGAATGAATACAATATTTATGAAAATGCAGCCAAATAAAATTTTTATATTTTACACACACACACACACACCGTCCATTTTGTTGCTCCAAGTCCTCTGGACGAGCCGGACGGCCTGGGGCTTTCACACACACACACACACACACAAAAAAAAAAAAAAATGTTTTCTTACATTTTTTAAGAAACACGTCTCTAATTTTTTTATAGTGGTTACTGTATAAAAAACATGTAAAAAAATTATCAAGAAATTTAAATATGGAGCTTATCTTAAAAAAAATTGTTTTTGCTACAATTAAAATTTTTTTTTTTACATTTTTCAACTTTGAGGAAAAGAATGACAAGGCTTTAATTAAAATTTTATCAAAATGCATGCTGTTTGACAATAAGCATATATTTTAGAATATCCACAGAAAAAACTATGTGTGACAATTAGATACAAAGCAAGAAAGGATTCTATTAAACACAAGGTTTTCATTTTATGCATCCGCAGAGCAGCACCTTGTGAATTCTCCATTTCTTTGAAAATTTATTACTAAAAAATCAATGCATGAAATCAACTAAAATTTTGTATGGTATAAAGTAGCTTTGAAAAAAATTTGAGAAAAATCTAAGGGGGTGGGTGATGTTTTCACATTGTTTCAGGTGAATTGACATGGAATGACCTCTGTACCAAATTGTGTCACTGTCCAAGGTTTAGATTTCTCTCTACAGACAGAAAGGCAAACATATTTTCTATTAAATAAGATATATCAGTATGAAATAACCGATAGTGCAAACTAATATGGTTTGTGGCATAAGGTAAGTTTTCTTGTTGTCAGTAACACTTTGAAGAGCGAGCACATAAGCACAAACTGGTCCATGGATGTTAATATTTGTAATGAGTGCATGATCCTAATTACATTATTTCTCCATAGGGTCTATATTAAAAAATGAAATTTAGCATTGTAGTCCTTCCCCATAAAATTGCTGGCTCTCTTTTTTGTATACCCTTGGTTACACCACTATAACAGCGTATGTGAAGCACTTACGGTATAATAAGGGTCTACTCTCTTGATTAATCTATGTGAGTTAACCCTTACTATCCTAAGCACCTCATATGAGGCACTTGGAATAGTAGAAGCGAACTTGGAATAGACTAGCAAGAAGAGTTTACCCTTACTATCTTAAGTACTTCATATAAGCTCTATTGTTATATAAACTCAGTAAAATAAAAGATGTTTGACAGACTGTGAATAATATAGTGCTGAAAATAAAAAAAAAGATGAATTAAAGAGATTCAATTGTATTTTCAAATGGCAGAATGGAAAAGAAAATTCAAACCTTCAAACTGAGGAAGAAATTCCAGTAGGTATACTTGCACCATTTCACTAAAGTCATTAGTAACTTTGTTGTGAAGCTTAATCTTCTCAATATCTGTTATAAAAGACAAAATTATAATTTAGTACAAAAAATTATAAAAATATTTTAATCTGAAAGTGGAAAAAAATTGCTAAAAGATTGATAAATGTCAATATTTACACATTTTCAAAAATGTTGTGCAACTATATTTTAGAAAAATTGCACTACTCTTAACATTATCTATCTTAGAGTAGTTAATAGCTAATAGAGTAGCTAATAGTAATTAATATGTAAAAAATTTTAATCAATGATCACTATGTCAAATTGGATCATATTACAGTGAAATTTTTTCAGTTTTACTGAAAATATAGTATGGGTAACATTTTTGTAGTTTGATTTCTTTCGATAGAGGGCTGTATAAAAAGTTAATTTTCTTCCCTTTTTACAAAAATATAGAACAGCATTTAAATTACTATTTCATAACAATTACTTTATTTAAAAGCATTTTTGCAATTGGGACTATGGGTCTTCTGCAACCAATGGTTCAAAAAATCTTCCACTGTTCATTTTTTGTAATTGTATTTACTTAAGACTTAAAAGCTTAAATACAGAGGGTGTTCACATATTTTTGTAACGATTTTGACTTTCTCAATGAATTAAATTTAAATAATAAAAAATAAAAAATAAAAACTGACTGGCATCAAGTCGGAATAGGGTTTAATTATCGTCTGCATCATTAAAAATATTCTGTGCTTTAAAATGTGGCTAGAAAATAAACAATGGATCACAGGCTATATTTTTGATCCTTCCGAAAAGAAATACTCTTATTAAATTATAATATTCTTATTCGATTATTAAAAAAGATGTGAAAAACATGGTTTTAATATTTCTACACGTAAATTATGTTGTTGTTGTTGAGACCCAGACCGTCCGACCTACCAGAAAGGTGTAAGGTAACTGTATGGACGGCCGGGAAGCGCCACCCAATTTAGACCGGAACCCAGTGGGGGAGGCATCCACAGGGACCGTACCATCCTTCCCCTACCACCAACCTCTCGGAAGGACTTACGGACCCACATGTTTAACGTGATCGTACTCCGCATGAACACGGCGGCATTTGTGGTAGCGTGCAAATTTAGCGTGCACGCGCCCGATGCTGCTTGACTTCGGTGATCTAACGAGAACCGGTGTTTTCAGCACGGTACGGCCGTTGGCCCACACGTAAATTATGTGACATAATTAATATATATAAAAAAAAAAAAAAAAAAAAGGAAAGAAACATCAAAGTTTACATTTGACTGGGAAAAAAGTAATAAAAAAAAAAAAAAAAAAAAAATGCATAACCAACAAACGTTGGTTCAGAGAAAACAAGGAAAATTTTGCTAAAGGATTTATGGTTATTGCTGGATTCTCTTATAATGGAAAACTTAAAATAAGGAAAGTAGAAAAAATTATCAAAATTAACTCGGATTACTATCAGAAATATGTTTTAACACCTGTTTTCAAAAAAGACATTCCATCACTTTACCTAAACAATCTTTATTGTGTTAAGTTCCATCAGGAAAAGGCTACCAGTCATACCTCTAAATCTACTGCTATATTTTTTGAAAAAAATGAGAAATGAAACCGGAATTGAGGCTATTCCATTTAAATGCAACCCACTCAAGTCCCCTGACCTGTCTCCGATGGATTACTGTGCATTTAGACTTTTAAAACAAGCTCTTTATAAGCAGCATCCCAAAACATTGGATGGACTCTGGAAGATCATGGTGGAGGAGTGGAACAAAATCAACCTTGATATTTTAAGAAAAGCTCTTTCATCTTGGAAATAAAGATGTAATATGATAGTTCTACTAAAGGGCTATCAGATTGAACATATTAGAAAATAAAATTCTTATCTTTTTTTATATACATATATTTTTAAATTGTTACAAAAATGTGTGAACAAAAATGCAAAGTAACAGTAAACTGCAATTACTACATATTCATTGATGCCCATAAACTCTTTAAAACTAATCAATCCACCTGGAATGGCATACTATTCTTCATCATTGCCACAGCATTGGCAAAAGATTGTTCATTTTCATTTTCTGATGAAAGAAAGCTTGCTTTCTTGAAACAATTCTTAATACAAGTTTCAGTGATATCTTTCAATGATGAACAGAACATATGAAGAGCATGAAGGAAAGAGCATGGACACTTGTTTCAGTTCATAAGATATTGTAATATATATATACAGGGTGTCCAGAAAGTTCCGAAATGGCGCAATATCTCAAGAAATACACTTCGGATCAAAAAATAAAAAAAGATGTATTTAATATTTTTAGAAAAGCTATCCAATGATACCGAAATTGACTCCCCTCCTGGGGGGAGGAGGTGGGGCAACTTTGAAACTTTCAATGGGAACCCCCATTTTTTACTGCAGATTTGGATACTCCAGAAAAAATTACATACATCTGATCTACGATTTTTGCTCCCACAAACAGCGCTATAATCGAGAAAAACGGAAGTGGGGCACTAACGTTTAAAAATGGAAATGTCTCGGGAAATACACAGCAGATAGAAAAATAAAAAATTATGTGTTCAATATTTGAAAAAAAACTATCCAATGATGCTAAAATTGATCTCCTTCCCCCGCTAACCATTTACTTCAGCGACAACTGTTGACTTCAGTTTAAAAAATGGTTCAGAACTACTTTTAGCACTACCCAGGAACAATGATGTGGACATAGTAATTTTCAGTTCCCTTCGGGGTGCTTGATTAACATGAGTCCCCTTGCCTCTCATGATCAGGGTGCTTTTTTCTGTAACTCCCCTTGCCTCTCGTGATCAGGGTGCTTTTTTCTGTAACTTTTAAACGTTAGTGCCTTACTTTCGTTTTTCTCGATTATAGCGTCGTTTGTAGGAGCAAAAATCAAAAATCGTAGATGAGATGTATGTAATTTTTTCTGGAGAATCCAAATCTGCAATAAAAAAATGGGGGGGTTCCCAATGAAAATTTCAAAGTTGCTCAACCCCCCAGGAGGGGTCAATTTTGGTATCATTGGATAGCTTTTATAAAAATACTGAATACGTGTTTTTTTATTTTTTGATCCGAAGTGTATTTCTCGAGATATTGCGCCGTTCCGGAACTTTCTGGATATATATATATATATATATATATATATATATATATATATATATATATATATATATATATATATATATATATAATAGAATATAAAAACAATTATTACCATCAAGAATGCCTGACAGCTTCTGATGACACTCCAGCTTATATAATACTGAAATAGGTAATTCTTTTCGTTTTCCATTGCCACACTCTATACAATTTTGGATTATTTGAGCAAGAAAAACAATCAGTGATCTCAAATTTTCAGCAGAAATGATAAATTTATTATAAGGGATCAAAATACATATTGATACCTGGAAAAAAGAATAAAGCTTCATTATAATTACCAAACAAAAAACATTCTATCAATATTTTGAGTTTTTCAAGAGCACAATAAATGCATTTCTTAGCAGTTGGGTAAAAATGTTTTCAATTTTTTACATTCAATATACACTATGAGGTAAAAATTTATATACACCCCTTTAACAAAAATATAATATTATAACAGTAAATCAGTAGTATCTGCATTTCTCAAAAGCTGCATGCGCCCTATTTATAAGTTATGCATGTAGAACAAATGATATATACATTAAGTAAAGCAGTAAGTAAGCACAATCAATAATAAACTGTTTTGCAATGTAAAATGTAGTATAAATAAAGATAAGCATACATATATTTTGGAAATCATTGGATTTCTTTTTTCAGTGCAGTAAGCCTGTACCAGAATGCCCAAATGAGTACAAACTAAACTGGCCAAATAAAATATGGTTAAACCACAGAACCTGATATAGTACAGCACCATCCAGTGTGATGAAAGGGAAGTAAAATGAGAAGGGGTGGGGAGAAAATCAAGGAAATATGAACTTGAGAGCAAAGCAAAAATAAATAAAATGCAGTAGAACTCACTGTGCAGAAAAAGAATGGAAAAAAAAAAAAAATTAAACATGCTCATGCCATATTTGATGGCAAAATTGTGTAATAGAGTTGAATAAAAAGGAAAAGTATCCATATAGATAAATGTTGAAATAAATTACAGCATATGATAACAATAAAAGGAGATAATTAATAAAGAAATAAAAGCTTAAACAAGTATTTATTTAGAAACTTTAGGTTCAAAATATGATAAAATAAGCATGCTATTGATGCATCAGCAGAGAAAGGGGGATATTTGTCTAAAAAGTATTTGAGAAAAAAAAAATTAAAAGGACAAGATATGTAGTAAAAAAAAAAAACAGAGGGAGAATCAAACTAAACATGGTAACTAAATATAGCCACCAAAACTCAGAGAAATATGGTGTCATTGCAAATCATTAACCAGATTGTTGGGGATTTTTATTGATATGTAAAGCCTTAACCTGTTTGCGACCAGCATATACCATTAAAAGTTTTGCAACACATCTATTAAGACCCACCAAGATTTGTTGAGAACCATCAATTATTTATAGATATCAACTGCTTCATATTCTGCATCATTTATGCTGTAAAGGATGCAAAATAAAAAATAATAGACAATGTTTGAACAAGTAAAATGAATTCATGTCAACTTACATGTAAGCATTCCAAAATGAAATCAGACCTAGTATCAGCAGGTGATTTTAAATTGGGCAGAATGCATGTCTCAATCAACAAATCAGGAGATAGTATATCTTTCTCTAAATGAGCCTGGTTGAAGAAAATTGAGTCAGTTTAATGATTATTATTTTGACACAAAATAAAAAGTTAAAAATATATATAAATTCTTTATCTACAAATATATATTTTATTTTCAGAATAATTTTTTATACAGAAACTCACAATTGAAATTTGAAAAATATAGGAATTTTTTTTTGTGTGTGGCTGAAATTTGACTATTAAATTGGACATGATAATGTGTATATCAATTGATATTAAAGGACAGAGAATTATTTGGTTCACATCCTAATTCTTTCTCACAAAGTTTTTATTACCATGGTTCGATAAATATACTTTACTGCAACCAAGGCTATTTTAACCCTTGTCTGAACTCAAGGTAAAGTATTCTAGAATTATTAGAGGGTATATATAAATAAGGAAACACACTGAAATGAAAACTTTTCAAATCCTTTATAAACAATAAAATATGTAAACATATATTTGCAAGGATGTTTTCAATACAAGATCAAAATTAAATTGGCTAGCATTCTTTGATTTCCCTCTGTGACTTGATACTGTGTTATCTATTGTCTTTTCAAAAATAAAGAGATAGAAGCAAACAAATTTAACTTTTGGCTCAAGGACATGTAGTTTATATTTGGAATAAAGAGGGGGATATTTTATTTTTAAAAAATTGGAGCAATGAAATAAAAATGCAAAATTGGGTATAAGTCCCTGAAAAATTAAGTTTTTGAACACTTTATTAGCACCCTGAAAGTAGAGAAGGAAAAAAAAATCCAGAGACATAATACAAAAGGACTTTGGAAAAAATACAGTAATATACAGTTTTACATTTTCCCCATTTAATATGTTTTTCATTATAATGACCATAAAAGATATTAACAAAAAAAAAAATTATACAAATACTGATGGCATAAAGGAAATAATTCCTTAATACCTGCAGGCCCCCAGCATCTGCCTATTGTGAAAATCGGTTTTGGTTGTATGGAACAAACATGAATGCAGAAATAAGTTTAAAAGTTTGTATGAATCTGAAATTTTTATTGTAAATTTTATTTAGATTTATACAACACTGAGCTTGGGCTGAACATTTAAACTATAGATTTCATGACACTTTTACCATCAAGTTGTGACACACTGGCTGGAAAGCACTGGTGTAGATAAATGGCTTACATTTAGAGCTTTTGGATTTTTTTTTTTTTGTAAATAATTAGAAACCTATTTTTAAGGGGGTTGGAGGGTGAGCACGTGCAAAGTACATTAAAAAATAGAGTTATTTTCTAGGCTAAGAGAGTGTGTTTTAAATTGATATACATATAAACTAACAATTCAAAATATACTAACAACTAACATAATACATGGTCAGATACATTTTAATATATAAATACCTTTAAACTTTCTAGAAAGCCAAACGAAACAATAGAAATTAAATAGTAATGGGAAAATTTGCCCATATGTAGCATTATCAAAATACAGAACTTGTTTGCTATTTGTGAATTAAGAGATTACCATATGCATGGGTCTTAAGACTTTTACTGAATTTTTACTTTCCCTATATACGCATTGTAATGTGCAATCAAAATTCAGGTCAAAATTTTAAATTTCAGTTCTTGACAGATTTACACTTTTTAAACATCGCTGAACTCAAATTGAATGATTTTGAAGTGATATCAGTGTGGCATTCAATACCAGGATCTGAAAAAGTAGTATCAGGGTCAAATTTTGTTGGTATTTAAAGTTCTTAATAAAAATGAAAGATTTAATGTCACCTATTGTACTATTTTATTGAAAAATCCTATGCATTTTTACATTATTCAACGAACGTTTTTTTTAATTAGAAACTATAATTTCAATTCAATTTGCTGTTCTGTATTTGAAAAAATACATATTTAAAAAATTATACTCTTACACAATTAAATTACAGAAGGCACACTATTTGCATAGATGCAAATCTGTTAATTGCAGATACAATTATAAAGTTGAATTGCTTTAAATCATGAAATAAACTTCAAATTTCAGAGATATACTGATTTGTCTCAAATACGTCTGCATCTGCAGAGCGACTGATTTATAGCTCTGACTGAGAAAATATACCATACCATAAATTATAACCAGTTTAAAAATATAGTATATTCCAAACTTATTTTTCTAAAAAATGCTGTGGAATTTTTTTAACATAATGTTTTTACATTAGGGTAACAAATTCAGAAATTATTTACATGTAATAAGCAACTGATTATATTATAATAAAAAATAATCGATGTTTAAGATGTATTTGAATTAAAAAATAGACGCAATAAGTTAATTATCTTCTTACTTTCATCAACAATTCAAATAGTATGACCATGTTCTTTGATTCATATGATTCTAATTTTACAGTCTCCAATCGTTCCTTCAGAATTTCAATAAGATAAGGTATTTCATTGTTAGTATTATAAGTCAGTTGTAAGACTTTTGGAACTAGTTTTAGAGCCTAAAAAAGATACACAAAAGTAAGTTTAAAAACACTTAAATAAAAAGGGCTAAATATTTACCAATCAAAACAATTCATGACAGTTCAAAGAAAATAACTATAGTGATATAAAGTATTTAATTACGAAAACAAAGATGCTTTTAGCAAGAGAGCCAAATGTAGCACTGCTGGTGTAGAAAGATGCTTTAAAAGGAAAGAACATTATTGCATTAATAGACTAGTGATAAAATATCAAATTCAACATGTAGTAATGGCATCCTATATAATAAAAGACAACACTAAATCCATATCTATGTAGCCCATTGAGGTGAAATAAAGAGTTTATATCTTAGGTCGACGGCAGTACCCCAGCAGCAATTGCATGGTCATAAGATTTTAATGCCTGAAGAAACTAAACGAAAAACTGTATTGAGCTCATGGAGTTAGAGATGAGACCATCCCTTTAGCTACATGATTCAGCTGAATAGGACAGTTAATATTGAGAGGTCATTCTAATTTAAAAAGTCAGAATTTGAATATTTAAACTATGGGGTTAGAGAGACTTGCTTCCTCCTATATCTTAATTCATGATTTAAACAATAAAATTAATCCAAAATTGATTCATAGATATATTAGCTTGAGCTGAATTGCATAAGTGAGAGAGACCTTTACATCCATGGTATGACCAGTAATGGAAAACTTGAAGTAAAAAGTTTGAGGCATTAAACCTGATAAATGTGTTTGCTAGAGGGTCTAAAAGAACATAGATTGTGGTATGTTAGCAGATGGTATAGTATGTGTGTTTTGGTAAGGCATTGTATACGAAATAATAATACTGAATGGGGTGTATGGCTCACATGTGTCTGTGGATATTACGAGCATATATCTTTTGCAATTTTATGAATGGCAGATTTGAGATAAGCTTTTGCAACTTTATCCTGTCTTATCCATTTAGTCCATATATGAAAACCAAAGCACCCACATTAAAATTTGCAGAACAACAATTCATAGCTCAAATTTGAGAACATCCCTGTAAACAAAATGGGCTGTATGGGCTGCAAACTGTATGGGCAAATAACATCCAATTGATAAAATAAATTGATAGAGCCATTTTAAGATCTTAAAATATTTAATCTCATTGACATTAATAAAAAATTATTTTCCAGTGCCTTATAACTGACATAAAAAACAACTTTGATGTGTGGTTGAAGAGCTTTCATACATTTTGAATTCCTCTTTCTAGAAATAAAGTGACCGTGCTAGGAAATTTTTAATTTGCAAAATAATGGACAAAAATACATTTTCGAAACAGTCTCCACCAGATGGTGCTTGCTCGCATGTGACGTCAATGAGCAAGTAGTGAACATTTAATTATATATAATGGTGCACACACCAATGAACCTCACTATAAAATACATTGCCATAGATTCTAACATTTAAATTTTCATTTTTCATAAAAAAAAGTTAGCATGAATCATAATTATTGATTGTTGCTATTTTATTTCACTTTAAATAATGGTGCACAGAACAGGCTTTATAAAAAGAAAATCTAATTACACTGGCAGACAGATAAATACAAAGTAAAAAATTGCTCATCAGAAAGATACAAAATGTACACAAATAGAAAATGCAAAATACAAAGGCACCACAACTGGCAAACAGGAACAGATAAATGTATCAACTTGTATGCATTAAAAAATCAATCTAGGTATACACAATTGCCTAAATTCATAGATTGACATGAAAAATATATAAAGATCGTTACTACAAACATTAAACAATTTACAAAATTTACTAACAGCAAAATTATTTGTTGCATTTAACTTTCAGAAATTCAACCTCATCACAATAATTTCCCTAAGCAGTGAATATATATAAAATAGACTCACATGGATTAAAGCTTCACTATCTGAACCTTGAATAAGCACCTGATCAATGATAGACTTTAAAGTCACAATGGGAGACTGAACTAGCAAGAGAGGCAAAATAACTTCTGCCTAAAAGGTATAAAACATGTTAATTTAGTTTCTGTGTGAACTTAATTCCAAAGTTAAAGTAAAATCATTATAATAAATAAATTAAAAATTTAACTGAACCAACAATTAAATACACACAGAAAAAACTTTATGCCACAATTTACAGTTTACTAATATTTGTCTACAATTTCCATATCATTTACAAACAATACTACATGTCAATTTCTTTAAGAAAAACGTCAAAAGGTGTATAATATGTGTTTTAAAAGAAAGAAAATTAGTATATGAATGTTGTACAATCTTGAACATAATAATCTCTCGTTAGAAAGCAGTTTTTTAGATTGATATATATATAATTTTTGTAATACAATTTACAGTTATGCACACAGAAACGTAGAAATTCAGTATTACCGAACCAGGTATGGCCCTTGATAACGTGCATGACTCTAGAAATATTTTTCACTTTTTTCAATTATATTCTATTCTTTTTCTCATAAAAAAGTTTTTGGAAGTCAGAAAGGCCTAGCTCCATGAGCAATTTTTTCAGTTTGAAACTTCTCATCTAATACTCTATTCATGCATTTACACCATGTATGTTTATACAAGGAACAAGGGAATTAGTATCTTAAGTACAAGTATTATATATATGATTTATAACACTTTAAATTAATTTTAATTTTAGGGTGTAGTTAAAGGCTTATAGTCACCAGACTTTCACAACATGTAATTCATTTTACAATTGCTTTCCTTATATATGGAACAGGGAAAGAGGGGTCTTTATACCTATTTAGTACCTGTTTTATTAACACTGTACAACCCAGTTGAAAAGTGTTTATGACTTTGTTCATTTTGTCTATTTGTCTGTCTGTCCGTTAGCATGAAAACTGCGTAAAAATGACTTTATCAAAATGAAATTTTAGTATGTTGTTCAGACGGTCTGTGAGACCTATGGGAATATAAATGAATAATAATATCATCCAATTACTTTTGGATTGAACCTGGGTTGAAAAAATGAAATACATTGAACCCCATAGGACCTAATTTTTCAAACATTTTTTAAGCGGATTTAAAATTCACAAATTGCTTCGAAAGTTTTAGGAAATATTTAAATTATCCCATAAAATATATAAAAAAAATTTTAGCAAAATATATTCAGTAGTTCTTTTAAATAAAAATTAAACCCTTTATATGAAGAGATAACATGACCATTATATCAAGAGATCATGTGACCCACTTCAAAATAAAATATGGCATCCATCTTGCGTCAAAATCGTGATTTTTAATGTTCTTTTTAATTCATATTTAGTGTTGTATCCGTCCTAAAACCACTTTATTTTTGCTTAAATTCTGTGCTACATACTGATATAACACAATTACAATATATTTGAGTTTAAATGATCATCAAACTTAGCTTATTTCCACAACGAAGCCTAATTTTCATTTATGGAGAATGTAAACACCAAAAGATATAGAATGAGTTGTATAAAAATTGCTGCATTTCTTTAATGCAAAATTACTTAACTCATGGAGTCTGCAATATAGCTGATATGAATGAAACATTCATTGATTTTACACAGAGAAGAAGATGATTTTTTCGATGAAGTTTTAAGCATAGAGTTAAATTACTTGTACCTCCATGATTTTAAGTTTTTAAATAAAATAAATTATTATAGTATTCTGATGTATAAAAGGAAAAAAGTTTATGAATGAGAAAAAGTTTATGAATGAAATGCTGCTTTTTATAGAGAAAGCCACGCGATTTATATTTCGGCGACATCATTTACATAAAGTTCATTTGTTTACAATGAAATTTTCAAATATAATAAATTATTGTAGTATCATGATAATTTTAAAAATATTACCGAGGAATGTATCACATTTTAGAGATGTTTAAACCAGGCAATTTACATTTTAATGTCGTCATTTGAATGAAGTTCATTTCTTTCGATAAGGTTTTAAGTATTCAAAAATAATAAATTAATATAGTATTGTGATAATTTTAAAAATATTACCGAGGAATGTATCGCACTTTAGAGATGTTTAAATAAAATTGCATTGAAGTTGGAAATTGTTTCATAATCAATGCTTTATGCATGATTGATCTTTCTTGTTTATAATGAATTTTCCAGCAGCATGTCGTAGAGTCTATTTTGATTTCAAATATTCACTGGAATTTATAATACAAGTAAAATAAAATTCTTTATATATATATATATATATATATATATATATATATATATATATATTTATATATATATATATATATATATATATATACATATATATATAGACAATTTGGAATTAATTCCTAATGAATCTACTATTAGTAAAAATATTAATTTTTTGGATTTAAATCTTATTATTGAACCTTCTAATAGAATTGTTACTAATTTATATGATAGAAAAGACTCTTAATTTTAACATTAATAAAATCTTACCACTTAATTCCTGCAACTTGATTCTATTGTTTAGAAATATTGTACTTAATCAGCTTTTTAGAATTTATAGATTATCTGATAAAAAAATTTCATGCTATACATATTAATAATTATCTGATAAAAAATTTCATGCTATACATATTAATAATCTAAAAATTACCAACAATTTATATAAATATCCCTCTTATTTTGTAAATGGTATAGTAAAAAAATTTAGATTAGCTGGATTTTCATGAATTCTATTCATAGTTTTTTATATTAGCCTGACATCTCCATACTCTTGTTTTAATAGTATTTTATTTTTACATCCACTTAAACATTAGCCTTTCTATTATTAGCCCCTCCTTTTTGTTGCTCTGATTGTATATTATCAGATATTCTTGCCTTTTCGCATTACTGTTATTTCTTTCTTACGAATGGCAACAGTAGATCATATCTTTTTCCTTTGAGAATGGCAACACTAGTCTCTTCATTCTGGGTTCCCGGGTTTGACAAGTTAGTGCATTTGTTGTTGTTGAGACCCAGACCGTCCGACCTAAGTGCATTTGTTGTGTTATATTCAAGGTATTCTTGTTTCCTTTTATTTTTTCTTCTTTATGTATGTTGTCCAAGTAAAAATAGTTTATAGATATAATCTATCTATTTCTTCAGAAACATACATTTTTGTGTTTGCTTCAACGAAATACTTGGACTTGAGGAAAAGTTTTGGAGAAGTGAACAAATCCATGATTTAGGCTTAGCCCTTGTCCACGTGTATAGCATTAATGCTTGGATTTCATTTGTTTTTCTTTCATCGTTTCCATACTATTGCTTTTTGATGATTTCTTTAACTTGATGATTCGAAATTTGTTTTTTTATATTTTTTTACCATTTGATTGTAGATTTGCAGATATATACTTTTATTTGGTAAGCTTGTTAGAAAGTTAGGTATTTCGAGTTACAGCTTCTCGCTTTACTTTCATTGGACTTTCAAACTATTATTATATATATATATATATAACTAAGAATTTGATATATATATATATATATATATATATGTATGTAAGGGTGTCGCAAAAATGACTGACACATTTGAAAAATGCATTAAAAAAAAACAGAAGGCGATAGAAATGTAGCGTTTGCTGCATTGTACTTCGGAAACCAGGGAAATTTATTCAACCAATTTTCAAAATTTGTTACAAAGGTCACCAACAGATGGCACTGCTGAATGAGAAAACTAATAAACAGTATGACTATGTTGCAAAAACTACAAAATGATGTTTTCAAAATAACTGCCATTTGCAGCAACAACATGGAGCAGTCTGAGAACAAAATTCGCAGACACCTGTGCAAACATTTCAACTGGAATGTTCTCACATGCAGCAGAGATGTATTGTTGTATTTCCGCAATCGTTTGTGGATTTTGGCAATACACCTGGTCTTTCAGGTACCCCAACAGAAAAAAGTCACATGGCATCAAATCTGGTGAATATGGAGGCCAATCCATGCCATGTCCTTTATGCCTGGCGTATTCAAGGGCAATCACACGATCATCGAAATGTTCGCTAAGGAAATCGAATACTTCAGGCATTCAATGTGGCCAGGCATCGTCTTGCATGGAACACAAGGTGTTCCTACTGTCCTCCAAAGCATTTTGAATCGCCACAAATTTATGCAGGATGCCCAGATACCATACTGCAGTAATCATTTTGTGATGGAAAAATGGCCCAATGAGTCCTTTGGAGGAAATAACGGCCCAAACCATGACTTTTGTAGGATGCAGGGATGAAGGTACGGCAACATGAAGATTTTCTGTTCCCCAAATGCGCCAGTTCTGCTTGTTGACAAAGCCGTCGCAGGGGAAAATATGCCTCGTCGGAGAACCAAATGTTTCCATTATCGATTTCACCGGCATCCAGCTGCTGCAGCATAGCATTCGCGAACGTTTCGCATGCATTCATGAAAACAGCACCCAGGGGTTGGCAAGTCTGGATCTTGTAAGGGAACAAGTGAAGGCTGTGGCGCATGATACGGTGCATGGACATTCGTCGTAGTCCAGCCTCAGATGCAACAAGGCAAACGGAAACCCGGGGCTATTGTTGGATCCCCTGCTGAACAACTTCAGCATTTACCTCTGTCATTGCCGAACTTGGGCGATCAACATTTCCAGCACGGTCATCATTGACATTCCCAGTCCATTCAAATTTTTTCAACAGAACCTTTATTGCATTGATTGACGGTCCTTTTTTGACAGTAAATTTCCTTTGGAAACTGCACCTCATTTCGACAAAACTGTGGTCCAGGAAGTGAAACTCCAAATCAAGAAATATCCGCTGTTTTAATGAATAAACCATTTTCAATGAATAAACTAACAGCAACTTGAAATCTTTGAGAAGCACACCCTAGCAGAATGCTGAGCAAAGTACAGAATGGCAATCTGACAGTATGCGTTTCCCTGCAGCTCTCGCACAACTGCAGCGCCATCTGTTGGTGACTTTTGTAACAAATTTTGAAAATTGGTTGAATAAAATTCCCTGGTTTCCCAAGTACAATGCAGCAAATGCTACATTTCTATCGCCTTCTGTTTTTTCTAATGCATTTTTCAAATGTATCAGTCATTTTTCGGATACCCTGTATATACAGGGTGTCCAGTGCCATTGGTGCCCAATGGCTATTTCTTCAACCGTTAGTCACAGAGATGCACTTCCAATTGCAAAAATGTTTCAAATTTTAAAATCTATTAACTTAGAAACAGTTTAAATCAATAAATGTATTTCTAAAAGAAATACAAAATATAAATTTTTATAAGGTCCCCCGGTCCTACGAGTTATATTTAGGAAAATCATCGCCATACAATTTCATGCAAAATAAAAAAAAAATCCGACCAAAATTCACCGAGTTATGAACCATTAAATGTTATGACCCAAGTCACTTTTCCACGCACAAAAATGTCAAATTTCAGACAACCTTTAAGGGACCATATAAATATTGAAATTCCGTATTCAAAGTATTATGTTTCGATTGCATTTGCTGACATAATGTCGAAAATGAAGCAAAGCTTTTTATCGAATAGTAATTCGTTTAGTAGAGTATTATAGTCAGGGCTCGACCAAGATCTTCTGGGGATCTTTCTAAGTAACACATTATCGTAAAAGTCGTTTAAGTCAATAAATGCATTTCTGTAAAAATTACGACATTTAAATTTTTATACGGTAATAGACCAGTAAGGAGACCAGTTGCAGCGTACTTGCGGATGAAAATAAAAAATTACGCACATTAAATAAAAAAAAATTGCTGCAAAAAATAATGAAATTGCTGCGAAATATTTGTCTCTCCAATTATTTTATGTATAACCTTCATTTCGCAGTACAAAAAGTGCTCCAACTTTAAGCAGCTATAAGTCGGTCAATTTTGGTCGTAAAAGGATGATTTTTTTTTATTTTCCATGAAATTGTATGAGGATGACTTTCCTAAATATAGCTGATAGGACCGGGGGACTGTATAGAAATTTATATTTCGTATTTCTTTTCGAAATACATTTATTGATTTAAACTGTTTTTAAGATAATAGATTTTAAAATTTAAAACATTTTTGCAATTGGAAGTATATCTCTGTGACTAACGGTTGAGGAAATAGCCAGTGGGCATCGATAGCACTGGACATCCTGTATGTGTATATATATATATATATGATACAAAAATTTTAAGCTTTCCCCAATAATGCACCCTTTTCTTTAAAAAAAAAATTCTTATTCCAAATTCTTATTTTATGTCACACACTTATTGCAACTATATTGTTATACACTTATTGCAACTATAGTGTTATTTCTATCCCATGCTATTAATGTTAAAGAAGTCTGCCTGTACTTTCTCTTTTCCTCTACCATACCATGTATGGTCACTAATCTTAACCTCTATATAAATTTTCTCATATGAATCTGCATCCCCATTACATTTTTGAAGCATATAAAACGCGAAGACAAAATGTGTCCCATGTCATCAAGCTTTGTGATGGGTAGTTTCACACCCTTTTTAAAATTTGAGGAGTCATTTTACAAAGTATTATAAAAAAATGGGTAGTAGTATAAATCATTTTCTTATATTTTTCTGTACACTGCAATAAATGCCTATTTTCGAAAATGATATTAATTAAAATATGAGTCAACAGACACTTTTCTGCTGTTATGGAGTAATTTCTCTTTTTTTTCTTACCAAAAAATACTCATTTTACATCTTAAACCAATTGATATCTTTATATTTTTGTTTTATGGCATTTTATTAACGAAGGTACATGAAATCTACAAATACAGATACATATGTATTCTTTATCTTAAATAATTGAAGACATGTATTTTTATCTGTCTGTAAACTACAATAAATAATTTATTTTCTTATCCAACTAATTTATATGCCTCTCAATAACAACTGTAAAAATGAAATGCATATTGATAAACAATAAGTTTGCATATGTATTATCTATTAACGAAATTGTCACAGAAGTGTGCTATGAGAAAACAATTGTATAACAATACATTAAAACTATATAAAAAATTTATTAAATTACAATGCAAATTTTATTATAGCAAACATAAAGAAAAAGCATAAGGTAGGATGTATATCATAACAATGGCATACATGAAAACCATTGTTATGATCAAGGGATGTGAAATAAAATAATACAGACATACATAAATTTCTGAATAATAAAAACAGAAAAAAAAAATCAAAGAAAACATTTTACATAAAATATGTGACATACCTCTTTTACTGTTAAGGTTTTCCGTGCAAAGAGAGAAAGCTGGTCATCAAAATCTGGTAATTTAAAAATATCAGAAAATCCAAAAGAACTCACAATTTTTTCATATACATCGTTATAAAGTTTAGTCGGAGACTCAGAAAGCATCTTGTAAAACAACTGAAAAAATTAAAATTAGGTGTTTTTTATATTTATATTAAAAGCTTTAAATCTTTTCATATAATCATAAAATAGAACATTGCAGAAAAACCAGACATCAAAAAATAACTTACTTTAAGTAGTCTAACTTTAAGATCTTCAGTTTCAATATCATTTATACATATAAGCATTGTTGGATAGCTCTTTTCAAAATCTATAACACAGTGATTCTCTTCTAATGTTTGAAGAACACTAAAAATTAAAACTAATTTTTAATAAACCAAAATCTTCAAGCATTTCATTTTTACAGTTTTTATTGAGATGCATATAAATGAGTTGGATAAGAAAATAAATTATTTATTGCAGTTTACAGACAGATAAAAATACATGTCTTCAATAATTTAATATAAAGAACAAGCCTTTAATTTATAATATAAGAATATATATATTTCAATTGCCCTTATTGAAGCTCAGGCAGGGACACAAGTTTGAGAATTCTAGTAACAGTGAACTTCACAATTGATTAATTTCTTAATGAAATACAAAATTGTTAATTACTTTTACAAAATGCTTTTTTTTCTGAGAAAAGGTGGATAAACCGCACTGTGAAGAGGGGTGTGACTAGTGTCGATGTAAGTAAACCCTTGATTTTAGTTCAGTTCTTTAATTAAAAAATCATTAACTTTTATTTAATTTTTTATAATACATATATATATATATAATAAAAGGTTTGAAGGTCCAATGAAAGAAAAGTGAAAAGCAGTAACTCGAAAAAACTAACTTTCTAACAAGCTTACAAAATAAAAGTATAAATCAGCAAATCTTCAAGCAAATAGAAAAAAATACACACACATATATATATATATATATATATATATACAGGGTGTTTCACAAAGGACTCCCTAACTTTGAAATGAAACAACTTGGAAATGGTGATTGATAGAAGACTGAAACAAGTGATATGTTTATTGTGAAAGCCATGAAAACCTGATACGAAAGTTTCAAAATTAGATATAAATGATGCTGACAGATGGCGCTGTACACTGTAGTTGCAGTACAGAGTCCGAGAAATAGGCTATAAATAATGTGCAAGGTGAACATTTTGAATGAATTTTGATGTGATTGCAACGACTGCTTTACCAAGGACAGCCTCACCACTATTTATAGCCTATTTCTCAGACGCCGTACTGCGAATACAGCATAGAGTGCCATCTGTCAGCAACATTTGTAACTAATTTTGAAACTTTTGTATCAAATTTTTACGGCTTTCCCAATAAACATATCACTTGTTTCAGTCTTCTATCGATCACTGATTCCGAGTTGTTTCATTTCAAAGTTAGGGAGTCCTTTGTAAAACACCCTGTATGCATGTATATATATATGTTTCTCATTTCAGGTAACAAGTCAATGAGCTAAATATATTTTCAGCTCCAGGCACTTAACACTGTTTCATCAAGATTACACTGCAGTGTCGTCTTTGTTACATTTGCCATGTATTGTTGCATTTTGCATTAAGGGTCACTTGAATACATGGCTTTTAACTATGTGTGTGCAATTTGTCAAGTAGTTTAGTTATGACTGTGAAATTTGCCTTTACACTGACTCTTAAAACTGATCTCCTTTCTGTTACATTTGGTGCGATGTCTAAACTCCTAAATCTACAAAAATTTCTATTTGATACCCCCCCCCCCCCCCCCCCGACGTCAAAAAAGTAGTACTTATTTAACCAGTAAAGAACTGAGGAATGGTGTCTGGCACTGCTGTGTTCAAATAAAAGGTACATTATGACTAAAACTTCCCATATTAGTTGCCTTAAATGCATTTTATAACTACGGTAAATTCCGGTGTACAACGCACACTTATAACACAAAAAATAAGGTCGGAAATTACAAGTGCTCATTATGTGCCGGATATAAAAATGATAGCTGCAAAAATAAAGAAATGATGAGAATAAAAAAAAGATTTGACATATATCTAAAAACTTTTATTCCAAAGAAATGACATACCTTATGAACTGTCATTATTGGATAACATGAAAAGTTCATCATATTCGTTTTCCGTTATATCTTTAGGCACATCATCGAATTCTGTTTCATCTTCACCATCACTGTTACTCTGATCCATATATAAATAATCATCATCCATTCCATCTAGATTATTAGATATACTACATTTTTTAAATGACTTTTGAATTATGTCAGGTTTGATTTCATTCCATGCTTTTATTATCCACTCACACACTATTTCTAGACTGGCATAACGCATTTGGCCTCTTTTTGTAAATGCTTTTTCACCTTCTAACATCCACATATTCCAAAGACGCCTTTGTTCCAAGATAAATAGTCCTCCTCATACGTCACACGAAAGGGAGGAGGAAACAAAGTCTGTATGAATGAGCGGAATAATCCTGTACCATGGCGCCTATTTGTCTCCACCTCTTTGCTTGCGCTTTAGAGTTGTAGTTGTAGAAGTATACTATTACACCTGGCGAAATCCTTCGAATAAATGATTTCAAAAGATAAGAGTATCGCACGTGTACTTTTCAGGGTTTTACGGTAAAAAATGGATAAGTGTTATACAACGAATATACCTAAAAATTGTAAAATGCAGTTTAAAAGTATAGGTGTGTGTTATACGCCGGAATTTACGGTACTATAATGCATGATTAATTTAAATAATTTAATGTTATTAATTAAATAATGTGTGATGATTTTCTTTTTAACTTCACTACACCACAAAAGTAATTGTACGTCTTAATTTAGAAAAACAATTCAGAAAATTTCAACTGATTTCTATCAAAATGTTACATTACACCAATGATTCAGATCATCATGTTATAGAAAAGTGAGAAGCGGTAACTCGAAAAACCTAACTTTCTAACAAGCTTAAAAAATAAAAGTATAAATCGGCAAATCTTCAAGCAAATGGAAAAAAATACACACACACACACACATATATATATATATATATATATATATACAGGGTGTTTCACAAAAGACTCCCTAACTATGAAATGAAACAACTTGGAAATGGTGATTGATAGAAGACTGAAACAAGTGATATGTTTATTGTGAAAGCCGTGAAAACCTGATACGAAAGTTTCAAAATTAGATATAAATAATGCTGACAGATGGCGCTGTACACTGTAGTTGCAGTACAGAGTCCGAGAAATAGGCTTTAAATAATGTGCAAGGTGCACATTTTGAATTAATTTTGATGTGATTGCAACGACTGCTTTACCAAGGACAGCCTCACCACTATTTATAGCCTATTTCTCAGCCGCCGTACTGCGACTACAGCATACAATGCCATCTGTCAGCAACATTTATAACTAATTTTGAAACTTTTGTATCAAATTTTTATGGCTTTCCCAATAAACATATCACTTGTTTCAGTCTTCTATTGATCACTGATTCCGAGTTGTTTCGTTTCAAAGTTAGGGAGTCCTTTGTAAAACACCCTGTATGCATGTATATATATATGTTTCTCATTTCAGGTAACAAGTCAATGAGCTAAATATATTTTCAGCTCCAGGCACTTAACACTGTTTCGTCAAGATTACACTGCAGTGTCGTCTTTGTTACATTTGCCATGTATTGTTGCATTTTGCATTAAGGGTCACATGAATACATGGCTTTTAACTATGTGTGTGCAATTGGTCAAGTAGTTTAGTTATGACTGTGAAATTTGCCTTTACACTGACTCTGTTAAAACTGATCTCCTTTCTGTTACATTTGGTGCGATGTCTAAACTCCTTCATCTACAAAAATTTCTATTTGAAACAACTTGGAAATGGTGATCGATAGAAGACTGAAACAAGTGATATGTTTATTGGGAAAGCCGTGAAACCCTGATACGAAAGTTTCAAAATTAGATATAAATGATGCTGACAGATGGCGCTGTACACTGTAGTTGCAGTACAGAGTCCGAGGAATAGGCTATAAATAATGTGCAAGGTGCTAATTAATAATATAACTATAAGAATGCCTTTTATGTTAGAAACATGACCTGTGAAGAATTACCAGCAATAGTACTACATTTAACACTTTTATGTATTGCAAAGCATGGAACTTTGCCAATTTTTTCATCTCTCAGCAAAATGTTAAAGCATAAGTATTGAATAAGTATTGACCAGTAAAAAACTGAGGTATGGTGTCTGGCACTGCTGTGTTCAAATAAAAGGTACATTATGATTAAAACTTCCCATATTAGTTGCCTTCAATGCATTTTATAACTACTATAATGGATGATTAATTTAAATAATTCAATGTTATTAATTAAATAATGTGTGATGATTTTCTTTTTAACTTCACTACAACCACAAAAGTTATTGTACGTCATAATTTAGAAAAACAATTCAGAAAATTTCAACTGATTTTTATCAAAATTTTACATTACACCAATGATTCAGATCATCATGTTAAAATTCAAAATTATTTCATGAGGAGAGATGTTGGAGAAAATCAAGACAGCCATTGCAATAATTTTAAAAATATACAGAAAATTAGACCCTGTAAAAAATATACAAAACCTCTGTAAGTTATGAATGGACTGATGAGATAAAATTTATGACTTACCGATTTTTTGTCATTGATGAAGTGTGTAACAGCAGTATTTGAGTAGCATCTAAAACCAAAATATGAAAATATAGGAAAATTCAAAATAGTCACTATTTACCAACATCTACTGTTTCTTTAAAAAAATAAATTACAGAAAATATTCTAGAACAACAATACAATGTGATTACATGTTACCACTATTTTGACAAAAATAATGGTGATAGGGTGTGCCTTCATACAACATGTTGCTTTTTCAAATCAACTGATTCTATATAATGAAAACTTTTACATATACTATAATAGTTTCAAGCAAGTCTAATTTTTAATAATTTAAAGTTTGAATTTTCTAAGGCTACTTCAACAAAATAGTTTTAATTATATATATATATATATATACACCTGTCCCCCGATTTACACGGAAGATAGGTTCTGCATAAAACCGTGTAAATTGAAATCTTGGATTTTGCTAAGTAAAATCGTGTAAAACGAAAATAACCCCAAAATGTGCATGATTCAGTCATTTATTTAAGTAAAACAAAAGTAAGACATCTTAGAAAACTTAAAATTATACTTAGTTTATAAAACAACAAACATATGAATGTAGTAATATAACATATTTAATTTATTTTACATTAGGAACAAAGAACAAAAATACCCTTAAAAATTAATTACAAGTTTAATCACTGTCATCACTTTCATGTACTATCAGTCTTTTCTTTCTGATAGGTATGATGTCACTTTCATCACTTGAGCTTTCTTGATGCGATTCTGGCTCAATGGTTGACGAATTAGGCAAGATCTCGGGTTGACAAGACTTTGTCATGAAATCGGTAATTAACAATTGCGTAGGTTTTTTTGCTAAATCTTTATAGACCTCTTCATATTGATTTAAGCATTTACGAAGGTCTCGCTAGAATCGGAGAGCTCAATCAACATTTGTGTCATATTGTAAGAAATGGTTGCCCAATTTTCTTCCCAAATCAAGTCCTACGCTTATGATTCTTGCTGTGAACGCAACTGGTTCAGATTGCTCTTCATCATGTTTAGTTTGTTTTATGAATCATGTTAATTAAATCATCTTCATTCAATTCTTCATCAGCCATTATTTCTTCAATATCTGCCTGAGTTAAATCTTCAAAACCTTCTCCTCCCATAGTATGGGCCAACTCAGTGATCTGAGAATAATCATGCTCTATTGGTGATTTATCATTTCCACTTTCAACAACATCCGGCCATATTGCTTTCCAGCAGGCGTTGATCGTTGATTGTTTGATCGGAGTGTATGACAGTCCAACATGCTTAGCAGAATCTAAAATTGTAAATTTCTTCCAAGCATCCATCAGAGTAAGAGATTCATCATTCTCCATTTGCTCTAAGGTATACCTGAAAGTTTGCTTGATGTACAGTGCTTTAAAAGTCGAAATTATCCCTTGATCTAACGGCTGTAATAAGGAAGTTGTATTCTTTGGTAAAAAAACAACTTTTACATTTTCGTGTTGTAAATCTGGAGGATGACCTGGTGCATTATCAATTAATAGAAAAGCCTTAAAAGGCAATCCCTTTTTAGTTAAATAAGTTTTGACATCTGGAACAAAGAAGTTATGGAACCATTCATTGAAAGCTATGGCAGTGACCTATGCTTTTCTATTAGCCATCCAATAGACGGGAAGGTTTTTGATATTTATTCCTTTGAATGATCGTGGTGATTTTGATTTGTTAATCACCAATGGTTTCATCATATAATTGCCAGAAGTATTGCAACAGAAAAGAACTGTTATACAACTTTTCGCTACTTTATGACCACTAGCTGATTTGTGAGCTTTGGCTATAAAGGTTCTTTCCGACATTTTTTTCCAGAATAATCCAGACTCGTCAGCATTGAAAACCTGATCAGAAGTGTAGGATTTAGATGCAATGATTTCAGCAAGTTTTGCCGGATATTGTTGTGCCGCATCCGTATCAGCAGATGCACTTTCACCTTTCATTCTCAGATTATGTAAAGAATGTCTTTGTTTGTCTCGAACTCTCTCTCGAACCACCCATGGCTTGCGGAAAAAGATACCTTCTTTTCATCGGACGAAGTTGACGGCGACTGATCTTAAGTGATTGATAAATCTTCAAAGCTTTATTTGTAACAGCATTGGTATTGATCGGGATTCGCTTTTGAGTTTGGTCTTCTATCCATATCATTAAGGCTTTTTCCATACTTTCCATTGTAACATCTCTAACATATGAAGTCGTACTCATACTGCTGCAAGTTCCAGCTGCTACACTTTTTCTAATGGAGTCTTCATTTTTCTTATTGTCCTTATTGTGGCTTTATTCATGGAGTAAAATTTAGCAACATCCGTTACTCTTTTTCTATTACGTAGACGGTCTAATATTTGAATTTTAGTTTCTAAAGAAATAACTTTTCTTTTCATTTGATTTTTCTTCAAATCCTTTGACATTATAGAACCTTAACAAATTTACGCAAACTATAAAGATGCAAGAAAAACTATAAATGTTGAAAACTTACCAGTTCAAAAGATAAACGCACAATAAATAAGGTTTTCTGCTAAAATGTTTCTGCACTATGTACTTGCATGAACCAGATAGCTTTATTGTTGTTGTTGTTGTTGTTGTTGAGACCCAGACCGTCCGACCTACCAGAAAGGTGTAAGGTAACTGTATGGACGGCCGGGAAGTGCCACCCAATTTAGACCGGAACCCAGTGGGGGAGGCATCCACAGGGACCGTACCCTCCTTCCCCTACCACCTGTGAAATACATACGGGGATTCCCCTAAATGTATATATTTTACAACACCGGGAATCCCCTGTTGTTTTCATCAGTGTTACCAAAGGAATAAAATTCAAAAATATCATCAAATCTTTGTATATGCGTATATGGAGCGGAATATACATTTTCATCAATTTTTTTAAATCTGTTAATTTATAAACCGTGTAAAAGCGAAATCGTGTAAAACAAGTGCCGTGTAAATCAGGGGATAAGTGTATATATATATATATATATATATATATATTAATATATATATATATTAATTTTACCTATTGACAGTGTTTATGAACAACATGTGATGCAGTTTGATGGCTCAAAAGGAATACTGTAGTAATAATTATCCTAACTGTCTTATAAGTCTTATAATACAGAATTAAAGAAAAAGTGAAGTAGCTAAAATGATGATTTGTAAGAAGTCAAAATTTTTAGAGCATTTTAGATCCTTAACTCTGTTGTTTCATAAATTTTGTATAGCAAATTTTATAAATATTAGAGCATTGAAATTAACTATAAGAATGCCTTTTATGTTAGAAACATGACCTGTGAAGAATTACCAGCAATAGTATTACATTTAACACTTTTATGTATTTCAAAGCATGGAACTTTGCCAATTTTTTCATCTCTCAGCAAAATGTTAAAGCATAAGTATTGAATTTCAGATGTATAATATGCTTTTGTTATTTAATTTAATTTTGTGGAAGGTAAAAAAGACATGCATGACAGAAGCAAATCCAATTGTTTTTGTCAATTAATGGTGATAAGGCAGTGTATAATTGATCAATATCCAGCAACCATATCATTTGGACAGTAAAGGAATGTGAAATAATTGTTAATGATCAAATAATTAAAATGCAAGATATTAGGGAAATTTTGATTTATTTATTAATCTTTACTGATTGTATATGACAGATATTTCAAACCAACAAACCTGAACTGTATCCTAGCATACATTAAATATTGGTGACCAAAAAAAAATATTGGTGTCCATACATTAATGATTGGTGTCCAAAATTATCTTTACATACATAAAAATAAGTGGTGCAAGCACTGTGTACGAAGTATGTTTTCCTAAAAACTTCAGAATTTGATTTTGGCGTTTATCGATTCAAAACAATTTTTTATGATTCGGAAGAATCTCTGAGGTGGTGAGTTATGGGTTGATTAGAGGCTAGGCAGACATTGGTGGAAATGGCAAATTGTTTCATAATTAGTTTTGTATCATATGCACTCATATTCGATTTTAAAGTTTGTATTTATGTGTTACGATAGTATGTGTCATCCCAAAATAAATTCATTCTATTATATTGAACAGTTGTTGAGAAATCAGTGTTTCAGTGCATGTAAAGATAATTTTGGACACCAGTATACAATGGCATACTGCCTAGAATTCTGCACAGCAAATTATTTGCACAACTTGCTTATTTCACAAAACTCTAAAAAATTATGTTTATCTACATTATGTTTGACAATTTTTATTATAATGAACTTATAATAAATATATTATCTCTTTATATTTTAAATAACGAACATTATATGTTGTTGTTGAGACCCGACTGTCCGACCTGCTAGAAAGGTGTAAGATAACTGTTTGGACGGCCGGGAAGAGTCACCCAATTGAGACAGGAATCTAGTGGGGGAGGCATCCACAGGGACTGTACCCTCCTTCCCCTACCACCAATCTCTCGGAAGGACTTACGGTCCCATGTTTAACGTGATCGTACTCCGCATGAACACGGCGGCAGTTTTTGGCAGCGAAGGGAATCGAACCTAGGCCTACCAAGTGCAATTTCCGTATGCTAACCACTGGGCTACCGTGTCCCCTGAACATTATATGTATAATGTTAGGTGCACAGTTCTACTAACATGAGAAGTTAGAAACCTAAGCTAGACATTGACACAAAGAATATTTCAAGAGGTATTTTTACTACTTCCCCAAAACTTGGAGTAAATTTCTAAAAAAAGCAGTAGTTAATGCACATTTTTTCTATAAAACTGGTTAATACCATAAAAAAATTTTTATACTATTTTACTGATGATTTTTTATACAAAAATAAGAATAAATTTTACTGATAAATAGCAATGTTATACTTATTATTTATCTATAAAGTATATTTATGATGTCTGAAAACAGTCAATATATTTTATTGATAAATAGTAAGTTTAAAATTATATATGCATTATTTAGTAACTAAATTTTATCATATAAGTGTATTAAGGGAAGAAAACATCATATTCAGATTTAAAAAAAAGGAGCATCAATTACAAATTTTATAATAGTAAATTTTTAATAACAGAATAGCATAAGGAGAACTGAAAAGGAAAATATTTTAAACATTCTAGTTAATGAAAATTATAATGTATTATGTAGAAACAGAATTAAATTATTTTTATTCTGTTAAAAAAATGTTTATTAGGCAAATAAGTTGATAAGATTGATTATTTTAATTTACTCAAACTAAAAATAATAAAACTGATAGAAAAATAAATTTAATAAATGGAAGGTATTATATTTTGGATTGAGCTCCCATTTGAAAATACTAAAATTTTTAGATATGTTTCAAGCTAATCAGCTCCTTTCTGTACAGATTAGCTCAATAACTGCATTGGTAGCAACAAAATTTACTATATGCCACAATTTTGCAAACGTTTATAGATAACATTAAATTCAATCTTACAATACAAATGACACCAAAATTCATAAAAATTGAGATAAGACTGCAATGACCATGTTCACATTCACAAGTTTTATATTTTGAATTGTTTTATGGATCGCAACCATTAGATAATTATTGATATTTTCAATTACTTTTATTTCCGATTGTATTTAATTGATTGTTACAATAGGATACAAAAACAGATATGAGAATATCTTTTGCTACTATTTCAGCATTTTCAGGTATGTTGACCAAGTGTTATATTTTTCGTAAACTTGCTTACAGAATATAACCATTTGTAAATTTGTTTATAAATGGCTGTATTCTTTAGTTTTGCT
Source organism: Amaurobius ferox (assembly GCA_951213105.1). Taxonomy (NCBI): domain Eukaryota; kingdom Metazoa; phylum Arthropoda; class Arachnida; order Araneae; family Amaurobiidae; genus Amaurobius; species Amaurobius ferox. The sequence continues at coordinate 66,388,695 of OX578135.1, read as the reverse complement.
TGTGAAGATAATCTTATATGACAAGAACAGATTCTTATACTTCTTACTTTTTAATAAATGAACTAAATTAAATATTTTTAATTAAATTAAAAAATAATAATATGAATTAGTCTGTATATATTTTAAATCATGTGCAACATCAAGTAAATTTATTAGTAGGCAATAAATATGAAAGTAGCACATTTTTTTTCCTACTTACATGATGCACTTTCTAAATTATGCTGAATAATTTTCAATAGCAATTCCATATGATGATCAAGTCTATAAAAGTCCTCTTCAAAAGGATTTTCTTCTTTGAAGGGGCTTATTTCTTCAAAGGGAATACTTCTAAGAAAAAAAGCAGCTGACTCAACAAGCCTTACCAAATTTTCTTTTATATTGCTAACATCCCCAAAAGTTGATCTATATGAACTTATGATCAAAGTAAGATAACTTAAAGAAATATCCCATGAAGCATTGGCATAATCATGACTTGCAAATGGTACAGTATAGAAATTCATTTCCTCTTTTAATAATTCTATTAATTTCACATCCTGTAATGCTTGGTTTAAGAAGACCAATGTTTCAATGATTTCATGAGACATATCACTAACAACTGCGGTGCTATAGAATTTCAACAATGTTTTAATACTATGAAGAAGAACTTTAATGACATCCATTTCTGGTTTATAAAAATCACACAATTCTGAATTCATATATTTAAATAGATTACGTATGGTGTCGAATTCTATATGATCAGCAACATAGTCTTGAGTATTATTCATAGTAAGTGCAACATTTGTAGCATTTTTCAAGGCTTGTGGGGATTCAGTTTTAAAATGGAAGTTAAATTTACACTCTGCTTCATTATCACATGGCACTTCGAGTAATTTCAATGTAGCAACTTGATAAATAAGATGCCAGGAATAAAACTTAATAGGCTTGGGAAATGGAACATTATATATGTCTGTTAACAACTTAAGAACAACAGAGGAAGGCATCTGTGAGACACTCTAGAAAATAAAAAATAAAAATTTAGTAAAACAGTTACAAAAATCATATACACACAAAATTACTTACAGAGTTCATAGGAAAGTCCTTAAGCACCGCAATAACTTTGTAAGGAAAGGTCCATGAGTGTACACTTTATGTCTATCTATAGTAAAATGATCATGTTTGATCGAATAAAAACGTGATTGAAGCATCTCTAGAGGAGAATTTAAGAAGTTTTGAAAACAAACTCGACAACAAAACAAGACAGACAAAAAATGTCAATTGCAAAGTTGTAGAGCATTGTCTTATTAGTAGGAATCAACAATAAATCAGTTACAGAAGTCATGTATTTGACACAAAATGGTTATAGGCGAATTGCTGTCAGATTTAGAACTGATACCATAAACACCACTTATATACATAGAACAATATTGTGGCTTGGCTGATCATTTAGTAGCCAATTAAATATGAGTGGAACTTATCACCTTTATACACATTTTGTTCATTTCTGGTGTGGATTCTTATTAATTAGACAATACGCTACAACTGTGTAATTGACATTTTTTGTCTGTCTTGTTTTATTGTCGAGTTTGTTTTCAAAACTTTTAAATTATCCTTCTTATCTTATACTGTGTCCAAGTTCATTATCATAACATTTTTTTAATTTTCTGCTGTGGGTGATGCAATCACCTTTATTCGATCAGACATAATGTACATACTTAAAAATGATGCACTTCTTAGAAATGATTTTTTAGAGATGATGTACAATAAACTCCCTCTTATCTGGTAGCCTCTTTCTTATCCTGAAGTCCAAAAGAGGAATGGGCTTAGACCCATTCCTCTTATGGACTTCGGGTTTGTTGGTTCTCTTGCACTGATGTAGAGGATCCAGCCTATCCTCGAAACAGCTGTATACTGTATTATTTGTGCTTATATAAGCACAAATAATGCAGCATACAGCATATATGTTGCTCAAGTTTTCCTCATAGTTTCTGAAATCATCAAAAAAGTTTCACATTCTTTTACTGCTATGAAAAGTTTTACATTAATTTCTGATTTTATATTTACAAAATATATTGTAGAAACAGAACTGCCAAGTTTTGATTTAGAATTCATAAAAAAGAAAATAATCATATGTCTTTCTATTCCACATGCATATATTGTATGAATTGTTATTGGGCTTCCTTGCTCAAAGTATTGAGGAGACTGTGCAAGAGCGTTTTTGTGAGTTACTCGGGATTATAATTTGAAGCATTAAGGGTGAATTTTGTTAGAATTTGGTTTAATACAGCTGAAGTTCCCCCATATATGAATTCTGTACAGAATTTAATTACATCAGGCATATAGAACAAAATAGAAATTTTCCTCTTTCTCTGCTACATATGATATAATAAAAGGCAATGTCTGTGTGTGTGTGTGTGTGTGTGTGTCTGTCTGTGTGTCTTATACACTATACGTTCAGCGACCGCGCGTCGGAGAGCTACGAAATTTGGCAATTGGCGACCCAGGGGGGTGGGAAGGGGACACGTGAAAACCGATTTTTAAAATTTTAATTATTTTTTTGTTATTTAATGTTTTATGAGATTTCGACTGTTTTTTGCCTTTTTTCTCCACGATTCAGACATCGTAGAAAAAAACAAATCACACCACCGAAAAGAATAGACAATTGCGAGTAAAAATATATCAATTTCAAATCTTAATTTTGATTTCTAATATTTTTTAAAGATTTTAAAACAAAAGTCACTTTTGGTTCAAAAAAACCAACTTTCGTTTTTAAATTCTCCCATCGTAAAAATTACTCATAACTTCGACTAATACTTTACATTTTTAGAAAGCTCAAAGATCTGGCATTCTTACAAGTCCAATCTGGTCAAGAAATAATGAAAATTGCCCGTAGAATCGCAATTTTAAAGACATCATGATTTTAAATTTCTCTGCAATCTGCTAAAGGAGTTCTTTCCCCGCAGAAGTTTTTTCCCCCGTTTTTATGGAGACCGAGCTTCAGGTTTTAAATTAATTAAGAGATTATCATATGTACTGTATAGTAGTGATGTATTTGAAATTATTATATTTATGGATTGGTGGAACGATATGGAAGATTGATGGAACGATATGGATTTTTTAAATGGATATTTTAAATGATGGAATGATGGATATTTTAATTTTATGGATAAATAATAATGATAAATAATAATAATAAGGATAAATAATAATAATAATAATATGGATAAATAATAATAATAATAATATGGATAAATAATAATAATAATAATATGGATAAATAATAATTTTAAATGATGGAACGATGGAATGAGGATAATGGAATTAAGAGCTAAGCATATGGTCATTATAAAATTTAAATTAGCGCGCGGGAAGTTAGCGCACGGGAACTGCACTCGGTAGGCCCAGGTTTGATTTCCGCCACTGCCTAAACTGCCGCCATGTTCAGGCGATGTATGATCGCATTAAACATATAAGTCTGTAAGTCCTTCCGAGAGGTTGGTGGTAGGGGAAGGAGGGTACAGCCCCTGTGGATGCCTCCCCCACTGGGTCCCGGTCTAAATTGGGTGAATAAAAAGAAAGTTATGGAGATTGTCGCGAAGGATACAGTAGCCCAGTGGTTAGCGTGCGGGAATTGCACTTGGTAGGCCCAGGTTCAATTCCCGCCACTGCCAAAACCGCTGTCGTGTTCATGCGAAGTACGATCACATTAAACATGTGGGTCCATAAATCCTTCCGAGAGGTTGGTGGTAGGGGAAGGAGGGTACGGTCCCTGTGGATGCCTCCCCCACTGGGTTCTGGTCCAAAATTGGGTGGCACTTTCTAGCCGTCCAAGCAGTTACCTTACATCTTTCTGGTAGGTCACACCAGTGAGTTTGTAATGGTCAGAAATTGCCATGGTCAAAATTTTCAAGGGTAGCGAACAGGCTGGTCACCGAAGGCGGCTAGTACAAGAATATGCTTATTTTATTATATTTGGAACCTATAATTTGTAAATAATTATCCATTTAGGCAATTCTCTATATATATTTTTTTCTATTCTATATAGATTTTCTATATACATATATTAAATTATAAATTATCTAATTTTATAGCTATAATGCACTTCAAAAGTTTGTAGTATATTTTTTCAACATTTATTATTTAAAGCATATTTATATAATTTTTTATTTTTGTGCATGTTTGTTTTGCGGGCGTGCAGATACTTTTACCTAAATGATTGTGTATGCAGTTACTTTTTCACTTTATATCGCTCTGCTTGTTAACAATTTTCATATTACATGCTGCATCTAGAAAAATGATCCTCAATCATGACAAACATTCCGAACTGACAGCAATGATTCTTATTGTTTGACATTTTTGCAAGGTAGATAGAAAAGGGAGTTGTGTTGGAAGGGAAAAGCCCTTCCTTTTAAAATTAACTGTTTATTTATTTATTCTTATTTTTATTTTACTTTTATTCTATTTATTAAGTTATTTATTCTAATTTTCAAAGATTATTATATTTATTTAAATTATTATATTTAAAGTTAGTTAATTTATTGATTACATTTCAAAGTTGTTATTTACATTTGACATTATTATATTTACCTTGATGGTATAGTTTTTCAATAAAGTTACTGTTATTATTATCCTAAAATGGTTTGTTTCTTTATTTATTTCCTTTATTAAACCATTACTACTGTTTGGCCTGTGCACAATACCCCCTTAGAATATATAAACAACAACAAACAATTACAGAATAAATACACCTACCTTTGACACCTTCATAGATATTGCAGAGTTTACCTAATTAATCTATTGCACAGCCATTACTCTAAAAGAAAACTCAACTCAATCATTGTTAAATTAAAATTTTCTTTATTTGTAACCTTTCAAAATTTAAGCATTGGATTCATTAAAGCAATTATTAGGTGTATAGTGGTATAATTTAAAGTACATTGCATTTAACTCAATTAAATTTTGAATTCAATTAAACAATAACCTCGTTAACAAATTAAAATAACTAAACTATTACAATTACCCAGGTACAGAATCCACTCTGGTCTGAAGACCAGAGTTTGGTCTGCCTGAGCTGCCCACCACCAAAAAATGCAAATGTTAAACTTAAAAATAACAAAAACAAACACCAATAAAAATTCAAGTAACACATTCAAGGATTGCAATAGCGATGTGAGCACCACCAAAATAGATTCATCAAAGTGGTTGAAATTAAAACTCATTTGGTGAAACTAAAGGGGGGAGAGATATCTCCCTAGTTGATCTGTGTTGACAATTTATAACAATTATCTTGGCGGTGCAAAACCCGTTGACACGGCGAAAAAAAATATGAAAAGATATATCAATATTGTTGAGGTGAGGATGGGTAAAAGGGATGACACCAGTGATTGAATATTTGGAGACCACAGGGATGATATCGTTGATTTTTGTACCCTTGAAGCATAAAACACACTGCTGATCACACACTGTTGTGTACTACACTCGCTGGTGTCGCATGCTTCTGTAAAGCTGACCACACACATCCTGTTGGTTAGACACTAAAAAGGGATGTCACAGATGACTAATATTTTCAGATGGTTAATATATTTGGAGACCACCTGCAGAAAGACGAACATCATCTTAAGTACAGGCAATTGAAACAGAATCGCCACTTTGGCGAGGATCCCTGCAGATGCACTGGAACTCAGAGGCAGGCATTTTTACTATTACACTATAATCAGTTTTCAGGAATGCCAAGATACTCAGTATCCAAATTCATGAGCTTCATTTCATAATCGGTCATTTTTCTTGATTAGGCGATTCAAAGACAAAAGTAACGCCCGGGCAATCAGCGTGAGTCCCGGGCTAGGCCCTCCAAATTCTGTAGACCTTCTTACAACGCTGGTCAGGATTCGAATGACCTTAGTGACACGCTTGCTTCCCAAGAATTGCCAAACTTGGCAAGTGCAAACCCGTGCCACGCACATACACATATACCACGGGAAAATATACAATGTTATGCCAAGAACCGCGAGGCGTGAAATTTCTGCCAAGCGGCAACCACGAACCCACGTGGTGACGCATGGTCACCGGATGTCGTGAGGCAACTATACCTGCAGGTGATCGCAGATAAGGCCAGAAGAGCCAAACTTTGCCTAAAAATGCGTCTTTTTCTGCACTCTCGTAAATGAAGTGAAACGAACTTAAAACCCGAGAGCGGAAAGCCGAAAGATTAACAAAAGATATTTTAATATTTGAAGACGCATCGCGAATAATTTTGAATAATGAAAACAAAGAAAAAGATAACAAATTAACGTTAAGAGGGGGATAATTCGCCAAAATATTCAAAAACAACAAATAAATTTAGGATTTTGAAGGGAAAGGGGAAAATAACGAATTTTGAGCTATTACATCAATTTTGAACCAATAATTAAATTTTGAGCTATTAAAAAATCATAAATCCCGGCATAACAGTTGTTACAAGGTCTGCATGGTCTCAAACCAAGTTTCAATTAGAAAATTTTGACTCTGGCTCGATAAAATGCTTAACCAAATAGTAAAAGCACATTATCAAATGTATTTCAGACATTAAGTAAATATATCGCTAAAACTTTAAAATACAATTTACACAATATCATGGAAAAATGTAGAAAAAGTCAGAAAACCACAAAAACTTAAGTGGGATGTCTTAGGGTGGGTTTTTCTCAACCCAGAAATTGGAACACAAAGAAAGAAAAGTAATCTGGTGAAAATTTTGATATGTTAAATTATTTTTAGTTTCAAACACAGAATGGGGTTTTTCATTTAAAAATACTGGGTTGGAAGATAAATTACCTCTTTTTAATCCTTAAAAAATACTTGTTGATTTCCAAAGAAAAAGTGACCCAATGCTTCAATGACAACTATATGCATGTACATAATAAAGCTATTCAAAGAGTAAAAGAAAACTATAAATATGCAATTATTTGAATAAAAACATACTTTTATAAAATATTCACTCCAGTGGTTTTGATAGTTTAATTGAATATAAAATTCAATATCCATCATTGGCCAATTATGAATTGAGCTGTAGTAAGAATATGCAGACTTGGAAGTCATATTATAAGACCTATATAAAATTAAACAAGCATTAGTTAATTTGCAAATGAATTCTTATATTTGTTTCAATGATATTAATTATATTTCTTATATTTATATTTTACGATATCAATTCAATTATATTGAAATCAGAATTAGAAATTAGGAGCAGAAAGTCAGGCATCAATGGCACCTAACTATTTTTTCTCAGTTGCCAAAATGTTCTACTTGGGTGCAATTTCGAAATTATTTATTTTGTTTATGCTATTCAGCTCACAAAATAAATCACATTTCATCTGCGGCCTCGCCGCATTGACCGGTGGCACAGATGCATGCTATTATTCACGTCTTAATTGATTAGATTGTTACAAGGAAGAATAAACAGATCAGTCAGAATTCAGGTTATACAAATGAAAAAAGTAGAAAAGTTAGACATCAAAAATGATGACTGGATCTAAAATCTCAGTTGTCAAGACAAAATTTATAGATGCAAAATATAACCAATAACAGCCAGTTTTGAACCCTGATCAAAATAAATCTTACTGTACTCAATAGAAAACCTGATAACTGAAAAATGTCAATATAGGTTCGTTTTAATGGTTTTATCAGAGCTGCCACACATATACAGTGATCTATCCAGAGTAAATTTAGTGCCGTTTTATGGCATCTTCATAAATTCAAATTTTGACGAAACGGCACATTCACAAAGTCAATTCTCGGTAAAACGGCACCTTTACAAAATGCTTTAAAGTCAATTTTTCACTAGAAAGATAATATTCTGGTATTTTACAACTGTTTTATTACATTTTAGTTTTTAAAAAGTATTTCAAGACTGAATGATCTGCTTTGTGCATTTTGGTTGATTGTTCAGAGTAGTTTTAATTTTCACAAACTTATTTAATTTTTCACAAATTATTTCTAAAATTCACAAAATCGGTACCATTTGAAAAATTCTGAATAGACCCCTGATATAGCACAGTAAAATTCCAACTTTTCCAGGTATTCCAGACAGATGTTTGGAATTCTTTCAAGTATAAAAATTAACAGGTCAAAGCAATTGCACTGATTATTGAAATACTGTAAGTTCTTTGTAGAGCAATAAATAAACTTTTGATAATAAAACTTAATCAGCTAAAATTGGGAATCAAATTCGGATCTCCTGGTTTTGTGGCCAGTTGTGCTAACTGCACTGCACACCATGCTGACTATGCATGGAATTACTTCACTACTAGCTATACCACATTTGGAGGCAAGTGAATTTTACAATACATTTGACAGCATAATATATACAAGGAACTTAAATTGAGTGAAAGCTAACTGTAATATTAAATTTCCAAAAATTTTCATGCCACTTTTTAACTTGATTTTTCACTTTCATGTGGCATTTCTTTTTTAATCAATTTTTAAAATTCCCTGAGTAGCAACTCTGTTACTGCTACAATGAAATATATTTTATTTTTATAAATTATGTTTATATATGAAGTAATTCTAAATAATTGGTTACAGTACAATAACAACATGCTCAAAGCATAACGATGGTGAAAATTATATCTTCATATGAGCATCAATTGAAATTTTAAAAACAGCTTTAAGAATTTATTTTCCAAGTTTCCTATTTTTTAAATAGACCTTTAAATCAAATGCATTAAATTCATCAGAAAAAATGAAAGCTAACAATAAGCAAATTATCTTTCCTTGTATAGGTTTATCTCAGTGGCATAGAAAAGATGGGGGGGGGGGGGGGGGTGCTAAGGGGGCTCCACTACCCCAATGGAGATCAAGGCACATTTTTCTCAATGTCAAATCCCATGATCTCTTTCAAAGTCGAATTTCAAATCTTGTTCATTAAAAATATTAAGAAACCGAATACTCAAATCTCATTTTTTCCAATGAAGTTGCAAACCTGTGAAGTTTGTACTACTGACATGAGAAAGGGGTTGGGGAAGGGAAATGGGATGCTGATACATGTGCTCAGACATAGTCAAAGTTTAAAGTTTATCTTTTTAACAAACAACAAGGCTTTTAGCTGGCTACTTTGGAACACTATAGCTGGGCTAACATGAGGTGTGTATATTTCCTTCTCTCATGAAGAACTATGGAAGAACCTTTGCTCTTAGGGTAGTATCTCCCAGACAGTATTTGTCATCAAAATTACCAAAATGTTTCACTTTGAAGGCAATACTTACATTTAAAGGAAGTACTTAAGTAAGTGACAACATCCTCCTTTTGTGGACCACTGATTCTTACAATACTCCCCTCTCTTGGGGGGAGGGGGGAATGCATAAATGCATATGCTATAGTTGCTGGCTGGCTACGTTATATTTTGCATGAAAGAGCAGAATTGGTATTCAAAAGGTTAAGGAGTATATGTTATGGTTCACTGGCATTAAACCCCATACTTGTCAAAATTGAAGACTCTGGTACTCGTCATGGATTTCACTATATATTGGTGTGACTGGAAGCAATTGTCTTCCTTCTAGTCACATTAATCTCAGTCCCTACTTTCACAAAACTTTTTATTTTGTATCCCTATAATATTTCCATTGGAGGACCACATAGTCAGAAAGATAAACCAAATAACTTTTCCAGCTTGTTCAAACAATAGGGCAGAATGGGAGAATAAATTTAAAAATCTTTTTTCTCAGGTCATGCTGTAATGTTTACGAAACCAGTAACTCCAATCAGATTATATGTCATACATGTACACACATGTCACATCATACTGTCATAATCATCTTTCTTATAGTGCAGATTCGTTTAAGAGTAGTTGAATTTTCATAAACACAAAACCCGCCTATAAGGGATGTTCTCAAAATTCAGAAGACATTCCCGTTGCAGATACCAGTATCCATGGACCGGTTTTGCACTTATTATGTGCCCGTGAGCATGGAATAACTAATATCTGCAATGGAAGCAAGAAGCTTGCTACAAGCCATAAATTTTGCAGACTTCTATGGGAGGTGACAATTTTAGTCCTTCTACGTAGCCAGTATAAAATTCATGGCTCAAACGAAATCGTGAATGGAATCATGGGTTCATAGCTAAGCCATGTGGCCTGAACTAACAAAGACATGAAGCAAATGTGATTCACACAGTATAGTACTAAATATGTGAAAATCAATTACAGGGTTCCTAATCATTTCACATATTGAAAATAAATGACTTTTCAAGGACTTTTAAGGACCTTATTTTAAAAATTATTTTCATTCAACACCTGTCCCATGTTACCTGTAAGGCATTAACTAACTATGTCTTAGAAATAATACCTTAGAAATAAGAACTTATTTTAAAAATGATTTTCATTCAACACCTGTCCCATGTTATCTGCAAGGCATTAACTAACAGTCTTAGAAATAATACTTTTAAGATTTAAAATATTGACTTTTTCTATACTGCTGTACATTAAATACCACAAACATTCCAGCAAGTGATGTCACATGCAGAGATTAAGAGAAAACAAATGAAACATTGATCACCTGTTATGGTACAGGGTGATTAAAACTAACAGAATCACCTATATATGATGAAACACGTGTACACACTGATCATGTGATTGAAAACTAAACGTCCCCCAATTTTTCCCTGTGAAACCAATGCTATTCGAGGGTGACTGCCTGTTGGTTAAGTACTGTACTTCGTTAAATTTTCTTTTTTTAATCTTGAACAAGACACTACCCTTCTTGTAATAGATTAGACCTGTTCTCATCCATTTCCCTCTGGGCAAGATTGCAAAGTTTCTTGTAAACATTCCAAAGTAGAACGTTATTTACCAGGATAGAAATATTTCAAAAATATTTTAATAAAATATAAGAATTTTGTATTTTTAATGCAGGTAAAAATTAAGCACTTTTATGGACCATCAAGCATTTTCAAGCACTTTTAAGGACCTCCAAGCACTTTCAAGGTCTTGGAAATATGTATAAAAAAAATTAAGCATAAGGCTGTGAGAACCCTGAAGTATGATTCATAAGGCAGTCAATATTATTGTATATTATTATAATATTAGTTTAATAAAAATAATTACAAACAACATCTAGCTTGAATATATAGAATGTTCTAATAATCAAAAGTTTTAGGCAGGCATTACAAGTTTGTTAAATATAAAAATCTCAAATTAAATTTTAGCAAAACAAAGGACTTATTCTAAATAATAGTATGAGAACATAATAACCTTGCAAGGCATACATTGCTTTAGAATCACAAATATAAAAAGTTAAATTATTACTTTAAAAGAGTGTAAAATACAGCAGCATGTAATCTTGCATGAATATGAACCTCAGTTTTAATTCTTTCCTTCTCATCTTTAATGCCTTCAAGATTGTGGTGTATGATAGTCTTCACAGATTGTGTAATAATGCTTAAAGCATCATTAATATCTTTAGAACTGCAGGAATTTTTAGAATACTACAAAATAAAAAGAGTTTGTCATCATTTAATATGCAGGTACCAAGCTTAAAAAATTTAATTTTAAAATTAGAAACTGAAACTAAAGATATATTGTACTTTGTGAGATTTTAAATAACTAGATATAATTAACATACAGCCAAAATTTGATAAGCAGAAGCCATAGAAAAAAAAAAGAAAATTTTACTTATTGAAATTATTAGAAAAATATTTTAGAATAGAGCAAAAGCAAACTGACTCTAAGGCCAAATACAAGGTATATCTAGTGTCACTGCAACGAATAAAAAAAACTAAGAAAGCACAGAAAGTGGTTTTAAAAACAATATGCACAACTGCCAAAAATATACGTAATTAAGAGGGAAAACCAAAGAAAATAATTAAAAGCACTGAAAAAAAATGTCAATTATTAAGTTATTAAAGTTAAGTAAATTTATTTAATTCATAACATAATGCTAATTAGCAATATATAAAGAAGGTGAAAACTTTTGACCTATAGAAACTTTTAAATATCACAGTCTGTATATTAAAAGGAAGAATTTATAATAAAAAAAAAAATGTGAAAGAAAAGCTAATTTAGAAAAAGAGGGACATTGATAAAAAAATAAACAAAAATATCCAAGTTGAATACAGTAGATAAAAAGACAGAGCTAAACTTCTGGAAAAACTAAAAAGCACTATGTCAATGTTATAGATATAGAATGTAGACATTCACATGAACATATATATTTTCCAAATTTTTAGATATACAAATAATGACATAATACAAAATGCAAGTATGCAAATGCATTTCCATATTTACAATAAATTTTGTTATATTTGGAATAATTGCTCAAATAATTATTTTAGCAATATTACTTTTCATTGTATTTGTGGTTACCCTCTAAAACAACATAATAAAATAAACTGACTTTTAATGATTTTCAAAGTTTTTCAACAGAATTACTAAATATCCAAAATGGCCCAATTATATCATAATAGCTCAAAAGTAAGCAAAATGCACAGTATATAACAGTGTGACATTTATGGAAATTTGTAAAATGAAATTGTTAGTTAAAATTTTCACATTTTCTGAATCCCAGGTTTTGAACTTTAAAAAAATAAATCCTGCCTTTTTTGTATAATTTTCAAATTCTCTGACAATTTCTGTTAAGGTAGGATATGTATTTTTTTTACATAATGTGAAAGTTTGCAGCATATTTCCCTTTAATGGTTATGTATAGAGATACATTTTACTTTTACAGAAGCTTGCACAATAAATGTATTCTATATATATAAAAAATTAAAATTTATAATAAAATTTAAAGATGAGTGAATACTATCGGCGAATACTCAAATACTAAAGTATTCTAGATCTCAAATATAACATCACTAGAAGATATTCGCCTACCTCGAATATAGCATCATGATTAATAGAATTCAATTTACAAGAGCTATATTTATATCATCTTCACACCAGAAAAAGAATTAACATACTATTACTACAGTTTTCTATTTTCACAGCAGACAGTATGTATAGACCAGGGGTTCTTAACCATTTTTTTCCCTGACCCCAAATCAACTTCTGGACATGACTACATGAATCATGAATCTATGATGCAGTAAAACAGTAATACTATAGCAACAGGTAACAAAAAGATACATAAATTTGATAAGCTAAGCTTATTATTAGATTTTTTTAATTTACATCATAAAAATATATTCTTCAATACATTTATTTTATAATAAACAAAAAATTGCTAGGATTATTATAAAATAAAGAGAATTTAGAAGAACATTCCTTGTGTTTAATTACAACAAATAATATTTAATAATTATAAAGACTTAGATTAAAAAAATTGTATTGAAATAACTGTCTACATTTGTTCAGCCAAATCTATGCCTTGCACAAGCGTTGACAGCTCTTCAAATAGTCTTTGAAAGTCTGTATCTTAATTCATGTTCTGGTTGTAGTCGGCTTCTAATTTTAGATTTTATGACTAAGTGCAGAAAATCCAGCTTCACATAAATATGCAGTCAAAAGTGGCAGTAATGCTACTATAACTTCACTTCCTTGTGTGAGATTTTGTTTTTTCAATTTTAATAAAATATGAACACAGATACTCTGTTCTAAAATTATGGTGCACAATTTCATTATTTTTGACTTCAATAAGTTCTTCCTGGAGGCCAGTAATGGTTTTGTTTCCTATGGTAGCTATGATGCTCCAACCCATCCCAAAAGCCATGGTGTCCTACTTTTGGGTTGCAACCCTTAGGTTAAGAACCCCTGGTCTAAGCAGACGCATGTTAGTAAAAACGTTTGATAGCAAAAAATTTTTTTAAAGATATGTAACAGTTGACTCTTGTAATTAATGAGTTGCTTCTTATTTCGCTCTGTCATGATTTTCACCAAGAGCTATCTGTTTTGCTGTTTATGGTAACACTAGTTTATGGTAATTAAATTAATGTGATTTTATTACATTTTTATTTTACTTTATCAATTTTTAATAATTGATAAATAATATTTAATAAATTTAAAATCATTTATTAACAATTTGAAACAACTATTCAGGACATTCAAATATTCGAATTCGAGGAAAAGTGCTATTCACCCATCTCTAGTAAAAGTGATTTATCAAGTGATTGAATAGAACTTTAAATATTTTATTCAGACTCGAAAACATGTTAAAGGTGATGCAATAAAACATTTTAAAATATAAAATAATACACAAAAATAAAAATCATGTTAACCAGTTTAAAGCAAAATGCAAAATGAGTTTCCATTGGCAGTAAGCATGCAAGTGCTCACTTGGTCATTTCTTCACCATAAATGAACCAGTTTTGTGGCTTTCCCTTAAAGGTCGAGATTAGCGGTCGCCACATCGCCAGTGGCGACTAAGGAATTACTCTTGGCGACCGTAAAATGTAATGTCTATCGCCAAAAATGGCGACCTGCAAAATTTACATGTTTCTATATCAGAACGTCAAAAGTCTAATCTCTGTGGAGTTTCAGGAACACCCGCACGGATGAGCCTAATTCCTCTGAACCAAACCCAAATTAGACAGTCGGTAAACAAGACTGGTATCATAAAGGGTTTTTCATTGTCGTCCACCTCCCCCTCGGGAGAATATTCCGTAGGTATCCTATTTATTTCTCCCCAACCCAGCCGTTAAAAGTCTTACTTGCCCATGGCGATTCAACTTAAACGATCGTGATCGGCCTAACTGCGATAGTCTAAAATGACTCTTTTCCTAAACAATCCCTCTGGGGAGTGAGAAAAATCTGTCAAAAATCACCACAATACTGCTACGGCTGTTAATTTATTGCACCTGCAGCCGAGAATGAGTGCTACTGCTATCCACATTCCTATCTTCTTCCTCCCCGTGATCTCCGATATGTTTACTTTTGAGGCAAGCCCGGGCGCAGCGCATTCTATCAATTGACCCCAACAGCACCTTACCGAAATTCGGAGTGGCCCCACTTTTACATACTGTACTAATAGAGCTTTCATCATTTTTACATTTGCCTTAAATTTTTAAACTGTTTCCGAAAGCGGAATTAAAATCGCGCATTAAAATAAAAATGCCCCCGCTATTTTTAGCTTGTAAATTTATTTATTGGTTAAATATTCATAACGTATTTTGCATCATGATAAATTAAAAAAAATAATCCATGTACAATAGTTTTGGGTATACGCTGTAGCTGGGAATGCCAGGCGCTAATAAAAGGCGTCAACCTTCGGGATGCTTTTCGGAGCTAAATTGCCGATATTGCGACGTTATGAATTGTTCTATTTCAACTTACATATATATGTACTGTTCATTAACGATCATATAGTAAATATAAACGACGATGGCAAAAATTGCGCGTAGTTGCTTCTATGCTGCCTAGATATAATCGCAAAAAATTCGCAATTGTTAAAGTTTCGGCGCGCAATAGTTTCTCCATCCGAGAAATTTCAGATTTCCTGTTATAGATGATACCTTGTTTTATGTTATTAATCTGTCATCGATGATGTAAAAAACTAAAAATGTTTGTATTCTTAAACTGTTTACCGCTTAGTTGTGTTTTCATTAGTGCCAACGGTAAACAATTATCAATTCAAAGTTAAATCGGCTCGATTTTCAACTTATCCGCGGCCAAAGTTGGTTCATGCCCCACCCCGTTGATTAGAAAATTCGAGTAAAGCAATAAAACGGCCTATGTTTTTAGCGATACAAACAGATATTTTTTAAATTCAAAAACGTCAAAATATTAAATAAAATCCAATTTCTTCAAAAGGATAAAGAATTTAGTTGTTATAAAATAAACATATTAGAGAAATTTTACAATAAAAATGGTTGCTAAGTTTGTAATGTCCGATAATATAACGGGAAAAATGACCGAAATATCGCGATCGCGATAATTTTAAAATTACAGACTAAGTGATCAAAAGGTAGAAACAAGAATATAGATTATTTAAAAATCGCAGAAACTCATTGGTAAAATCCCATAAATTAAAAAAAAAATGAGTGGCCGGATTTCTTAATAAAAAAGGCATAAATATTAATAGTAAATGCTTCATCATCTGTGAAAAAAAAAGATCTAAATAAGAGAATTTAAAAACTTAAGAAACAGGCATATTCAGAAATAATCTGTAAATTTGGCAAAAAATTAAAGCTGACAAAATGTTGAATAAGTAAAGTGTTATGGGAAAAAAGGAATTTAACATTGACCCCAAAAGTATTTGAATCAGCTTCATGGTAAATGAATTTTTTTAGATGACTTGGTAAACAATTATAAAACACTGAAAAATTCCTATAATAAGAAAAACTTCGGTAAGATTTAAAACAGGGTTAAAAAATGAGTGACAATAAATGTTTAAAATATTCAGAAAATGATAAATGAAAGATCAAAATTTTGAAAACTTTTAGGAAATGGAAAAGATGGGGATACTGACAGCGACTTGCAGAAAACTTAGATTTAGAAAAAACACCTGAAATAAAGTTTTGAAAATGTATTCAATATCCAAAATGAGAAGTTAGCAATAAATGCATGTTAACAATATTACTCATTAAAAAATAAATATATATTTGTAAATTTGTGTTATCAGAAAAATTAAGTTTTGTATTTTGCCAATCTCTTAAATTTCCCCTAATTTTTACCCCACCTCCTCATCAAATAATAGATCTTAATAATAGAAAAGTAGATCTATTATTTAGTTTTCCTTGTTAACATAGTAGTGTCTTTCACCTAACTGAAGTACTCGCCATCTTAAGGTATGGAGAGAAGGATCTGTTGTTTTACTTATGTCTACCATATAATAAACCTGTAAATAAGTATGGGTAATATATCTGTAAATTTTTTAATTATAAAATATTTAAACACAATTTTGCATAACATCAAACAAGTTGAAAAAAAAAAAAAATCGCACATTTTTCAGTTGTCAACAATTGGCCTCATCATGAACCTACCAGCCAGTGACTGACTGCTTTGAACCCAGGCATTGTTTACAATGGGTTTTATTCCTTCCCTTTAATTAATGTTCCTTATTATTTCCTATCAACAAGAAATGTATTAGCACTTGCATTACACATGAATATTTATAACCATCATTGTTCTTTTATGAACCCCTTATAAATATCCTCCGCCCCCACCCCCCTTATATTATAAAAATTTATGTTTGTGTATATAAAATGATGCATAAGTAATTAAGTATTTCTATCTACTTTTCTGATCTTAAGTAAGCAGCCTAAATTATGAGGATTCTAACTATTATCTTCAATTTGTGCAGTTAAAAAAATTAATTTATCAAGAATATATTTTAAAGTAAGAGATATGTAATTATAAAATTTTCTGTATATTTGCAATTTTGTTTTGTTAATTTTTTTTTTTATGCTTTGAATTTAAGTTTTGAAATAGATAAATTATCTGTATCTTTTTTACTACATGTGGGCCACATTATGCAATGCATTCTTTAGCTAAAATTTATAATTGTGCCCTTTCGTATGCAATGTGCTCCTTTTTTAAAGTCAGCAACCTGCCCTTTTGAAATCCTAGAATGGACCCTGTAAATATATATATATATATATATATATATTAGAAAGAAGTAATAATAAAAAATATTAATTCAAGTAATCTTGAAATATTAACATCACCATAGAAGCAAAACCACTACCATAATGCCGATAATAGAAAAGATCAGCACCGGCTCAAATTCGGAGATTAAAAAGAATTAAATTCATCTTCAGGTCTGAGTATTTAATTCTATTTAACCCAAACAAATGCCTGTTTCAGATTGGAAAATAGTACATTACTATAAATGTCCAAACTCGGACTAGAGGCACCATAAGATAAAAAAATGAAGATAAGAAGCATTAGGAAAATTTGTATTAACATGTGGCAGGAATCCTTCTTCTTTCACCACATGTATATGTGACCAACCTCAACAGTATAATAAATATCTAGAAGTACCGGAATGAACATGACGAAATACAACCCAGGAGGCAGTACGAACGTTCACAGCGACACTCCCAGTGAGTCAGAACAGGAGACAGGACTATTACCCGTATAAGCAAAATAGAATATGTACATACAGCAAAGTTGAAAATTCTTACTAAACAAGAGATTCATAGAAGAAATGGATAAACGAAAATGCCACTATACACCATTATAAGGGCCCTCGAATCGTAGTTTCAAACTGGTTAAAGTTACAAAATTTTAGCAAAAATATAATTGAAAACATAATATTAATATATCTTATTTTCAGATGTTTTTGATTTTTCTAATTTTTTTAGCTTATTTTATTACTTTTCATTTTTATTTATTTATATAATTAATAAATAATTATTATATATATATATATATATATATATATATATATATATATGCTTAGAGCAAATTGAATGTGTTCGTGGGAAAAAAAAATTGTTAGAAAATTGGGGGGGGGGGGGGGGGGAGATCAAAATCGAATACAAAATTATGGCCACTAACATCATCAAAGTGGCCACTGAGCTTTATGAGGTCACTGGCCACTGGCTACTATTGATTTTTTTTAATCTAAAGCCTTACTTTCCCTGCATATCAGAAAGGTGCAAGTGCAAGCACCAAGATAAGCAAGACGCACAAAACTCTTTTAAAGCATATATTCTAAAATGTTTCTGGCAAAAAGTTTTAAAAGCATTTTAACATGCTAATGTAATGCAATTAAAAAAATTACATTACATAATATACATCAAAATAAATGTTAACTTTTATACATATGTTAGTAACTTACAGTATTAACAGCAGATACTAATGAATGATAAAGAAGGCCCGTGTCTTGATTGTGTTCAAACATACTGCTACTTTAAATCCTAAAATCAAATTTTCAATATTATTTTAAAACAATATTTACTAAAGAATTTAAAGTACTTTACTAAATTAATGTAAAATCTTCATATAAATACAGCATACAATAAAATATGAGCCTATGGTATGCTGTATAATTATAGAAATATTTTATATTATTAGTTTTTTCAACAGCAGTTTCTGAGTGTTTCTTGATTTCTTATTTCCTACGACTTACACTGCCGGACAATTGCTAAGGGCAGATCACTAGCACAACATTAAGCAGTGGTGGAGGCCCAGCAGGATAAAATATTGTTGCCACACTGTTCAGACATTCGAATAAAGATTATTTATTGTTCTGGAAAATACAGTAGGTATTGTAACACTTGAAAGGAAAAAAGTGTTCATTTGATGCTGTGTATGGAGAAATGGAAAGATGCATATGAACGACAGCAGACATCTTTGAGAAAGGTGTCAGTACAGGATATATCCACCGTGGAGTGCGATGTAACATTCCACACGTTATGTCATGCTTTGCACAACATTATCCAGCAGTTGTTGAGGCAAGTTATCCCACTCCTCTGTCAGTGCACAGATGAGGATATTGCTGTTTGTTGGAGCATATTTTTGACCAGCAAGTCACCTCCCCAAAGCATCCCAAATATTTTCAATGGGGTTTAGATTTGGAGAACATGCTGGTCATACGAGGCATTGAATACCCTCGCTGACTCGACAATCCTGAACAGTGAGTGTTCGATGACATGGTGCGTTGTCGTCCATGAAAACAAATTTATCACTGACAGCACCACAGAAAAGGCAAACATGAGGCAGTAGAACTTAGTTATATCATATACCATATCGTTGGCCGGTCATAATCCCAGTTGCAACCACATGTAGGGGTGTGTGTGGCCATTGATCATGATACCGGCCTATACCATGATACTGCATGTTGGATATTGCTCCCTTTCTTGGATATTTTCTGGAAGATACGCAATACCACTCTCACACCAGATCAGTTGGCATCTACAATCCGATGACGGACTGAACCTACTCTCATCTGAGAACAGTACGCAAGTCCAGTCCTGTTCGGTCCAATTGCGATGCTCACGGCACCATTGCAAATGGACGGTTCGGTGCCGTCTGGACAATGGGACACACACAACAGGTCCCGGCCACACAATAAGCTACCACAAGTCTTAGGGTTGGTCGTGTGGTCTGGGTCTTCAACACACAACAGGTCTGTGGGCATATATATAGTCCTTCTTTTCCCAAATGTCTGACTACAGTTTTTCGGAAGATCAGCTGTGCTGTGGTAGCAAGAAACTGATTTGCCATCTGCTGAGCTGTGGTGCGCCAGTCCCTTTTTGCCAATAGGACAATGTACCTGCCTCCTGCAGGCTTTGTACTTCTAACACGACCTCCCCTGTGATGCTTGCAACATATTCCAATTATTTTAAATGTTTGCCACAGCTGTGAAACAATGCTGTGGGCGATGTTGAACTCCATGGCAACATCTGTTAATTTTTGCCCTTCTTCGATCTTTCCAATAATACGGTCACATGTAAAATCATCTAGGTGATATTGGGAGGACATACCGAAAATTTCAAGTTCGTCAACGTTCGTTCCCGTAAAACTTTCACTTGGAATAACAACTATCCACATCTATCACATGACGAACAGACGTGGAAATGAAAAATTTGCATTCTCACATCTCTTACTGTATTCCACACTTATTCTAATTTTCCACATTTTACAGTTGCTATGGGTGATAGTGTCATCTGTCCATAGCAATTGTTCAGCAGTGTATATCTGCCGATTAAAGGTCAGTGCAAGGTCTGTGCTGATGGTGAGATGAGATTGATTGCTTAACTCACAATCATGGCAAAATTCAAAGAAAACTTTTTGTATCAAAAAATGTTTTAATTAAAATAGATACGAATAGAAAACTAAATATTCTTTGACATATATAAAATGGATATGATACCACAGAAGTAGAATGTAGACCTATGCATAGGCAGACATATACTTTTCAGACAAAATATGAACTAGTGAACTGTGCTGGTTAGTGATTCTAAGATTGACAAGTCACCAATGATCTATATAGTGGTAATAATTTTGTTAACATAGGATTGTGTTCAATACTGCTTCTTTTCTTTCAAGTTTTTCTTTTCATCTCTGAAATACAAGCAAAGCACAGTTGTTTATATATGATATTTTGACAATCATCTCCAAAATTTTTGTTACAGTGGTATTAGGTTAAAAGTATTCTTAATCCCATTTTCAGGGATTTATTTAATAGAACAATTAGGAATTCATCTCCCGTCCAAAACCGAAAAAAAAAAGAAGCAGGAAAATGTTCTTAGGATAACACAGTAAATTTAATCTGTATTTTCTGTTAATCTTAAACTAATATCCCCCTTCTACGTCTTTACAAAGTCTGCAAATGTCTTTCTTTTTTTTTATTTTAGGTTGGTTACAATTAAGTTGATCAGTAAAACAGAAAATGTAAAAGTATTTTGATGCTCTTTTTACATGTATACTCACAAATCCAATAAACAGAACAAAATGAACTATGAAGAGCTACAACAAACGGACAGAGTCACCACCTTGTACGTTTGTGTAGGCAATTACATATTTTCTTTTAAATACGCAGTACGAATAACTTAGAATGTTACTATATAAGAAAATTATTTCTTTCCTAAATCAATGAATTACTCTTCTCAAGCGATTGATATAAGCAAACTACAGGATACCAGATAATTTACAAGGGAAATGAATTCTTATATTCACAGAATTAGATATATAAACTAAATTATTTCTTTATTTATATGAAATGCTGCACTGTGCCTATACACGGTGAGGTTTTAGTGCCATACACTAGTTAGTACAGTTACTTCGAATTGAGATATTTTGATTCCGATAAAGTCCAAAACAGTTACAACGACACAAAAGTATAATACTTGTCAAATACTGATAGTAACAAAAACATAATAAGACGGGAAAAGTAAAAAACAAAACTAAAACTTACACAATGCGACTAACAAAGAATTACAGCATTATTTTGAAATGTAAACACAAGCAACGTTGCCATTTTCTTTCTCATAATCCCCAAACTATTATCAAAACATGGAGCAAATTTATTACGTGAAACATCATTGGTGATTTAGCTAACCTATAGGTGGCGCTGCTGCATATATTGAAACGGGTTTTCAAAAGATTGTTCAAATTAGTACTTTCTACGACTCCGCCCCCGTCGCACCCATACTGGGGGCGGGCTATTATGACGAAGACCCAATCGTCACTTCCCGTACATCCTATTTTCTCTCTTGTCTATAATGCTATTATGGTATTTATGCTGGATATAATATTTTAACGAAGTATCAATCAAGTAAGTGTTATATTTTATTATGTATAACAACGCAGATTTCCTTTCAACAAAAATTTAACATCATTTCAAGATTGTTTTATATCAATTTCAAGTATTATTTACAAAAATATCAAATTCTTATCAATCGTGTATAAAAGTACACTCTAAAAGACTGCATATTTTGTTAAATGTCGGAAGGACTAGATGAACACAATGAAGTTTCTGCTGTTTATAAAATATCAGCAAGCTTTCAGTGTTTTTCTGGCCAAGAATGTGATATCTATATGTAAAAATTATATTGCATGTGTAACTGATCAATTATTTGCCAATCTTTATAACAATTCATACTAGCATCCTTTTACACAAACCACCCCATGCGTGGTAATAAATAGTTACACAATGCAGGCCATAATGTATCTACATAATGAAATATAGTAAATATATTTAAGATGCTTTTGATTACATGAAATTGGTTCTTGTGCCTATCCTAATATCCAAAGAAAATGAACATTTCAATTCCATGGCTATACCAATAGTGGATGCTTATAAATACAAAATTTTCCATTCATTGTGTGTGTCCGCTATACAGAAGTTTCGCTGTAGATAATTTAGTAGCTCCTAGAAAGCTTAATTAGTTACACATGTAGAAATATATTTTAACTAATTTTGTATGTACTTTTGGACAAACATTCATTCAACAAGCTCTCTTTTGTAGAAGTAAGTAATTGTTGCGATATTCAGTTTCTGTTATCATTTATGCTAAACAAGACTTGGTCACACATGTAGAAATATATTTCAACTAATTTTGTATGTACTTTTGGACAAACATTCATTCAACAAGCTCTCTTTTGTAGAAGGAAGTAACTGTTGCGATATTCAGTTTCTGTTATCATTTATGCTAAACAAGACTTGGTCACACATGTAGAAATATATTTCAACTAATTTTGTATGTACTTTTGGACAAACATTCATTCAACAAGCTCTCTTTTGTAGAAGGAAGTAACTGTTGCGATATTCAGTTTCTGTTATCATTTATGCTAAACAAGACTTGGTCCAGCTATGAAACAATCAATGAGTTGCGCATTGCTTTTATTGTATAACTTTTGCACTTGTCAAGGGTGTGTTTGAAAAGTTAACTGAATGGTCATCTCCGTTAACAACTGCTTATCAGTTATCAAGTCACTCACCAGAAAAAAAAAAACAGCATAGTTACTCTGCACAATTCTGGACAACATTTCAAGCAAAACATGTGTTCTGTGTACCATGTGACCACATAACATTGATTGAGAAAATTCTTGGTAATTCTGGTTATAACTGCACTGTGACCGAAACAAGTTTTTAAATGGCAGTGGTTATGAAAAAGTTTTCGAACTCTCTGGTCATGACTGGTGGTCACCTGTCATAATTATAGAAACTCTTCAACTGTTTCCCAAATATTATCAGTTTTAGTTAGATTTTATCCAGTGGTATGCAGTCCATAGAAGCAATGTAAGAATTGCTTACCTAACATCAGTTTAAAAAAAAATAAATTTTTACTGTAATATTTCAGCAGAATTTGTGAAACGGTGATTGATCATTGGTAACCAAGCTCAAATAAATCTTTATTAATAATGGCAAAGATACACTTTTTTGTTGTATCTTAAAAAGTTTTCTTCAAATTTGAGAAATAAGAGCTCTTAATTTCCACGAAAATGTCATTGATCCTTTCGCGACGATCGGCACGCCCACGTGCCAGATGCGAACTTGCATTCAAGGACGAACGGCACTCACTCGGGCCAGAGGAAATTTTACCGCAAGCGGATAGTGGCACCTATAAGTGCCACCACGCGGAACGTTTTAATTTGTGTACTAGATGGCGTTACTTGTCCATGGAACTATCTTCAATGTATTTTGCAGAGGCATTACCTTGGCAGAAGAGGATCGAATGAATTATTTCTCCATTTGGAGCGGTGAAAATCATTTTGTAACATAAACAAACAGAGCAATTCTCGTAGCATCAACAATTTTATAATTGAGTTTCGGTTTTTATTTTTATTTCAGCGTTATGATTTCGTTGGTGAATCATAGGAATATAAGAGAGTATTTTTTTTGTTTGGGTTTTAGAGGCAGTGAAATTATTCGTTTATTTCGGATAAAAGAATGGGAGCAACTAACGAGTGTTTTGTATTCAGATTTGTATGAAAATTATACATCAAATAGAACATAAATATTTCTTTTATTCCTGAAAAAAGTAGATTTCTGTGTTGAATAGGTGATTTTTAGTGAATTGTTTTCGAGAGTTAGGCTTAGCGCAAAAAATGCGCCGTCCTTTTCGACCAGTTCGGAAGCGAAGCGCTTCGTCTTTTGGGCCGCGACAGCTCCGGAATGCCGCCATCCCGAAAGGGTTAATGCGTTTACAAAAAAGTAGAAGATTGGAATTTATGTACAAATAGATTCAACAGTACAGTCAACCTATTCATAATGCGATTAACACTAGAATTACTGATATTTTGAACTACCTAGAACGACGGGCAGCGGTCAATGCGACCGCCATAGAAAAAGTACAACATATCTTTAATTCAAAACCAAAATATTATAGTTACAGCATTTAGGATGTTTCTTCAACACATTTTTTGCAAAGAAAATAAGAAAAGTCATAAAATTTCAATGAGCTGGGATTTGCCGTTTTGGAGGAATCGTTTCTCAAAGTAGTTATGCGGTCAAAATGACAGCTTCCCTCGTTCTAGTGTTAATTCGTATCGCTTTATATTATGAAACTCAGATTAGTGCACATCAGATTAATTCGTACCATGTTATATGGAAATCGTATATCGAGTTATAAGAAACTCAGAACAATTCGTACTGTGTCATACGAAAATTGTATTAAGTGGAACTCAGAACAAACAAATCAGACTGATTCATTCTACGTTATATAAAATTGTATTTTCAGAGTACCATATAATGGTGAATATGGTTATGGAACATAAGTTTATAGATACAAAAGTAAGGCAAAAATATTTTACATATTTCAAATTATTTTTATTAAGACTTTATAAGAAAATTAAAAAACAATGTGAAATATAAACTTAATAACTTTTTTCCAACAAAAATTCCATTAATATTCATCACCTCTGTTAAATATTAGTTAGTGGCCTAATTCTTTTAATGTCCTCTTCACTTTGCATATCTTCATTTTCGTTTTCAAATGTAGTTTTAATTTGTAACTCTACCAAAATCTCTTTGAAAGGAGCTAAGCAATTTTGTAATTATCTTTTAAAATTTGCACTTAGTGATGAAGGATCATTTTCAATAAAGTAATTTTCTAATTGTTTACCCAAACCCAGCCCCCTTTTCACATCACTTAAATTGAAATTTGAAATCCATTCTTTACCCATATTTTCATTTACCAATGCATTAAAGGTGAATCTATTAATTTATTTTACAGAGGATTTCCCTGATAACTGAAATTGAAATATGGTGATGTACGTGGATGAAAAAACAGGGGAATTCGAACCTTAAAAGTGTAATCATGCTATAGGGAGACTGCTTAAACTGATGGGTTTTATAGAGAAACCGCTTTATAAGACTATCGCGTTTTATGAATATTGCTTTATGACATGGCTGTCACAATTTTTGCTCCACATTATATAGAATCTGCATTATGAGAGTACCACGATGTAGGAGAGTTGACTATAATATATTTTTTTCTATTGTTTTTATATACCAGAATTGAATGTTGTGCTTGCCTAAGGGAAAATATCGCTGCACACCACTGATTTTATCATTTCTTTTAAAAATCAATTGGGTAACCTTATACGTTTATATATGTAACATGTTACAATTTTGTTTTAAGTTTTTAAAAAGAGTTAATTTTGGAGAAATATTTTATTTATTTCGGTTTTATGGCTGACAAGAGAGATAGCGTCTATCCAAATAATTTGTAAATAAACAATGTTTACTTTGTCTAGTATAAAATTGTCTTATATATTGTCTTTGTCTATATAATTTTTATACCAGAACTTTTTCGACTGACCGCCTAATTCAAAGAGAAATGGAATATTTACAGCCATGTTATTGGCATTTCCAAAAAATAGCTGTTTCCCTCCAGTAATATCTATAAATGATTACCACGAAGTAGAGATGACTTATTTTGTCTACCTAAAGAGATCTTATCTGTAATTACTCCTGGATCCTATATACCAGTGCTGTCTTTACAGATGGCACCCATTCCGTTTGAAGCTGCAAACCCCGTGGGTGGTATCCATTCCGTTTGAAGTTGCAAACCCCGCGGGTAGTTTTGTTCCTGCTGAGCACGGGACGTTTGGCACAGCACCGTAGTCAGGCAAGGGCCAGAGGGTGCTACACCCTCCCCCCACCCACTAGGTATACTCCAAGGTATTTAGAAAGAAGGTAGGTCAAACAGCGCCGGAGAATACCATTCGTTCCCGCTCTGTGACGTCATATCGGGACTGGAGTGAATTTCTTCATGTAGTTTCTATGTGTTTTTGAGTTCTGATGCGCTTTTTAAATGATTTCAAATTTCAATTATTATTGAACTTTTAGAAAATAATTTTATATTATAACAGATTTATGAGTAATTTTAGCCTATGTCTTAATGAATTATCATAAACATGCATGTTTAAGATATAATAAACGCGATTTCTCTATTTGGAAAGGATAGAACAAAAATAATTAATAATTAATTTAAAAGAAACTTAAATAGAAATCCCTTCTCCGTAATTGAAATTGATTGAACAATAATTGTAAAATAGAGGAAAACGGTATTTATTACTGTGTATTTCTTATTTTCAATGAAGTATAGAGTTTAATACTAAAATAATGTATTTAATATATAAATTTCTGCTATCACTTTTTGAATTTACAGGGTTTACACCCTATTAGAACATAACAATATCATCCCACTAGCTTAATGAAAAGCACTCTATACGGCTATCGACTCATTTTAACTTTTGTTATACGGCTAATTTTAACTTTCGTCTAATATTCATTTTATAACTAATCTGTCATACGAATCACTGGTGAGGCTTAAGTATTTTTATAAATTACACCTAATATGAGAACAAAATTTTCCAGCATTCGATTTAATAGAAAGAAAATTTGTGATTATTTAGTAAAATGAATCCCATCATATATTGCATTACAATAAAAGTTTTATTACTTTCCTTATATACATAGTATAATGTATAAAGAAAATATTGTGATGGTGTCGAAAATTCGAATTCGAGTTTGCGACGGGAGAGCACGTTTCAATCACCCCTGATCACGAATTGAACATTTTTGAGGTGATGTCTATGTGTGTGTGTGTCAGTGAGTCTGTGGAGACGATATCTCACGAACAAATTAAGCGATTCGAATGAAATTTGGTATAGAAATTGCAATCCATGAATACTAGAAGCATATTGTTTTTAAACACAATTGAATATTCAGCTCCCCCTAAATTTTCGAGTGAAATTTTGAAAAAATCATCAAAAATTCGAAACCTTAAATAAAGTTACGCAAATAGACATTTCTTAAGTGATTTTTCCTTAGAAAACGATTAACATAAGCTTTAGAACCCTAGCATTTACCGTTCTCGAGATATTGCATATTTTTCAAATAAATTTATAACCCCCCCCCCCCCCCCTCTCAAAAAAAAGAAAGAAAGAAAGAAAAAAAATGTTAACTCTTGAGAAACAATTAATTCATTATTCCTTTTTTGGTATTAATGTTTTGTTTTGTAAAATAAAATATATTCAACTATTATTACTGTAACTTTTAAAGACAACTTTTTAAAAGAGTTTTGTGTTACACGAGTGTATACTAAAATGAAAATTGTTTCGCTGGGAAAATATTTAGATATTGCTACTGTTTATGTAGATTCTAAAGCGAACTGCAATAAATTTATATACGATAAATTTGTATTATTTCCGTACATCATTGATTTGTGGGCGCTTCAAAATTCTGCAGAACCAATAGTGGAATTCCTTGAGACTGAAGATCCCAGTAACAGCAAGTGTCAAAAACAGACGAAGAGAACAGCATTTCTTACATATAAATGACTGCTATTGAATAGTTATACGTCAAAATGCAAAACTATAACTCAAAGTATTTTCTCTCGTGAATGGAACAAACTAGATTCCAGAGAAGGATGTTAACAAATTTATTGCATATTATTACATGTGTAAATTGAACAATTTCAAAATTATTTATACTTCTTAATTTTATTGGATTTTTTTGATAAATTTATTTGAAACATGTGCGATATCTTGAGAACGATTCCTGTTAGAATTTTAAAGTTTATGTCATTCGTTTTCTAATGAAAAATTATATAGGAAATGATCCTTTGTGTAATATTATTAAAAGTTCTAATTTTTAAATGATTCTTTCAAAATTTCATTCTAAAATTTGTGGGTGTTCTAAACATGCAATCGCGTTTAAAATCAATAGTGTTCCGGTATTCGCGAATTTTAATATTTGTACCAAATTTCTTTCGAAACGCTCCTTTCTTTCGGGAGATATCGCACAGACTCACACACATACAGACAGACATCACCTCAAAAACGTTCGATCCGAGTTCAATTCAGAAATAATTGAAACTTGCTTTTTCATCGAAAATTCGAATTCGAATTTTCAACCTCGTCACAATATTTCCCAATGCATTATACTATGTATATAGGGAAAGTGATGACTACATCACCGTTTTTTTTACTACCAGAATTTCATTTTTGAAAGCTAAATTAATCATGGAATGGAAATTGCCTTAAGCATATTGTAATACGATTAAAAGTAATTTTCCCTTTCAATAGTGAATTAGCCACTCATTTTGCAACTTTGACGCTTTAAAAAACTCATTCAAGCTTACATCCACTACTTTGTTTTTCTTCGTATAGCTATAACCGCATAATTCATCATTGCTCCATCAATATTATAACTGTTATAAAAACTAATTAATTACTTGAAAATAATTGCAGCTCAATTAATTTTTCAAAGATATTAATATAGGTTATCGCTGTATATTCAATCAAAACTCTTAGACTAAAGCAATACTAAAAAATAACAGAATTATTTTACAAAATAAAGCCTACAATTTCCATAGAATCCTCATATCTTCCTCTCCGCTTGTCCCGTTGTGACGTCAAAAAAGTCAAGACTCCTCCCACCCCTAAAAGCGGCTTTCGTGCGTTTGATGTTTGACCAGGGTATACTCAGCCCACCCCTATGATAAAAATATTAAAGTTTTAGTTGTGATAAGAACTGTCAACTAACATGTCATCCAAATTTTGCATAAAAATATTATTTATGAGATTTTTTTTTTATAAATTGATTTATGTAAAATTTTTTTTAATTTAGCTGAATGTGTGGTTATAGTGATGATCACTTTATATACATATCTAATTTAAAAATATTTAAATATAGACAGTAGTGTTTGGATACTTTTGTATTATTGCTGGATTCATTGTTTTAATTTATTCAAAATCAACTGATAGGTAGTTAAGAGTTGATATTAAGCGTTAACTTATATTAACTTTCAGGATTTTTTTTGATTAATTAACAGCTTTGCTACTACTTAATTCTTATATTAAAATCCATTGTAATTATTATATATTATAATATTGATGCATAGTAACTATATGGATTTTCCTAATCAACTCCTAGTTTACAAATATAAATAGGCCTAAAAAGATTAAAAATATTTATCGTACAATAAATAAAACTGCTGATATCTTTCTTTCGACCCAGCCCGTCGACTTACTCGAAGGTGTAAGATATCTATTTAGACCGCCGAGACAATGCCATCTAGTTTAGATTAGAAACCAGTGGGGGCGACATCCACAGGGACCGACCCTCCTTCCTTTGTTACCAATAGCTCGGAAGGGCTTTAAAACCCACAAATTTAACGTGCTCGTACACGGGGACAGTTTAGGCAAAGCCGGAAATCGAACTTGGGTCCTCCGAGTACAATCCCCGTGACTTAGCCTCTCGGTTATCTGACTCCAAAACTGCTGCTTGTAAGACAATAACTTACAAAATTTCCTTGAGGAAAGCATATTTATGTCAGTTAGGTGACTACAGTTGCTTCGATGGCATTATAATCCCCTCTTTTCAGGCCAAAATAGCAGAATGCACGCTTAACAACCACTGCTGCCGTTCGTTGGGCAGTTCGTTCTTGGCGGTTGTTAAGGGCGTATACTGTTCTTTTGGCCTAAAGTAGGGGCTTAAAATGACCTCGAACCAATTGTAGACACCTAACTGACATATGCTTGCTTTCTTCAAGGCGGCCTTGCAAGTTGTTATGTATTTATCGACTTTGTGAATCTTGTATATAACTTTATCGGATTGTGCCCCTCCTGAGATTTTGAAAACTCGGCGCCTATGTCCTTGAATACTAATCAACCATTTTTTGTAATGATGTCTGTCTATCTGCGCAGTGCTTTTTTTTTTTCAGGAATTTTTGTCTGGGGGGGGGGGGGAGAAATGGAATCTCAAAGGGAACAAGTTATTTAATATAATTTTAACTAATTATTAATAGTAGTGATTATTATATATACACATATATAGAAGTAATTACTATATATATAGCAAATACATATTCAAATATTGCAAAAAAAAGAACTTGATCCGGCTAAACAAAAATATGGAAAAACTTTTAAAATAATGTAAATTTAATTATAGCTACAAAATTTCATTCTGAAAATAATCAATCACAAAATAAAATTATAATAATGATCTAAATGCTGCCCACATAAGAAATGGAAACTAGGTTAAAATGCGGCAAATTTTTCCACAAAAAGTATTTTGTGAGTTTCAGAATTTATTAGCATTTGGTACAGTGACATAAAATCTCTCCGGGGGGGGGGGGGGAGGGGGTGAATGGGAGGATGTTTCCAGAAGGAACTTCGCCCCCCCCCCCCTCGCCAAATATATTCCTGAAAGAATCACCTTTGTCTTTGGTAAAGATATCTCTATAACAAATCAATAAAATAGAATACAATTCAATAATACTAATTCAATCAATAAATATCAGAGACTCGTTAATTTAAGGGTAAATGGGACAGAAGAAAGCCATCAATTTTTGAACACTTAAAATCAAAACTAGGATGAGCATGAAAAGTATAAAGTTTAAAAATGTTACAAAATTAGATATTTTAATTGAATTTTCATTTAAAAGCGAATATTATCATTTATATAGGATGTTTCGAGATAATTTGCATTTTTTATTTGAAATAGAAAAAAATCATAAAAAAATTAAATACACTCAATCTTATTAAGTTAGTACCCATTTTACAATTACTTTTAACAGAAAATGAATGAATACCATTGTTTAGAAGTTCTCATTGAGCATTTTACTTTTCCAAATGCGGCGGTATATGTATAAAAAAATTAGTCAAATCAAAATATATTTGGTGTACAAACCAATAACTATCAGAGGGCCTCTTAATTTTCTCGAAGGCCAAGATCTTCAATTTTCTTATTTCGATAATTTCGATTTTCTTATTCCGATTTTTGATGATATAACAAACGTTAATAAATTAAAATGTTCTACTAGACTGCACTGTGTACCAAATTTCAGCTCTTTAGGACGTAGGAAAGTATGTTAAAATGCCATCAAAGAAGTTGGAACAGACACACACACACACATCATTCATGACGAGTTAAATAAAAGTTTTTAATAACAAAATTTATTAATATGTATGGAAAAGCATGTATTAGACCACAGATTTTTTTTATCTAAAATTTAATGGCATCATTCATATGATGCTAACATATTTCGTTCTTGAGATATTGCACATTTTTTTAATTTAAAACGGTAAGAATCAAAAGAAAGATTTAATCCCACGAAAAATCCATTCACTCGAGAAACATTTGGAACATAATGAACTAAAATATGTTTCTCTATTCTACTGCATTTATAAAAGTTAACAGTAAAATGAGTGGCAGGGAGTGCGGTCAAATTGCTTTCTGCTTGGGGCGGCAAAAAACCTAGAGCCGGGCCTGCTTATAGTCCGGTTTTCACATTTAAAAAAAATCTGATGTGGGCAACACATGACTTTCCTTATATAATGTAATGAATTTACTACTTTTACAGTAAAAAGAAAGGTTTTTCTTATAGTAGATACTTATATTATTTTCAAGATATTGAATTTTCGACAATTAGTCGTCATTTTCATTGATTTAGCGTCATTTTTATCCATTTGACGAGATTTTCATTAATTTGACAACATTTCAAAAAATCGCCAAGTTGGCGACATTCCGCCAAAATCGTCGCCGAAATCACGCCAAGCGTTATGGACGAAGAAATAAGTTATTCTTACAGTAGATAAATGACTATTGACGATCAAATACAAAAGTATTACTCAAAGTATCTTTTTTCATGAATGGAACGAGTTAGATCCACGAGAATGATGTCACCTAATTTATCGCATGGTATTACACATGAAAAGTGAACATGTTTCTCAATAGGAAATATTTTTTTTTTATTTTATATGATTTTTTGATAATTTGTTTCAAAAATGTGCAATATCTCGAGAACGGTTCATGTTAGCGTTCTAAAATTTATGTCAATCGTTTTCTAATGAAAAATTACATAAGAAATGTCTATTTGCGTAACTTTATTAGCGGTTTTGATTTTTTGACGATTTTTTCAAAATTTCACTCGAAAATTTAGGGGAAGTTCTGAACATTCGATTGCGTACGAAAACAATAGACTTCCAGTGTTTACGGATTGTGATTTTTGTACAAAATTTCGTTCGAATCGGTCCTTTCGTTTGTCAGTTATCGTCTCCACAGACTCACTGACACGTGCTGATGTGATGGCTGGCAAACATCTGGTGCTCACAGAGGTAAAGCTACCCGCGGGGTTCGCAGCTTCAAATGGATATACTGTTAAATATAACACCACCTGGAGAGATGGCACTGGTCTGGTATATATAGAATCGAGGAGCAATTACAAATGAGAGATCTTTGGTACACAGTAGACCAAATAAGTCATCCCTACTTCGTGGTTCTCATTATAGTTATTAATGGGGAAAACTGCTTTTTGGAAATGCTGATCTCATATTCACATGGCTGTCAATTTTCCTTTTTTCCCCCTTTAAACGAAGTGGTCAATCAAGAAGGTTCTGGTAGCCATGTGTTTTTGTCATTAGCGTAAACATGTTCACAGGCGCCAAGTTAGCGCCAAGTTAGGGCGCGGTAGCCCAATGGTTAGCGCGCTGGAGTTGCACTCGGTAGGCCCGGGTTCGATTCCAGCCACTGCCAAAACTGCCGCCGTGTTCATGCGGAGTACGATCACGTTAAACATGTGGGTCCGAAAGTCCTTCCGAGAGGTTGGTGGTAGGGGAAGGAGGGTACGGTCCCTGTGGATGCCTCCCCCACTGGGTTCCGGTCTAAATTGGGTGGCACTTCCCGACCGTCCAAACAGTTACCTTACACCTTTCTGGTAGGTTGGACGGTCTGGGTTTCAACATCAACAACAGGCGCCAAGTTGGGCCAACGGCCGTACCGTGCTGAAATCACCGGTTCTCGTTAGATCACCGAAGTCGGGCAGCATCGGGCGCGGTTAGTACTTGAGTGGGTGACCACCTGGGAACACCGCGTTCTGTTGGCACATTTCGGGCGCGGTAGCCCGGTGGTTTGCACGCTGGATTTGCACGCAGCCACAACTGGCGCCGTGTTCATGCGGAGTACGATCACATTAAACATGTGGGTCCGTAAGTCCTTCCGAGAGGTTGGTGGTAGGGGAAGGAGGGTACGGTCCCTGTGGATGCCTCCCCCACTGGGTTCCTGTCTAAATTGGGTGGCACTTCCCGGCCGTCCAAACAGTTACCTTACACCTTTCTGGTAGGTCGGACGGTCTGGGTCTCAACAACAACAGGCGTCAAGTTTTCAAAATCTCGGGGGGGGGGGGGGGGAACAATCCGATAAAGTTATATAAAAAATTCACAAAGTCGATAAAGATATAACAACTTACAAGGCCACCTTGAAGAAAGCAAGCATATGTCAGTTATGTGACTACAATTGGTTCGAGGTCATTTTAAGCCCCTTCTTCAGGCCAAAGGAACAGTATGCGCCCTTAACAACCGCCAAGAATGAACTGTCCAACGAATGGCAGTAGTGAAGTGAATAGAAGTAGTAGTCAAGAGCGCATACTGTTATTTTGGCCTGAAAAAGGGGGATTATAATGCCATCGACGCAACTGTAGTCATCTAACTGACATATATATGCTTTCCTCAAGGAAGTTTTGTAAGTTATTGTCTTACAAGCAGCAGTTTTGGAGTGAGATAAATGAGTGGTTAAGTCACGGGGATTGTACTCAGAGGACCCGAGTTCGATTTCCGGCTTTGCCTAAACTGTTCCTGTTGAAGACCCAGACCACACGACCAACCCTAGGGTTTACGGTAGCAAAATGTGTGGCCGATAAACTGTTCCTGTTGTTGTTGTTGAGACCCAGGCCGTCCGACCTACCAGAAAGGCGTAAACTGTTCCTGTGTACAAGCACGTTA
The DNA here is from genome assembly GCA_951213105.1 of Amaurobius ferox. Lineage (NCBI taxonomy): Eukaryota > Metazoa > Arthropoda > Arachnida > Araneae > Amaurobiidae > Amaurobius > Amaurobius ferox. Next base: position 66,354,128 of record OX578135.1, on the reverse strand, counting down.
AATTTTGGGGTTTGAAAGTCCTTCCGCGAACGGTTGGTAGCAAAGGAAAGAGGGTCGGTCTTTGTGGATGTCGTCCCCACTGGGTTCCAGTCTAAATTAGATGGCATTGTTTCGGCGGTCTAAACAGATATCTTACACCTTCGGGTAGGTCGGACGGGCTGGGTCGAAGGAAAGATATCAGCAGTTTTATTTATTGTACGATAAATATTTTCAATCTTTTTAGACCTATTTATATTTGTAAGCTAAGAGTTGATTAGGAAAATCCATATAGTTACTATGCATCAATATTATAATATATAATAATTACAATGGATTTTAATATAAGAATTAACTGATAGCAAAGCTGTTAATTAATTTAAAAAAATCTGAACGTTATTACACGTTAACGCTTAATATCAACTCTTAACTACCTATCAGTTGATTTTGACACAATAAATTAAAACAATGAACCCAATAATAATACAAAAGTATTTAAATACTATTGTCTATATTTAAATATTTTTAAATTAAATATGTAAATAAATTGATCATCACTATAACCACACATTTAGCTAAATTAAAAAATCTTTAAAACAAAGCAATTTATAAAAAAAATCTTATAATATTTTTATGCAAAATTTGGATGACATGTTGGTTGACATTTCTTATCACAACTAAAACACTTTTATATTTTTATCAGGGGGTGGGCTGAGTATACCTAGTTTGTGGGGGTAGGAGGGCTTAGCTCTCTCTGGCCCTTGCCTGACTATGGTGTTGTGCCAAATGTCCGGTGCTCACGAGGAATAAAGCTACACGCGGGGTTTGCAACTTCAAACGGAATGGATACCTCCTGTAAAGACAGCACTGGTATATAGAATCCAGGAGTAATTACACATAAGATCTCTTTAGGTAGACAAAATAAGTCATCTCTACTTCGTAGTAATCATTTATAGTTATTACTGGAGGGAAACAGCTATTTTTTGGAAATGCCAATAACATGGCTGTAAACATTCCATTTCTCTTTGAATTAGGTGGCCAGTCGAAAAAGTTCTGGTAACCAGGTGTTTTTGTCATTAGCGTAAACATGTTTCCTGGGAGTAAAGATGAGCTTGGGTTGTCTGCGAAATAGTTTAGGGAGCTATGGTAGGAATATGTGAACAAGACTGAACTGAAATGTAACATTTAAGTTGATAGGATTTTCTTTCAATTATTTTCATGTTTAAAAAAATTTCATTTTTTGGTATTTAGTAAAATATAAAGTTAGATAAAAACCTTGAAATTTCCCAGAGGGGGCAAAGCCCCCTCTGGAAAAGTTCAGCGGGGGCTAGTACCCCTCTGCCCCCCTCCCGTAGTCGACGCCTATGAACATGTTTACTAGGGTAAAGAAAGAGGAACTTGGTTTGTGTGCGAGATAGTTTATAGTCCTGTGGTAAGGAAGATGTGAACAAGACTGAATTGGAATGCGACATTTACGTTGATAGAATTTTTTTTTCAATTTTTTTTTCTGTTTTAATAATTGAAAACTGCATTTTCTAATTTTTAGTAAAAAATGAAGTTAGAAAAAGTGTCTTGAAATTTTCCAGAGGGGTTTTTGTCCCCTCTTCAAAATTTCAGCGGGGGCTAGCGCCCCTGTGCTCCTCCCCCCCCCCCCCTGTAGTCGGCGCCTATGCTTCTAGGGTAAAAAGTTTATGCATAAAACCAAGGGTCGCCTTATAAACCCCTCAGGGACGTAAGTACCAGGTGTGTGTGTGGGTTGGGCACACCCTCCTAGCTTAAAAAAGTCGGAAAAAAATCCAAACAAGAGTCGGTTTTGTTCATCATAAATTTCACTTTAAAAACTTTTTTTTATGTTAATTTTTTAAATGTCCACTACGAAATCACCGATTCTCTGGTGAAACAAAATCCTTGACGTCCATGTTGAAGCAAAGCCATCTGACGGACGTGGGACAGTGTTTTCTTTATGGTGTCATAAATCCCATTCAAATACAAATGAGTCTCCTGTGTGAAGGCCATGACAACGAGGGTGGTCCAGGCAGTCCCCAATCTGTGTCGGCATTTTTATTGAAGAAATTCAGAGACGCAGATCTTGCACCCGGCAGGTGCAGATCATTTGTAGTACACATTTTTGCCGGCAAAAAGATGGAAGAGCAATTAGGTTCTGATAAGAGCTCTTCGGATCTTTGAGGAGTAATCTAGACCTTCGAGGGTAAATATAATACCTTGCTTCGAGGAGTGATACTAGCTCTCTGTTTCGGACAAAATCTCTTTTCTTCAGTAGGAAAAACCGCATGAGAAAAATACTGAAACCGTAGATGAAATACATTGTTCAGGGATTTGGAAAGCTAGCCCAGTGTGTGTTCACTTAACTGTGTCTTTAATTGGGCAAGTAATTTATGACTCTCGGAGAATGTTTTTCTGTAGAATGCTGAAATGCATGTGATCTTCATTCAGCCAAGCCCAGATTCCTTCATTTTTTCACAGAGCAGAGTAAGTAGACCAGCTTCGGCCATCTACTCTTGTTGAACAAAAACTGAGTACTTAAATTAAGATTTATGTTTTACATGCATTTGCATTTATGCGTAGTTTATTAAATACGTTTCGTGTTCAACATGAAAATAGCTTGTGATCGTGAAAGGTAAGGTAATACTCTTAAATAATTTAAAGGCATGCATAAGAAACATTTATATCTGTTGCTTCATATTTATTATTATTTAGTTTCATTGCTTTGTTTAATTTTATTATAAGATTCATGTGCTTTTTAAAGGTATCTTTTAATAATTCATAACTAACTGCCTAACTCAAAAATTTTTTTGACAAAATAAACTCGTAAACTGTGAATGAAACATTGAACTATATAAAAAGACAAAAATAAATAAATAAATCGGCAGTGGATCCAATAGGGGTCAGAACGGGCCGAAAATTCACCCTGCCCGACCCAAAAATACCAGTGCTTAAACTTGGCCCGAAAACTTTATTGAGTCTAGATGTGATCCGGCCCGAAATAATTTGTATACATATGTGTTAGAAACATGAATGCGTGAAATTTTTCTACGAAGAATTGAGATAAAAGTTTTTCTTTTTTTTGTTTTTTTTTTAAACATTTATCTTTATATAACTAAAATGAAAACAATAATTTCATATATTCAATTAAAACTAATTTGAAAAGTTTTCAAAATTAAATATGTTCGACTCAGCCGTACTTCTAAAAGTCCAAACCGAGCCCGAAACAGTGTTTTAAAAATCGGGCACGGCCCGAGCCGAAATGATTTTGCGTGAATAACATTTTCCTATGTAGGTAGTTTATTTTCATTGACATCTTCAAAGCAAATTTAAATATTAAAATATCGAAAATAGAACCACTTTTTCAAAATATTTCAAAATATTAAAATATCGAAATTAGAACGACCTGTTCAAAATATTAAAATATCGAAATTGTTGCCCCTATATTTCAAAATCCAATTATATACTCTTATATGGTTTTCAAAGGGCTACAAATTACCTAACATAGTTCATAGCTACCTCTTTTAGTTTTCGAGAAATAAGCATTTATAATCTTAATAAACCGAAAATTTTCAATCTTTTTGAACTTAATAAGACGATTTCTCGAAAATTATATTAGATCTATAAAAACAAATTATTAAACTAGAACCTGGATTTCCTACTAAACATTCTTGTCGCTTATTATTTATCTTTTATAATTTAGAAGATAATTCGAGTGAAAGCAAAGGAAAACTAATACTGACAAAAACTTTATAGTTTAAAAAAAAAAAAATACTAATATACTAAAATATTGAAATTAATTTTATATATACATAAATGGTACTATATTTCATACAAAATAAGCAAAAATTGTTGAGAGTTTTATGCACAAGGTTCGGAGATATAAGCGTCCAAAGTGGTGCATATATTTTTCGTAACGCCCCGATTCCAGTCAACCATATACACTTTTTTGAAAAAACAAACAACAACAAAAAAAAAACAAAAAAAAAAAACGAAGCACCATGAAGAAAGTGACTGTTTTTATTGAAATTAACTATACGTATAGCTCATACACAGGTAATAAAATGATTACAAAATCAGGCTTGCAGGACCTGTCAATGGTTAGCAATTGCGCATTGCATGCTTCTATACATCTTGGTAAGGAGTGATAAAGTTTCCTAATGCCATCATGCGATACATTCTGCCAGGCATTCCTCAATTGTTGCTCCAGATATGCTACATTTCGGGGTGCCCGAATCTGGCGGCCTAGCATGTCCCATACATGCTCGATTAACGAAAGGTCTGGTGATCTTGCTGGCCAAGGAACAGTATCAACAACACGGAGATAGTCCACAGATATGCGAGCCGTATGTAGCGAAGCATTATCTTGTTGGAAAAATAGCCCCAGAATGACGTGCCATGAAGGGTAACGCAAACGGTCGCAGAATTTTATCAACATATCGTTGAAACGTTAAAGTTGTACGCAGGATGACTAGGGACGATCTGCTGTTGTAAGATATAGCACCCCACACAATCACACCAGGGGTAATGGCTGTGTGCCTGTTGAAGACCCAGACCGTCCGACTCGTCCAGAGGACTAAGAGCAACTATTTGGACGGCCGGAGGCTGTGTGCCTGTGTAAAACAAAGGCTGAATGGGACCGCTGGCCCTGGCGTCTCCACACACGTACCCGATGGTCATCTTCTGAAAGACTGAAGCGTGATTTCTCGCTGAACATTATGGGATACCAGTCTGCTGGGCTATGACACCACTCCAAACGACTCTGTCGATGTTGTTGTGGGGTTATGGGCAGACGTCGCTGTGAACGTAATTCCACCTCAGCTGCGTATGTATAGCTGCAGATCCAATGGTGAGTTCATTCTGTATCATTTAGTAGGTACAGCGATTATCATCAATTAACATTTTTCGAATGGCCGACACATTTTCTGAGACTACAGCTGACAAAGGTCTTCCTGTATGTTTTTCATCCAGGAGAGAATTTTGACCACTTCTAAACTCTGTAAACTATCTGAATACAGTGGCCACGAGATGGAGCATCATTTCCATATGATAATTGTAGACATTGAAGACATTCTTCTTGATTGAAGACATTCTTGCTCGATAATACTCTCGTGTCTACTCCATTTTCTTTTCTTTCAAAATTTATTTTACGATAGCTAAATTGTAATCGTTGCCGCAAATTATCGTCTGCGGACATAACAGAGTTCAAATTTAAATATCCGACCAATAATATTTTCTAGTTCATATCGTCTGCCCCTGTCTTTAAAATTTCAGTGCGACCCTCGTATATTGTAGCTCACTATTTTCGAAGTTTTTTGGCCTCGAAATCCCCTTTGGGAATTTAATTTAATATCGGAACTCAAAATGAGAAAAAGTCCAATGTGTTCCAAATTATGCATCAAAATTCTTTAATTTTCCGTAAATTTACACGAAACTATAACCGGTCGTCCATTTTGATGCTCTAAGTCCTCTGGACGATCCGGACGGCCTGGGGCTTTCACACGAAACTATAACACACGTTGAAAAACGCTGTATAGCTCAATGTTAGTTTAAAAAAAATTTATACGCATGCGATCCATAAACCTGGGAAAAAACACCAAGAACGATCAATCATGCTTAAAGCTTTGATTATGAAACACTTTCAAACTTCAATGCAATTTTATTTAAACACCTCTAAAATGCAATACATTCCTGAGTAATATTTTAAAATTTATCACAATACTACATTAATGTATTATATTTGAAAACTTAAACTTTCATCGAAAAAAATGAACTTCATTCAAATGACGGCATTGAAATATAAATTGCCTGGTTTAAACATCTCTAAAATGCGATACATTCCTCGGTAATAATTTTAGAATTATCATAATACTACGATAATTTATTATATTTGAAAACTTCAACGAAAACAACTGAAATTCAATCAAATGGCGTCATAGAAAAATAACACGCCTGGCTCTCTCTATAAAAGCAGCTTTTCATTCATAAATAATTTCCCATTCATGTCATTCATCACAATACTATAATAATTTATTTTATTTAAAAATTAAGACCATGGAGCTACAAGTAATTAAACTCTATGCTTAAAACTTCATAGAAAAAAAATCAATGAATATTTCATTCATATCAGCTATGCAGACTCCATGAGCTAAATAATTTTGCGTTAAAGAAATGCAGCAATTCTAATACAACTCATTCTACATATTTTGCTGTTTACATTTTACATAAGTGAAAAATAGGCTTCGTTGTAGAAATAATCAAATTTGGATGATCATCTAAACTTAAATATATTGTAATTGCGTTGTTTCAGTATGTAGATGTACAGAATTTAAGCAAAAATAAAGTGGTTTTAGGACGGATACAACACTCAATATGAATTAAAAAGAACTTTAAAAATCACGATTTTGAGACAAGATGGATGGCATATTTCATTTTGAAGTGGGTCACGTGATCTTTTCATATCATGGTCACGTGATCGCTTCATATAAGAGGTGTAATTATTATTTGAATTTTTATTTAAAAAACTACTGAATATACTTTGCTGAAATTTTTTTTATATATTTTATGGAACAATTTGAATATTTCCTAAAATTTTCGAAGCAATTTGTGAATTTTAAATCCGCTTAAAAAATGTTTGAAAAATTAGGTCCCATAGGGTTCAATGTATTTCATTTTTTCAACTCGGGTTCAATCCAAAACTAATTGGGTGATATTATTCATTTATATTCCCGTAGGTCCTACAGACCGTCTGAACAACATACTAAAATTTCAATTTGATTAAGTCATTTTTACGGCAGTTATCGTGCTAACGGACAGACAGACAGACAGACAGAATGAACAAAGTCATAAACACTTTTCAACTTTGTTGTAAAGTGCTAAAAAGTCATAAACACTTTTCAACTTTGTTGTAAAAGTGTTAATAAAAAGAAACGATCTTTTCTCTAGGAGAGAGCTCTGGCATGCGCAATCCCCCAGGGAGAAACAGCAGTCGCACTTCATTGGGAGATGCATTTGTTGTTTTGCTGCGTTTTGTTGCATTTGTTTGTTTCTTAAAAAATAAATGTAATTAAATTTTTTTGTTAGAATGCGAAGATACACACAACTTCCTGTAGAATTAAGCTAATTTTCCTGGTTTGGATGGGCGAAATAAGGATCAGATAACCTAAAAAATGCAATTTCGATGTATTTAAGAATATGTGTATAACCACATGCAGGTAGATTTTCTGGTGGACCATTTGGAAATTTGTTTTACGTCCGTGTCAGGACGATTTTTTGAAAACAAATATCGAGAAAATGAAGGAAAGGCAACTCCTTAGGAGTACTACAATCTCCTTTGGACAATGTACGTCCCGTGGATTATGCACATCCCGTGTTTTGCAAAGCTAATTCTTTGCCTAGAAACACGCGTTTTTTAACACTTTACAACAAAGCTGAAAAGTGTTTATGACTTTGTTCATTCTGTCTGTCTGTCTGTCCGTTAGCACGATAACTGCCGTAAAAATGACTTAATAAAAATGAAATTTTAGTATGTTGTTCAGACGGTCTGTAGGACCTATGGGAATATAAATGAATAATATCACCCTATTAGTTTTGGATTGAACCCGGATTGAGAAAATGAAATACATTGAACCCTATGGGATCAAATTCTTCAAACATTTTTTAAGCGGATTTAAAATTCACAAATTACTTCGAAAATTTTAGGTAATATTCAAATTATTCCATAAAATATATAAAAAAAATTTCAGCAAAGTATATTCAGTAGTTTTTTAAATAAAAATTCAAATAATAATTACACCTCTTATATGAAGCGATCACGTGACCATGATATGAAAAGATCACGTGACCCACTTCAAAATGAAATATGGCATCCATCTTGTCTCAAAATCGTGATTTCTTTTTAGTTCATATTGAGTGTTGTATCCGCCCTAAAACCTATGACGTCATTTGAATGAATGTCAGTTGTTTTCGATGAAGTTTTCAAATATAATAAATTATTGTAGTATTATAATAATTTAAAAAATATCACCGAGGAATGTATCGCATTTTAGAGATGTTTAAACCAGGCAATTTATATTTCAATGCCGTCATTTGAATGACGTTCATTTTTTTCGATGAAGGTTTAAGATTTTTAATATAATAAATTAATGTAGTATTGTGATAAGTTTTAAAATATTACTGAGGAATGTATTGCATTTTAGAGATGTTTAAATAAAATTGCATTGAAGTTGGGAAGTGTTTCATAGTCAATGCTTTAAGCATGATTGTTCTTTCTTATTTCTTTTATTGGAGAAATTATTTGGGAATGTGCAAAGTGCATTCGAAAATTAGAAAAAATTAATAAAGTTTTAATTATTTACAAAAACCTAATAAAAGACCCAAATTTAGCAAAAGAAAGATGTATGTCCCGCAATTTACACAGCCAATTCTTGACACAGAAACTCGCGGGTATTTAAGTGCTAGGCAATCATCCTGGAATGTGTCAAGTGCATTCGAAAAATAAATCCTAAAACGTAGGAAATTTAATACTCTTTTTAAATACATTTAAAATTCTGCTAATTCGATCCCTAGAAACTTCCTTGTTTTAAATGGCAGCTAAAGATCTGGACATTTGCAGAACACATCCGATAATTTAAAAAAATGTAGAATTATTTAAAAAAAAAAAAAAAAAAATCCCCCTCCAAAATAGTCTCACGGTTTTGAGACTGTTGTATATTTATGATTGTTGTATGATTTGCATGTACGACAAAACGCTAATTCTTGAGCTAAAAACTCGCTTTCTTTTTAAATTGGGGGGTATGATTTGGACATATACACAAAATACTTGAAAATTAAAAAAAATAAAATAAAATAAACTCCTTTGTTTGTACAGTAGGAAAATTTCAATACTAGTCGAAAAATTTTTATTTATGCCCCCCCCCCCCCCCCACAGTCAAGATTGCTGACTTATTACATCCCTGAAACCCCTGCTCGGGAAGTAAATTATAGGTCCCTATAAAACATCTATATAATAAAAGGCATTGTCTGTGTGTCTGTCTCTGTGTGTGTGTCTTATATAGGTTCAGCGACCGTGCGTCGGAGAGCTACGAAATTTGGCAATCGGAGACCCGGGGGATGGAAATGTGACACGTCAAAACCGATTTTTAAAATTTGAATTATTATTTTTGTTATTTAATGTTTTATGCGATTTCGACCGTTTTTTGCCTTTTTGCCCTTTTTTCTCCACCATCCAGACATCGTAGAAAAAAACAAATTACACGCCCTGAAAGAGCAGACAATTGCGAGTAAAAATATATCAATTTCAAATCGCAGGGACAAATTTTAATATTTTTTAAAGATTTTAAAACAAAAGTCACTTTCGGCTAAAAAAGAAAACGAACTTTCGTTTTTAAATCCTCGCATCTGAAAAAGTATCGAGATTTTCGACTAATAATTTACATTTTTAGAAAGCTCAAAGATCAGGCATTCTTACAAGCCCAATCTGGTCAAGAAATAATTATAAATAGCCGCAGGATCCCGATTTTAATGAACTTTCAATTTCCGCGAAAGAAGAGATCGATTTCCCACTTCCCGCAGAAGCGCGGAGTTTCTATAACGACGGTTTGCGCGCGGTGGTATATTTGAGACCGTCTTGAAAATCGTCTGCAGTTTCTAAGGTTTTGATTTAAACAACGAGGGAGTTAAAAATAATAAGTGTGTTCTTGAGAAATTTTGATGAAAATAAATTTTGTCCGAGATAGGATTTGTCGTAGTTTAATGTCTGTCTGTCTGTGTGTGTGTGTGTGGTCTTTGGCAATCGGAGACCCGGGGGTGGGGGTGTTGTTGTTGTTGTTGAGACCCAGACCGTCCGACCTACCAGAAAGGTGTAAGGTAACTGTTTGGACGGCCGGGAAGTGCCACCCAATTTAGACCGGAACCCAGTGGGGGAGGCATCCACAGGGACCGTACCCTCCTTCCCCTACCACCAACCTCTCGGAAGGACTTACGGACCCACATGTTTAACGTGATCGTACTCCGCGTGAACACGGCGGCTGTTTTGGCAGCGGCTGGAATCGAACCCGGGCCTACCGAGTGCAACTCCAGCGCGCTAACCAAAGGGCTACAGCGCCCCGGGGGTGGGGGTGTGAAGGTGACACGTGAAAATCGTGAAATTTATGGAGATTGTGCATCGGGTTAGACGTTATATTTTAAATTAAATGATTGAATTATGGTTTCAACTTCATTAAACTAAAACAAACTTTGTTAACTCAACGGGGTTGAGGGCGCGGTAGCCCAGTGGTTAGCGTGCGGGAATTGCACTCGGTAGGCCCGGGTTCGATTCGTGCCACTGCCAAAACTGACGCCGTGTTCACGCGGAGTACGATCACGTTAAACATGTGGGCCCGTAAGTCCTTCCGAGAGATTGGTGGTAGGGGAAGGAGGGTACGGTCCCTGTGGATACATCTCCCACTGGGTTCCGGGTTAAATTGGGTGAATAAAAAGAAAGTTATGGAGATTGTCGCGGAGGGCGAAGTAGCCCAGTGGTTAGCGCGCGGGAATTGCACTCGGTAGGCCTGGGTTCGATTCCCGCCACTGCCAAAACTGCCGCCGTGTTCACGCGGAGTACGATCACGTTAAACATGTGGGCCTGTACGTCCTTCCGAGAGGTTGGTGGTAGGGGAAGGAGGGTACGGTCCCTGTGGATGCCCCCCCCCCCCCACTGGGTTCCGGTCTAAATTGGGTGAATAAAAAGAAAGTTATGGAGATTGTCACGGAGGGCGCGGTAGCCCAGTGGTTAGCGCGCGGGAATTGTACTCGGTATACCCGGGTTCGATTCCCGGAGGAGGGAGGGTACGGTCCCTGTGGATGCCTCCCCCACTGGGTTCCGGTCTAAATTGGGTGGCACTTCCTGGCCGTCCAAATAGTTACCTTACAACTTTCTGGTAGGTCGCGCCAGCGAGTTTGCCACGGTCAGAATTTTCAAGGGTAGCGAACTGGCTAGTCGCCGAAGGCGGCTAGTTTATAATAAAAAGGATACGTTCAGTTTTTCTTTCAGGCATACTTCCGGGGGAAATTTTCTCTCCCCACCCCACGCAGACATGTTATGTTAACTTAGTAGATATTTATGTAAAAGCATTTAGATATATTTCATTGGCTTTCCAGCCATTAAGTCCTGAAAGCAACATTCATATGAGCACAGAAATGATTGTAGTGCGTTTTTCTTTTTTCTGAATTGGTCTCGCCTTCTATATATTGATGTACGCGTAGACAGCAGATGGGAATCCAAAGTATTTGCCAATGAGTAAAAAAAAGCACTGTATATATAAACCAGTCATTTTGGCGGAAATTCAAACAGTACGCCTCCTTTTTAACTTGTCTTGCTCTTTAACGGCTCCGACACAGAAGTGGTTAGGCTATCTGCAAGTGTGGTTACGGAAACGATGTAATTTGGTTGCCGTGAAGTGAGAACTCGCAGTGGGCTACCGTCAAATTAACCGGACGGTCTTTGTCTTACGACGGAAGGTAGGCCATTATATTTCGTTAACTACCGCTAGACGACAGTGTTACTTAAATTGTAACTTTTCAAATATATTTAAAAATAAATTATCGACAAAAGAGTCGAATTTTACGGTTTCTAGCTCCTACAAATGTATATAATACATTAAAATAGAGAGGGCTTGAAAAATGGGACGATTTCTTTTTCCATTTCTACTTTTTTGAAAATAAAATATAATAAGCTTTTTAAACTTTTTTTCTAAAGCAAGGAATTTGACCAGAAGTATTTGATCATAAAAAATTCTAATTAATGGACCAGAGCTGGAGCCCCCCCCCCCCCCTCGGTCTGCTGGGGGAACCCAGCCCGGCTATGACAGGAAAAATTAAGTGCATAGATGAGAGGACGGGGCTTGGAGAAGGCCCCCTTCCCCTCTAGCTTTACATGGGCCTATATGTGGTGCTTTATTTTGAAGAAAAAGAATGAGAAAAAAGGTACAAGTGACATTTTACTCCTCAGAAAAACTCTGTTAAAGATGTGAAGGAAAAATATTAAATGTTTACGTAAGTACTTCTAGTGAAGGAAAATGATTTAATAACATTAAATTTATGCTTAACTCATCTGTCAGTAAATTGTTTCTTCCATTTCATGATACTCAACCATTCAAGTCTATTTTTTTTTTTTAACAATTTTTAATATTATATATAATAATATATTTTTAAAAAAGATTTAATTATAAATCAGTTTCTCATTTTTTAAATTATTTAATAATGCATTTTTTATGCATATAACTGAATAAATTATTTTTCTTTTTATTATTAATTTTTTTTTTATAAGTGGCAAAAAGGTTTCCCATCTGTAAGTATTTAAAAATCTTAAGTATTTCTAATATAATATTTAGTAATATATTTTTGAAATGTATTTTTAAATTTATTCTTATAATTTAATAATTTAGTCTTATTTATTATATTTAATAATTTATTCTTTATACATATGATAAACAGTGAATTATTTAGAATTCTGAATAGTTTTCAGAATTTTAAATTATTTTTTTTCCTGCTATTCCTTTTGTGTAATGTTTTAAATTTGTGATTTAAAAAAAAAAAAATCCTATCATAGATAAAACATAATTATTTTATAACTTTTCTTTTTCAAGAAAGAAAAAAATTAAAAATAAACTACTTTAAAAACTTAAAAATATACTATTTTTAGATCTCACCAATGCATATATAACATTAAAATAGAGCTTGAAAAATGGAGTTTTTTCTTCCTATATACATATATACCTAGAAGTCTTTGATGTTGTTGAAATTATTTTCAATATTATATGTTAGATAGAATAATATGTCTAGCGACTTTTATTTATTCTTATATTACAGCTGCAGTCAAACATATGTTACACAACATGGCTATGAAAAGGGATTTAAATTTAAAAATAAATGAAAAATTCGTATACTTATTTCTTGCAGTCAGCATAATATCGACCTAAACGGAATGTAATGCACTACCTTCCACTGGAAGACAACCGTCCGACTAATTTGACGGAAGCCCACTTGCAGGTTTCCTACTGCAGCTCTATCCGCGACCGCACTTGATACCGCACTAAACACAGCCCCTAAATATAGCCCTCAGACATACAGGGTTCACAAAACTTCCGCAAACGCAACAGGTGGGCGAGGTGGAGGCGAAAGGGGAAATACTGTTACTCCCATCAATTCCTTCTCGATGGTCAAGATGTCGTCATGGTTACCCTTAGTTACTCCCTATGGTAACCTTTCTCGACCTTTCCCTGGTTGAGAAGTGTCCCATTGTCGTCACCACTGATGTCAACATTACAACGTGCTTCACGTTTTCTTTTCTCATTTAGCGAATTTATCAGTTTGGCATCTTTAATGGATGCCAAAGGAGAGATTAATTTCACATATTTCTGAGTTATTTACTTTATTTAAGCAGCATAAAATCATATTTCAGTCTATAAAACTATGATCTTTAAGCTAAACAGATAATTTGCATTTTATTTATTTAAAACCAAGGGTTTGAATATTTTAAATATGTATTATAAAACAAAAGTATCGCGAATCTGCGCCAAATCTGGAATCCAATTTCTGGATTCCTTTTCTTTGTAGTAGCAGCGAAATTTGTTTTTTGCAAGGTCTATTGAAAGGTAAGGTTGGCTAAAGATTGTACGCCAACAGCTGGAATTCTCCCCTCCCTTGGCGAATGACGTCACTGGTACCAAAGACAGGTCCGTAGCTTGGTTTTAAATAAATAAATTTGCATTTTATTTATTTAAAACCAAGGGTTTGAATATTTTAAATATGTATTATAAAACAAAAGTATCGCGAATCTGCGCCAAATCTGGAATCCAATTTCTGGATTCCTTTTCTTTGTAGTAGCAGCGAAATTTGTTTTTTGCAAGGTCTATTGAAAGGTAAGGTTGGCTAAAGATTGTACGCCAACAGCTGGAATTCTCCCCTCCCTTGGCGAATGACGTCACTGGTACCAAAGACAGGTCCGTAGCCCGTTGCTGTCATAAGAAATACATTGAATACCGCAGCAATTTTCTTAATTTAAATATACATCACATAGTATATTGAAATTTCTACCGAGTAAATGATAGATTACATTTCATTATTCATATATAAGAATATAATATTAAATAAAACTAGTTATGGTAAATTTTATTTAGGACTGTATTGTTAGAGTTGTTTTTAAGCATCTCTAACGATGATATTAGCAATTGAGCTGTTTAAACTATGCTAAAATATTTTCTGCATTTTAAAATTGTTATTAGTTTTTCTTTAATAAGTGCATAGTAAAATATCGGAGGATTTAGCTAAAATACAAGACACTATTATTCTATCTGAGACTAGAATAATAAGCCACCAAAACCTGTCCATTTTTATCGAACTGCTTTAAAATATCATGCTTGTAGACTTGACATGATAAAATAAATTAGAAGACAGTGAATGATTTGCTGAATATAATTCAAAAATAGTTTTCAGAATTATAGAAACAAATAAATATGTGACGTCCTTAAAGATTTCTGGCAGAAAAATGCTCGTATTATTTTTTCCGAATGCGAACAAATGTGGAAATCATATTTTGTACGATACAAAAGATCAGTACAATTATTTTCTTTAATTATGTATTATCATTGTTTCATGATGGTCAAAAAATTGAATTATTCAAGAAATTAAATGAGCACTGAATTTCATATAACGATAGGCAATTTTTGAATATGGGTACTTCATGATAAAAAAAATGTAAAAATTAAAAAAAGTAAAGGGATAGGACGAGATACTGATTAGATAAGTTCAGTTTTGACCAGATTTTGAAAATGCCTTTCATAAAGGAACGTCTACCGAAATTGTGCCTTATTTACGCTATATGTTTGAAAATCAATGAAAGCTAACACGTCCAACCAGTCAGTAGGTTTTAATCAATTGCGTCGACAGAAAAAATGGGGGGGGGGGGGCGATAATGAAATGAGTTGCTTCCTATTTCTCCTAATATCCTTCCTTCTAACTTCAATAGTTTTCGATAGGTTTCTGGGGGGGGGGGGGGTATATCTCCCAATACCTCTTTAGTGGCTTTACTAGATTTGATCTCACGATCTTTCAACTAATTCTGGCGTTACAAAGGTCAGTGATCAAATGACTGGGTTACGGATTTTCCCCTATAGGAGAGAAGGATAATTTTAAAATTGGCCATTCTATAAAGGAGGAATGCCTTCATGGAGGACATTTTAAGGGAAGGTGCGTCACATTTATGTTACATGTTAGGAAAACCATGAAAACCTAACACACGCAGCCCGTCAATTCCTAACTACTAGGTCATGAGTAAACCTTAAAATTTAAAGCTCTCTCTCCATTGCTTATTCCTCAATTCTTCACGTGAATGACCAGAAATTCTTTCAGCTTTTCTTTTCATGGCGTTTCTTTTCATCTGTTCATTTATGTGCCTTATTCGAAAGAAGGTTCTGGTTCTGGTATATGTTCTTACAACATCAAGAGCTATTTCAGGAAATTGTTCTTTTATTTTCAGTTGGAGGTTCTTTAAAATATTTCTTGAATTAGAAATAAAATTTCCGTGTAGTTTTAAAAAAATATCTTATAATTTGGTGACTGTTTCTACCCAGGTATCATGTGGAACAATTAAATCACCTCTTGATAAAGATTCAATCCATTTTTTGTCATTTTCGGATGTTGATTCCACTAGATACGAATAAGTTCCTAACTGCGCTTCTTTGTGACGATATGCCAAATATCCTGCAAAAAAAAAAACGCAAGGCTTCTTTTTCATTTACAACAGGACTGAAATGAATGTCATGTTGAGGCTCAATGGGGGGGGGGGGGGGGGGCAATCTGCAGTGATGCTGCATAGTCTTTTTCTTCTAATTTGAAAAATAAAGTCGCAGTTAGTGTTTGATCTTGGTTATTTTCCACACTTGTATTTATTGGCATAGGAAGCTTAGACCCAAGCAATAATGTTTTAAGTCGGGATTTGAAATCAGTAGTAAGAGGATGGTTATAAAATCGTACAAGACCTCTAATTTGGGAAAATATATTTTCTAAAGCATCTTGATTGACTCTAATTTGTCATTATGTATTTAATATTATTTTCTTTCATGTCATCATAAAGTCCTTTTAAGCTTGCTCTTGAAACAAGAATGCCTTTTTGGAAAGGCAGTATTGAAGTTTTAGAAATGACTCTGAGTTCCGTAATATCCGCTTGCATTTGACTTAGAATTTGCATTTTGGTCATTTATATTATTTCCAAAAGCTGAGCGCTTTGATTTATTTTCATCATTAGGAACGCGAGAGTTAAAAACATCGACACATTTTCCCATGCTTCGGAAAGGTCTGGCTAGGGACCAGTGACGTCAGTAATTCCAAGAACTCTGGACAGGAGTAGGTTGCCAGAAACGAATGGCCTACCTCTCTTACTTCCATTTACCTTGGTTTTTTGCGCGTGGTGAATTAATTATTGGTGAAACCGTTATTTTCATTCAACAAAGAAATAAAAAATTAGATTCGTAAGTAGCCCTGAGTGTCCTAATTGTTAAAATAAACTCTAACACAAATTTATTAAAATTAGAGTTTTAGTTTAGATGTTAATGAAAAAAGACATCACAGTAGACAGAGTAAGTGTTGCATTTTTCATTAATTTTAATTCGTGTATTTCTAATTGCTGAATATGGGGGGAAAAATAACAACTTTTATTTAGGTAACTCCGGTTATGTTTCTGATTTATTATTAACCACGTGTAAATATTATTAGTGTTATACAGTTTTCACTTCTCCATCTCTACAAGAATTTTGTTCGCTAGTTGGGGGTTTCAATTACAATTAAATTACAATAAATTATCAATAACAGATATCTAAGTTAGCAGGAATTTTATTTGTTATTTATAGTAAAATTGTTTTATTCATTCTTTCTTAACAATTTTTTTCAATTACTACCTTATTGATGTTTAAGTGTCATAATTAAAATGAGTTTTTTCAGAGGTAATTAATTTTTATGTTATCTCTGTATAATTAAAGTTATGTGATGTTTTTATATTTATATTGATCGAATTTTTTTATACCTGAAAATCTGAAGGAAGATTGAGTAGAAGGTAAAAATTTTGAAATGTAGGAAATAAAGGGTTTTATTTAAAACTTCTAACTTGTTCATGCATATTTAAAATAAAATTGTAATTGAAATTCTTTGTTCACTTGTTAGCTTTCAAAATGTAAGGGATAAAATGTTTTATTTAAAACATCTAATTTATTTATGGTTATTTAAAAATAAAATTGTAGTTTAAAACATTTTTCTTTGTTCAATTGGTTATTTATATTTTGCAAATATTAATAATTTAAATATTCTTAAAGTAATTTTTGTCATATTAGTTTAATATATGAAAAGTATTTCAAGATACTTTTATATTATACGTATTAAGGGTAACTTTAATTTCCTGATGAAATATTATATTTTTGATTTTTTTTTTTGTGTTTGTAATAAAGTCCTTTCAGCATGGTTTGTTAATTAAATTTTATTTTATAATTATAAGTATGAATTTAAACTTTTCCATAAAAGATGTCTACATTAGCAGATTAGTGATTGATCTATTAAAAAAAAATTCAATTGTTGGTTTTAAAGAAATAATTAGTTATATTTTAACTTTTCTCTCGCAAAGATCTTTAGTGTTTGCTTGCATGTTCATCAAATTGGTGTTTAGTCAATTTGAATTTAATATTTACTTGTCCTTGCAGCTTTTTAATAATTGGGAAGATTTAAGTATTTTATTTTTAATTTTTAATTTTATAATTTTTTTTTCAATAACAAAGAAAAAATGTTTTTAAAAAGAACTATTGTATAAATACTGTAACTATATTAATAATAATATAATTTACTAAAACATGAAATTTTGATCATATTTTATTGGCAAATGTTAATGTTTAATATCTTATAAGTTTGGGGTAGTTCAATCTTTTTTTCTGTTTTGCGCCAAATTATCAGAATCATATAATTACTTTCCCTACATACATATTATAATGCAGGGGTTGTCTGGATTTTTGGTTACTTTCGACAACCTATTTATCAAATGAAATTTGCTTGAGTCAAATTTGATTTTGACGTTCCATTTGAAAAATTTGTTTCGATATATAAATTCCCAAATTCTAAAGATCATTGTTTTGGAAAGACAAATAGTATAGAAATAATTTATTAGTTACATTTTAACTTTTCTCTCAAAGATCTTTAGTGTTTGCTTGCTTGTTCATCAAATTGGTATTTAGTCAATTTGAATTTAATATTTACTAGCTATTGCAGCTTTTTAATAATTAGAAAGATTTAAGTATTTTATTTTTAATTTTTTATTTTATAAATTATAATTTTTTTCAATAACAAAGAAAAAATGTTTTTAAAAAGAACTATTGTATAAATACTGTATACAGGGTGTCCCATGAAGATTGAAACACGCCTTAATTGTCTACCTGTTGGAGATAAGAGGGCAATGTTAATTGCAAAAATGTTGAAAGTAAGGTAGGAAATAAGACTACGTTAATGAAATAGTCCTCCCATTAATTTTCAAAAAGTTACACTTTTTAAATTTTTATACGACCCCCTGAGACAAATTTGGTCAATCAGAAAATTTTTATTTTTAATTCAACAAGATCATTAAAAAAATCTGCATGTCTGTATCTTTAAAATCAACTGAATTACGATAAAGGAAAAAATATGACATGCCTTTTTTTTTTTTTAATAATTTTTGGTGACTCTCTGGTGTTAAGTGGGGCGCTACACAAGACGTCCTTATCACTACTTTTAATTCTTTTATTCCCCCTGTCTTTTTGATTATGGTGCTGAGATTTTAATTACTGCCTCAAATAGTGTTTTGGCTAAACTTGATGTAGCTCAAAATAATGCCCTTAGACTCATCACCGGAGGTGCTTTTTCTACACCTGTCCTTGCTATGGAACTACAGACCGGTATTGACTGTTTATATGATCGACGGCTTTATGCAGCCATGGCCCTTCTTGAAAGACTACTACGTAAAGATGATTTTTGGACTGAGTATTGCCCAGGAACTCTGAGATTCTCTCTCTCTCTCTCTCTCTAAAGACTCATCATACCTTCTTATCAGAATTTCAAAAAATCTCTGATTCCATGGATATCCCAAATAGTAGAATCCCATATTCCAGACCATCTGTTTTTCCGGGTACGATGAAATATGCGGCCCCAGCTTTTGACCTTGTCTTTCCTGTGCAGAAGGGAGTCTCCACTCAAGCTGAACTAAAGGCTGCAGCTCTGGCCACTATCAGTGAGAGGTATCCTGGCAGCAATTGGATACACATCTATACCAATGGCTCTGCCGAGAGAATCTCAGGGCGTGCTGGCTCTGGTGTTTTCTCCAAACTTTTCTAACTTAAAGAGCCTTTAAGTTTAAATTCAGATAATTTCGACGGATAAATGTTTGCAATTTTTCTGGCTCTCCAGGGGATTCGGGAGAGGCCTGAAGAGAAATTTGTTTTCTTCATTGATTGCCAGGCTGCAGTTCACACTGTATCAAGTCATGCTCCACTGCTCACAGCCATTGAATTTCACTGTAAAAACATCATTAATACTCTATTGTCAAATGGAAAGAATATTGTTCTACAATGGATCTCCAGCCATTGTGGCTTGTGGGGAAATGAAAAAGCAGACAATCTGGCAAAAGAGGCATCTCTTATGGACCCACCTGTGTCGCCTGCTAATTTGAGAAATGTTAAAATTCAAATCAGGCAGAAAATTCGAAGTTTCTGAGCAACTGCCAGAAGAGAGCGGGTTGCGGGAAAATTTTGGAAGGCCTACTGACATCTTGTGGTCCAAGAAACCTTCCTAGGGCTCTTGGGGTTTCATCTTTCCGATTACTGACTGGACATGACTATCTGCGGGCGCACTTGCACCGTTTTGGACTCACTGACTCTCCCGACTGTATTCTGTGTGAGGAAAGTGTTGACATGAATGGCGGGCATCTCTGGAGTTGTTCTGCTCTCCAGGATGTCCATACTTCTTCTTACTTCTTCATAAAATCATTCTTCATTCGTCCATACTTCTTCTAAAAATTTTCTCCAGGGGTGGAGAGAGTCTTGACTCTCTCCACCCCTGGAGATACTTTGTATTTATATTGGACTGCAAGACTCCTTATGCTCGAGAGAGCAAATGATGAGGGACATAATTAAAAAGAAAAAACTTTTCCTTACCACGTGAAAGGCTGTTTCATGAGTGAAAATAAGGATCATAAACAAATTGACAATAGAAATTGTTTAGATAAAAAAAAAAGTACCTAGTTATTGAAAAGTACTTAAAATCCGTGATTGCATCGTGAACCTACGCGGAATTCGCAAAAATCTCTCCTATGTATTACCATCCAGTTTTATCTCTTTTGTGATATGTCACAAATTTACATTTCTAATTTGATATATGGTCCCTGTTCACAATGTTCAATTTTCAATTAAATATAACTCACTCAATTTTAAAGATACAGATATGCAGTTTTTTTTAATGATCTTGTTGCATTAAAAATAAAAATTTTCTGATGGGCCAAATTTGTCTAAGGGGGTTGTATAAAAATTTAAAAAGTGTAACTTTTTGAAAATTAATGGGAGGACTATTTCATTAACATAGTCTTATTTCGTATCTTACTTTCAACATTTTTGCAATTTACATTGCCCACTGATCTCCAACAGGTAAAGAATTAAAGCACGTTTCAATCTTTTTGGGACACCCTGTATATTAATAGTAATATAATTTACTAAAACATGAAATTTTGATCATATTTTGTTGGCAGATGTTAATGTTTGATATCTTATAAGTTTGGGGTAGTTCAATCCTTTTTTCTGTTTTGCATCTAATTGTCAGATCCATATAATTACTTTCCGTACATACATAGTATAATGCAGGGGTTGTCTGGATTTTTGGTTACTTTCGCCAACCTATTTATCAAATGAAATTTTCTTTAGCCAAATTTTATTTTAATGTTCCATTTGAAAAATTTTGATTTATAAATTCCCAAATTCTAAAAATAATTGTTTTGGAAAAGACATATAGCATAGTATACATTACGATTAGTATATACCAGAGATGAGCAGTATCGAAAATACATGTATTTGAAATACATTTTCAAAATACATTTGTATTTTGTATTTTGTATTTTAAACTGAAAAAACTAAAGTACATAACTCATAATTTGGTAAACTCATAATTTGGTGACCTATTGAAAATACATTTGCAGAGTATTTTGTATTTTCAAAATACTCCTAAGTACATTTCTTCAGATTTCAAACTATTGTGTTTAAACTGCAGATGAACGATTCCCAAAAAGGGAAAAGGCTAATAGTCATTGAATTTGTTTCTAATCTAAACATCCCTTTTCAACCAGGCCTGATAAAGATGTTAATTAATGGGATGTTTAGAGTTTGTGGTGACCTATGAAAAATATTGTTTCTGCTATAAAATTTACGTTTATATTGAAATTATATAATGATGTTGTTTGGTAGATAGCTCTTTTCTGTCTATGTGGGTGACGAAAAGCAGCATGAAGAGAGCTTGAACTTTCATTCTTTGTAGAAACAGAAGCATAGGCAATTCAAGTTCTACTGTGTGTGTATTGTATATATTTTTATATAAATTGAGAAGATGCAATGCAGTTGGTTATTGCATAGACATGAGAAAAGATGGAAGTAACTGCTGCTCATAAAGTAAATGTATTTAAGGAATTAATGGAATATGACGTGCATGGTATGCATTATTACATAAAAGATGTTTTTAAAGTGATATCTATTGATGATAATGGAAAAATATGGTGAAATGCCAATTATACAAACTAAAATGCATGGTTATAAATGAGACTTTTGAAACCATAACGAATTTTAAAATAAAACGCATCTAAAGGTAAAATTTTAGTTTTATGCAGTAGTACCTCGATTTCATGAGTATTTATGCTAGTCCCTTGGAATTTGTTTAATCACTGTTGTGCTATATCGTGCAATAAGTTTTATTGGTTGCAAAAATTTGCCATATTATTATTTTTAGGTAAAGTGTTTTCGTGTTTTCTTGAAACATCTATTTCTCAGGATCAGCTACAGATAGAGCTCAGATGATGACTGATTTGAAATTAGCATCATATTTCAAAGGGTTTGGAGGTTCACTATGGATTTCCACTTTGGTTCTTTTTCAATTCCAGTTCAAATATTGCCATTTTACTTGAAACATCTATTTTTCAAAATTGGCTATAGATAGAGCTTAGTTGATAACTGATAATATGGATTCCTATCAAATTGTAGAGGGGGTGGGATGGTTCACTAAGAATTTTTACTTCCTGTTTTTTTTTTCCACATCTGATTCAAAAAATTTTCTTAAAACATATATTTTTCAGAATTGTCTATAGATAAAGATAATGACTGTTATGTATTCAGCATCAAATCCTGGAGCGGGTCAGGGGTTCACTAAGGATTTATGCCTCCAGTTCTTTTTCACGTCCGGCTCAACAAAATTTTCTTGAAACTTTATTTCTTAAGATTGGTATAGATAGAGCTGAGCTGATGACTGATATGAATTCGACATAAAATTCGGGAGATGGTTGGGGGTTCATTGGGGAAGATTTCCACTTCTGTTTTTTTGTTTTCACTTGAGGCTCAAAAATTTCTTTTGAAATATCTATTTCTAGATGACTGATATGGATCACCGTCAAATTCCAGAGGGGGGGGAGGTTATGGGATTCACTAAGGATTTCCATTTACCGTTTTGTAGTTTACACTTCCTTTTTTCTGAAAATTTATATTACTATACTAAATATGCATATAAAAGATAATTAAGATGCTTAATAGTTCTGTCAAAAATGAATTCTGTCGAAAATTACCTCAATATGATAATTTCTTCATAAATTTCTTGTTTTTTATTATATGTTTGTCTGTTATATAAAATGTGTTCTTACATGGAATTATTTATTTTCTTTATTTATTATTACTTTATTAATTTGGAGATTTAAAATTTCAAAGAGTTTAGTCTTTTAAGTCATACTTTTTCGATAAATTTTGATCCTTTTAAAATGCCTATGTAAACAAATAGAAAGTAACAAATGCAAGGTTTGTTTATTTCTAATAAAATGTATATATAAATACTGCTTTTCACAGAAATCAGGACCAATACACAGCAATGTTTAATTTTTTAAAAGTTATTTTGTAAACCTAGACCGTGGCGCCTACAAATGGCATAGGGTTGCTAAAAGTCCACTGCCGGGAGAATGTATTTTGTATTTTGGATGTATTTTGAAAATACATGTATTTTGTATTTTATGTCCTAAAACCTATGTATTTTGTATTTTGTATCAAATTTTGCCCAACTCTGGTATATATCATGATTTTTGATTTTGACATTGGAAGAATTTATAATCGCCAACATTTTTGCCAAATCTTTTTTCTGTAATGAATAGGAAAAGTATTGTGATGGGGGTTGAAAAATTTAAATTCTAGTTTTTGAGGGAAAAGTATGGATTAAATATTCATGAACTGGAATCGAACATTTTTGAAATGATATTTGTGTGTCTGTGGGTCTGGATACAAATCTTGCAAATTAATGAAGTGATTCAAATGTAATTTGGTACGATTATTACAATTGGTGAATACTGAAACCTTATTAATTTTAAATGCAATACAATGGTTGAAAGACACCCCCCTTCCTCCAATTTTTGATTGAATTTTTGAAAAAATAATTAATCATTAGTATAATTAATAAATAATCATTTCAGATATAAATTTCCATTTGAAAACAAATGACACAAATTTTAATCAATTTAAATGCTATATCTTCAATATTGAGGTGCCACTTTATTGTTACGAAAGCAATTTAAAAAATAAATTAAAATTAACCAAAAAGAAATTAAAATAAATAAAAAATGCATTGATTAATTATTGTGATTTTGATCATAGCCATTGGCTAGATTGTGAAGTTTCTGGTCATATCAGGCATGTGATTAATTTGAAATATTGGAATCAGAATATAAGAGCTCATCTCAAAACTGTATATACTGATTTGAAATAATTTTGAATATTAATATTTACACAGAGTATAAAAGTAAATTTTGTGAATTTTAATCATAGATAGATAATTTTTTTTTTTAATTGAAAAACTTTTTAGCACAATTTTGAACTTAAATGAGTTAAATTCAGGAGCCTGTAAAATGAGTTGTAAAGATTCTATGCATTCTTTCATTATCCATTTAAATCCATGATTTGGGAATACAAACATGGGGTACATGAATGAAATTTGGAATTTGAGAATATAAAAGATAATACATATATTCTCATTCATATCATACATGGTTATTTTTAACACTTTACAACATAGTTGAAAAGTATTTATGATTTTGTTCATTCTGTCTGTCTGTCCGTTAGCACGATAGCTGCCATAAAAATGACTTTATCAAAATGAAATTTTAGTATGTTGTTGAGAAGGTTTGTGGGACATATGGGAATGAAAATGATAATATCACCTAATTAGTTTTGGATTGAACTCGGGTTGAAAAAATGAAATATGAGGGTCGAGGGTCACACTGAAATTTTTAAGGCAGGGCAGACGATATGCGCTATAAAAAAATTTTTGGTCGGAAATTTAAATTGAACTCCTTTATGACCGCAGACGATAATTTGTGACAACAATTATAATTTAACTATCGTAGAATAAATTTGGAAAGAAATGAAAATGGAGTATAGCTCAATAATGCGAGAGGATGTATAATATTCCCACGTGATTTGGAGCAATAGCGAGCCACAGCTAGAATCCTGTGTACTAAAGCTAAAAATTCCCATTTTTAATTATAGCCACTGACCGGTTGGTTCATGAAGTTTAATGGCCAGTTGCTGACAGGACAGCTGCAAAACGTGCGACGGTTACTTAATGTTATGCAAAATTGTGTTTAAGTATGTTTTATAATAATTTAGAAATGTGCTCTTATTTCTCACTTATTTATAGATTTATTATACAATAGACATAAGTCAAACAACCAATCCTCCTCCTCCTCATGCCTTCAGCTGGCGAGTATTTTATCAAGGTAAAGGTATCACTATATGTCTGTTGGCGAGAAAACTCAGCGGATCTACTTTTATACAATCTATTATTTGGAAGTTAAGGCGGAGGAGGAGGAGGAGGATTTTAAAAATCGGAGAACATTTAAGATATTGGCAAAATACAAATTTTATTATTATTATTATTTGATAGTAAAACAAGACAAATTCACAGAAATATTTTAATTTTTTAATGAATAATATTGTTAACATGCATTTATAATTGCTATCTTCTCGTTTTAAACATTTAGTAAATTTTCAAAACTTATTTTAAGTAGTTTTTATTTTTCCTAAAACTAATTCTTTTCTATAACTCAGTGTCACTATTACCACTTTTTCCATTTTTTAAAGGTTTTTCAATTTATCATTTAGCCATTTTTTGAATATTTTAAACATTTACATTCACTATTTTTTTTAACCTTGTTTTATATCTTGTCTATGATTTTCCTTATAGGCCTTTTCAGGTGTTTTATAGTATTTGCTTTCCAACACATCATAAAAAAATCATTTATCATGAAGCATTCAAATTCATTTGGAGGCAATTTTACATTCGTTTAAGTCTTCTCATCTTGATATTTTTATTTTTTACTTTCCCAAGCTGATGAAGCATTTACTATTATTTATTCCTCTTTTATTTTTAAGAAGTCCGTCCACCAATTTTTATTTAATTTAGAGGGTTTTACCAATGATTTTCGGCGATTTTTAATAAATTAATATTCTTGTTTTTATTTTTTGATCATTTTACTCAAATGTTTCAATCATCGCGATCGCCATATTTCGGTCTTTTTTCCCGTTATATTATCGGACGTTACGAACTCTTATTTTAAAATTTCCCCAATATGTTTATTTCATAACAAGTAAATTCTTTATCCTCTTGAAGAAATTCTATTTTTTTTCTTAATATTTCGACATTTTGAATTTAAAAAATGGCATTTCGTATCTCTAGAAATATGCCGTTTTACTGCAATACTGGAATTTTCCGATCAACGGAGAAAGGGGCGTAGAAGACCCAGGACACCCTAGGGTTTGAGCAGCAATTTGAGTAACCGGGGGGGGGGGAGAAAGGGGCGTAGAAGACCCAGGACACCCTAGGGTTTGAGCAGCAATTTGAGTAACCGGGGGGGGAGAAAGGGGCGTAAAAGACCTAGGACACCCTAGGGTTTGAGCAGCAATTTGAGTAACCGGGGGGGGGGAGAAAGGGGCGTAGAAGACCCAGGACACCCTAGGGTTTGAGCAGCAATTTGAGTAACCGGGGGAGGAGAAAGGGGCGTAGAAGACCCAGGACACCCTAGGGTTTGAGCAGCAATTTGAGTAACCGGGGGGGAGAAAGGGGCGTAGAAGACCCAGGACACCCTAGGGTTTGAGCAGCAATTTGAGTAACCGGGGGAGGAGAAAGGGGCGTAGAAGACCCAGGACACCCTAGGGTTTAAGCAGCAATTTGAGTAACCGGGGGGGGGAGAAAGGGGCGTAGAAGACCCAGGACACCCTAGGGTTTGAGCAGCAATTTGAGTAACCGGGGGAGGAGAAAGGGGCGTAGAAGACCCAGGACACCCTAGGGTTTGAGCAGCAATTTGAGTAACCGGGGGGGGGGGATGCGTGAACTGCCCCTGGCCGCGGGTAAGTTGAAAATGGAATCGATTTAACTTTGAATTTATAATAATAATTGTAACTTCTGAAAACACAACTAAGCAAACAATTTATGAATCCATACATAACTGTTTTATACATCGTCGATGAGAGATTAATAACTTAAAACAGGGTATAATCTATAAAAGGAAATCTAAAATTTCTCTGAACGAAAAAACTGCCGTGTATCCAGATTTTAAAAATTGTGAAATTCTCGCGATCTAGCTCTAAAATTAATACGAAGCATGTCCGGGATGCGATAGCATTCTGCAAACGCGCTATTTTAGCCACTGCTACACACATTCATAATTTCCATATGGTCGTTTATGGACCGCGCATATGTAGGTTGAAATAGAACAATAATACATAACATTGCAATATCAGCAATTCAGCTCCGAAAAGCATTCACCCATCCACCAAGGTTGATGTCCTTGATTCGTCGCCCGGCGCGCCGGAGCCTCAGCGTATTCTCGAAACTCTTTCATATAAGTTAATTCTTTTAATTTTGCATTATATGAAAAATACGCTATAATGAGTATTTAACCAGTAAATAAATTCACAAGCCTGAAATAGACCGGCCGTCCAAACAGTGACCTTACACCTTTCTGGTAGGTCGGACGGTCTGGGTCTCAACAAGCCTGAAATAGCGGGGACGAGTGTCACGCGCCATTTTTAATTTGGCAAGTGATTTTAATTCCGTTCGTGCATCCGCTTTCCGGAACCCTTTTAAATTGAGTAAGATGTAAAAATGATGAAATACCTATTAGTACACAGCGTGTAAAAATGGGGGGAACTCTAGCTCATTGTAGACAGCGCGGTTGAGCCCCCAATACATTGGAGAATAAAGAGACGAGTTTTTCCAGACGATACGATCCCGACGTCCAAGACTCTACGCCCCAGCATGTCGCGAAAAACACATGCAAGATTACGGGGAGGGGGAGGATAGGAAAGTAGACTGCACTCATTCTGGACAGCAAATGCAATAAATTACGATCGGCTCGTAGGGGAAAAGTACGGAAGAGTCAGTCCTTCTTTATATATTCTTTGTGTAGCGGTTGTATATTCTTTGCGTAGCAGATTTTTCTCACTCCACAGGTGGCATTGTTTAGAAGAGCCATAAAACGCCATCACACAGTTAGGCTAGGTAGTCAGGATTTTGTTAATCGCCATGTGGCGAGGGGGAATTTTAAACTTTACTACAGAAAATATGGGTTGAATTGCGGCTTTTAAAAGTTTTCGTATGTTATAGTTTTTCGAGAAAATTACGTACTTTACCATTTTTCAAAAAAAAATTCAAGAACTATTTTTACTTTTTAACAAATTCAAGGACTTTCAAGCACTTGAAAATCAACTTTTTTTTTCAAGCATTTTTCAAGGATTTTTACAAACGTACGAAACATGAAAGCTGTTACCAAATTATAGGTTTAAAGCTGTTACCAAATTAAAAGTTTAAAACTGTTATTTAAAGGTTTAAAGCTGGCTGTCACCCAAAGACGGATTTCACCCTATTTCTCGCATTCTTTTCTGTTTTCTCATGTACAAAATTTCGTTCGGATTGGTCGGTCCGTTCTTTGAACCTGGAAACTAGCAACTCTGGATTTTTCATGTTTTCTCCTCCCTCAGAAAAATCGGTGGTGGCTCCAGTCCGATGGAGCCGAAACGGTTTTGTTTGAATAGCATGTTCTAAAATAAAACTCAACATTCGTAATATGAAAATAAGACCTTGAACCAAAATCTGATTATATTCACTGATAGGGCTTTCAAAAAGCTACAAATTCTTATTTGTTGTTTCACTAGCATTTCTAATTTTTGCGATTATAAGCATTACAAACTTGAAAAACGTAAAATTTTCATACTTTTTCAATTTCAAAGAGATATTACTCGAAAACTATACGTGGATTTTTTTTTTTTTTTTTTTTTTTTTAAATAGATGGATTTAAAACTAAATTTCCTCACGCATATTTTTTTCGCCTTACTATTTAGATCTATATTTTATAGTTTCTAAGCTATTGAGTGAAAGTACGAAAAATTAAAAAAAAAAAACTAGTTCGGACAGATACATTTTAAAGTCCTCGATCCAAAATCCAATTATATACATTTGTAGGACTTTAAAAAAGGATACAAATTCTTTCTTATCGTTCAAAACTAGCTCTTTTAGTTTTTGAGGTATAAGCATTACAAACTTCAAAAACAGAACATTTTTAATCTTCTATAATTTGACAAGGCGATTACTCGAAAACTATTATAAGAGCTCTTTTTTTAATAATAAATATAGATATACTAAATTTTCTAGTACACATTTTTGTCGTTTACTATTTATATCTATTTTTTTTTTATCGTTTACGATATATTTCGAGGGAAATATAAAAAACTGAAAACAAACACTCGCTATTTTTTGAAGTTTTTAAGAAAAAAAAAGTTTAAAATATTAAAATTATTTTATATATTCTTAATGTGGACCCTGTTTCCTACAAAACAAAACAAAACAAAACAAAATATTTACATTTTTATCTATTAGGTTCAGGGTATAAGCGTCTAACGTGTTTATATTTTCGTAACGCTCCGTTTTACCACCAGGGAAATCGCAACCATTGATGTTATTTACATTAAAAAAAAATATTGGGGATCCGGGCTCTTCCGCAGCTCTCTCCCCCCCTCCCCCCCTTCCCCCCACTTGAATGCGTCCGTACCTAGGAACAAAAATGAATCTAGTGTTTTAAATTTAATCAATTAATTTATATTTCAATTTATTTACATGAAATAGAATCTCGACATTCTGACGCCGTGCACACATTTAATTCGACAAAAAAATGAAAATAAATAAAAAGTAAAAATAAAGCTTAATATTTTAATAGAAACTTGTTGCATTTTCGTTAGTAGATTTTTGGT
The DNA here is from genome assembly GCA_951213105.1 of Amaurobius ferox. Lineage (NCBI taxonomy): Eukaryota > Metazoa > Arthropoda > Arachnida > Araneae > Amaurobiidae > Amaurobius > Amaurobius ferox. The sequence continues at coordinate 66,324,576 of OX578135.1, read as the reverse complement.
AGATTTGAATTGCGAATTCCGCAGATTTTAGTAGATTTTTCACTGGCTGCCAATAGAAATGTCCCAAAAATCTGGTCACACTGTATAGCAGTAAATCTAAGAAACGGAATTAAACTCAATGCGTTATTACAGTAGTAAATCTTTTTCGATTTAAATCATAAAAAATCTGATGTGGGCAACACATGACTTTCCTTATATAATGCAATGAATTTACTACTTTTACAGTTAAAAAAATCAGATGTGGGCAACACGTGACTTTCATTATATAATGCAATGAATTTACTACTTTTACAGCTGAAAAAAACGTTATTCTTATAGTAGATACATATTCTTTCCATGATATTGAATTTCCTTCAATTAGTCGTCATTTTCATTGATTTAGCGTCATTTTTATCCATTTGGCGAGATTTTTGTTAATTTGACAACAATTAAAAATGTCGCCAAGTTGGCGACATTCCGCCAAATACGTCGCCAAAATCTCGCCACGCGTTATGGACGGAGAAATAACTTATTCTTACAGCAGATAGATGACTATTGGTGTTCAAATACAAAAGTATTACTCGAAGTATCTTTTTTCATGAATGGAACGAGCTAGATCCACGAGAATGATGTCACCCAATTTATCGCATGGTATTACATATGAAAAGTGAACATGTTTCTCAATAGGAAATATTTTGTTTTTATTTTATATGCCTTTTTATAATTTTTTTGAAAAATATGCAATATCTCGAGAACGGTTCATGTTAGCGTTCCAAAATTTATGCCAATCGTTTTCTAATGAAAAATTACATAAGAAATGTCTCTTTCCGTAACTTTATTAGTGGTTTTAATTTTTTGATGATTTTTTCAAAATTTTACTCTAAAATTTAGGGGGGTTCTGAACATTCGATTGCGTATAAAAACAATAGACTTCCAGTGTTTGCGAATTGTGATTTTTGTACCAAATTTCGTTCGAATCGGTCCATTCGTTCGTCAGTTATCGTCTCCACAGACCCACTGACACACACACACACACAGACATCACTTCAAAAATGTTTGATTCGTGATCAGGGATGCTTGAAACGTGCTCTCCCGTCGAAAACTCGAATTCGAATTTTCGACGCAGACTTGAATTTATTTTCTCTTTCTTTCTTTATTCATTAAATTGAGTTTTGTTGCACAAGAAACACGCATGCTTAATTGAAATTACACTGAATTTGAACATTTAATTCGATTTTCGTTTTTATTTGTTAACAACTGCACAACAACTTTTTATTTGTTAATAAAGTAATGGGGTTGGTCTTATTCTTTTTATCATAAAAAATTACGTACAAAACAAGCGTTTAATTGATACCTTTGAGCATACGTTATATTACTTTCCTTATATACATAATGTATAAGGAAAGTATTGTGACGGGGTCGAAAATTCGAATTCGAGTTTTCGACGGGAGAGCATGTTCAAGCATCCCTGATCACGAATCAAACATTTTTGAAGTGATGTCTCTGTGTGTGTGTGTGTGTGTGTGTGTGTGTGCGTGTGAAAGTGTGTGTGTGTGTGTCAGTGGGTCTGTGGAGACGATAACTGACGAACGAATGGACCGATTTGAACCAAATTTGGTACAAAAATCACAATCCGTAAAGGTAAACACTGGAAGCCTATTGCTTTTATACGCAATCGAATGTTCAGAACCGCCCTAAATTTTCGAATGAAATTTTGAAAAAATCGTCAAAAAATCAAAACCACTAATAAAGTTACGCAAATAGACATTTCTTATGTAATTTTTCATTAGAAAGCGATTGACATAAATTTTAGAACGCTAACACGAACCGTTCTCGAGATATTGTACATTTTTCAAAAAAAAAATATCAAAAAGTCATATAAAATAAAAAAAATATATTTCCTATTGATAAACATGTTCACTTTTGAATAGCATGCGATAAATTGGGTGACATCATTCTCGTGGATCTAGCTCGTTCCATTCATGAAAAAAGATACTCTGAGTAATACTTTTGTATTTGAACGCCAATAGTCATTTATCTGCTGTAAGAATAACTTATTTCTTAGTGCATAACGCTTGGCGAGATTTTGGCGACGAATTTGGCGGAATGTCGCCAACTTGGCGACTTTTTGAAATGTTGCAAAATTAACGAAAATCTCGCCAAATGGATGAAAATGACGCTAAATCGATGAAAATGACGACTAATTGTCGAAAATTCAATGTCTTGGAAAGAATATTAGTATCTACTATAAGAAAAACCTATTTTTTTACTGTAAAAGTAGTAAATTCATTATATTATATAAGGAATGTCATGTGTTGCCCACATCAGAATTTTTGATTTTTGATTTTTGTGATCTTTGAGGGCTATTTTGCAAAAAAAGCAGGTTGTGTTTCCGAAATCATACCAAAATCTAATCAGTACTAAAGCAATCGACTTATCTACCAAATACTTCTCAATTTTTTCAATTAGTTTCTTAGCTAGAGTGGATACATGCGATTTTTTCGGGCCATTTCGAAAAAAAGTCTGGTTCTATTATCTCAAATCATACCAGCATCTAATCAGCACCAAGATCAGCCACAAGTAACTTACCAAATTTTATGAAATTTGGTCTATTATTTTTCATTTAGAGCGGATACATACATTGCACAGACAGACAGACGCACACACAAACGTAACGCCTAAAATAGATTTTTCGTGTTCTAGAGGTCTCAAAACATGTAGATCCGTCGAAAACTCGAGTTGCGATTTTCGGCATGATTCCAAGACTTTCCCTATACATTACTATGTATAGCAGGGAAAGTTAAAATGCAATATCTGGACAACTGTATATAATATAAACAATGTCATTTGTATTTAAATAAATAAAAAAAAAAATCAATATTAAATGGCTATTTCTGTACATGTATTGGTAACATGAGTATTTTGTATGTCTTTTCAATTTTAGGAATAAATAATTGAAAAAGTCTTCTCCTGGTCCGACCTCACTGAAAATTAATAGGATTCTGGTGTTTACACGATTGAAATAATCGTACGACATTGTGTTTGATCGTTTCAATCTGTTCAGGAGATAGTGTACTCATAGATATTATTGAATTACTGGTATATACACTGGTATATTAATTACTGGTATATACTTGCTCACGCAAATCACAGTTAATCATTAGTATTTATTAACCATGATAGTTACTATTATATATTTCAATCCATATAAATTATTAACAAATAATTGCATATTTATATTTGTAAGCTAAAAGTTGATTCGGAAAACCATTTTGCTCCTACATTAACATTAATATATCATAATTACAATTATTTTAATATAAGCATTAACTAGTAGAAAAGCTGTTAATTAATCGAAGAAAATTTCTGAAAATTAATAGTACAAGTTAGCGCTTAATATTAAGTCTTAACTACTTGTCAATTGATTTTGACTTTATAATGTATATCAGTGAACCCAGCAATAATACAAAAGTACCCAAATACTATTGTCTTAATTTTTAAATTATATATTTAAATAAATTGATCATCAGTATTCACCACAAATTCATTTAAATTAAATAATCTTTAAAGCAAAATAATTTATAAAAGAAAATATTATAAAGAACATTTTTTATGCAAAATTTTGATGATATGTTGGATGAAATTTCATATCACTACTAAATATTTATTATTTTTATCAGAGGGGGTTAGTATACCTCTTGGGGGGCTTAGCCCCCTCTGGACCCCTTCCTGGCTACAGCCCTGCCACTTGGCTTACCCAAGATGAAATACAACACTCTTCCTTCAGGCATCTATGACAGAGCTGGAAATATGGCCGAGGATCTGATCTATTGCCAAATACCCAGAATTTTCTCCTATGAAAAAAAAAAAAAAAAGAGTCGGTAGACTGGACCCCCTGATGCGTTAATTGCTTTGGGACAACTGACCATTCTCAAGATCTTATCTCAACTCTGGGAGTGAAAAAGACACCGCTCTAGACAAAGAGATGGCTCACCCTCTGTGGAGAGACCTTGTTTCCTTACTGTACGCTTTCCTTACTGTACAAAGGCATTTATTTTATCACGTCAATGTTTGCAAATTTCCAAAGCTAAGTAGCAAAAAGTTACTTTTATTGCCCTGGAAACTGCTTTGTACCCCTCTCTTCAAAGTTGGGCAATTTATGTATTTATGTGAAGTACTATCTGTTATTTTCTCACCCAATATTCTAATTCGATGTTGATGGCATAGCAGCATAGGCGTGCGTAGATTTGTAGAAAAAGTTGAAGGGGAGGGGGACACAGTCAGTGCTGTATTTACGGGGGGGGGGGGGGGCATGTTCCAGACCTCAGCCCTTCCGGGATTTTTTCGCACTCTTTATATGACAAGCAGCATATTGTAGTGGGGGGAGGGGGGTACAGCACCTCTTCTTTAGCTCAACACCTGGATAATTCCAATTTTGCTTAGAATAATATCTACGGATATGTACCATGATAAGTATGTACAACCTAAACACAAAGCATTAATTTACATGGTAAAAAAATCCTGTTGAAAGCCACTATGACTGACATTGTTATAGATAAATATCCCTATTTTGTTGCAATAGAATAAAGGTCTACAAATAGGAAAAGAATGAAAACAATATATGAAATTAAGAATATTCTATTGCGCGCTCCTTTGGGACTAGGAAAGAGAATCTTACTATTAACCTGTGGAAGCCCATTTATGTTTGTATTTCCCCCTTATTCCGAAACAAATAATTGGTCTAACACCTCGCGGTGTTTCTGAAATGCAGCATTCGATCCGGAGAGTTGCAGGAAAAACTTGCAGTTTCAAAAATTCGAAAGATTCAAGAGATTTTTAAAAATTTAGAAAAACTTCTGAAAAATGGGAGAAATTGACCCCATTCCAAAAAACGTATCTTCATCTTCTTCCCCAATTTTCAATCTACGATCTCGATTTAAAAAAAGAAAAGAAAAGAAGCAATATTAACAGGAGCACATAACAGGAGAACATTAGTTTATCTCAACAGTGTCAACGCTACCGATTTCTTAACGAGATTCCACGAAGATAGTTCCTTCGGGGTTGCTCGTAGATAGATTTTACAAGTACGAGCATATAAGGTCTATGGCACAGAATACTATATGTCTGTGGTCTATGGGGTCACTGGCTAGGAAAGTTTTTAACGGGAGTAAATAGCTCCCTAGGGTCACAGAATACTATATAATAGTCTGTGCCTAGGGTATTCGCCATCTGGAAGAGATTATCTAGTCTCTCCTTGGTGCGTTCGTCACAAGGTACTTAAACATAGCGTTCGTCATGCCGTTTAATTCAGTTGTTGAGAGACCTCCGTTCCCCGAGTCCGAAAAGTTGGGGGGAGACACGTCCTCCTGCCCCCACCCCTCTGGTTTCTACGCCCGTGGATAGCGGATTCCTCGTACGTAAGGCTCCTATATATACCTATATAGGATAGGCTCCTATATATACCTATATATCTATATAGGAGCCTTACTCGTACGTTTCGGACACAGTTATTTTTCCCTTTTTTGAAACATGAAATCAAAGAAGTAAAACCAGTTCCTTGACGTATCACACATGTTTAATTTTTACATTTCTTTGAGAGGGGGGGGGGGGGGGGTATTGTTTAAAACAACTTGCGTTTACTTTTTATCCATTCTATACTTATAATTTCATACTTACGTAAAATACGATATTCCATCATAAAAAAAAATTTATTATAAATTCATATGCACAAATAATGCTATAAAAATATTTTTTCCAGACACCTTCATGGGCCTCTATTCTATCATGGGCCCCACTATCATAGCCCCAACTGACTACCCTTTGTGGAACCCTGAGAACCAGGGTAACCCATAGGTGACTTATCTACAAAATTCTGTGAAATTTGGTTTATAATTTTGCTATAGAAATATAATATAGAGGCACTCTAGCTAGCTAAAGTGGATACATAAAATTTTTGCGGGCCATTTTGCAAAAAAAAAAAAAAAAAAAAACATGTTCTTTTAGTCCGAATCGTACCAAAATATAATCAGCACCTAGGTAAATCACAAGTAACTTACTATAAAATTTGGTCAATTAGTTTTTAAGTTTGAATGGATACATACAATTGCACAAACAGACGCGCGCGCGAGCACACACACACGCTAAAAATAGGTGGTTTTTTTTCGTGTTCTAGGGTGCTCAAAACGTGTAAATCGGTCGAAAACTCGAGTTGTGATTTTCGACACGATTCCAATACTTTCCCTATACATTATAATTAGGGACTAAGTACCGGGGGGGGGGGGCGTAAGGATATACACCTTCGACTCAAAAGAATCGGAAAATATGGCAATCACTCGGAAAAAATCCAAATTAGAGTGGGTTTTATTCATCATAAATTTCACTATAAAATTTATTACTTTCCCTGCAATACATGGTAATGTATAGGGAAAGTATTGGAATCGTGTCAAAAATCGCAACTCGAGTTTCCAACGGATATACACGTTTTGGGACGCCTGGAATGCGAAGAAACAATTTTTAACGTGACGTTTATCCGTGTGTGTGTGTCTGTGTGTGCAATGTATGTATTCACTTTAACTCAAAACTAATCAATCAAATTTCATAAAATTTGCTAGATAAGTACTTGTGGGTAACCCCGGTGCTGGTTAGATTTTGGTACGATTCGGGATAAACGAGCATGCCTAATTTTGCGAAATGTCCCGCAGAAATTGTATGTATCCATTCTATCTGAAAAACTAATAGATCAAATTTCACAAAAATTGGTGGTACTTGTAGATTACCCTGGTGCTGATTAGATTTTGGTGCGATTCGGGAAAAAGAAAATCTGCCTTTTTTTGCGAAATTGCCCTCAAATCTAAAATATCCGATCTGAAATAAAAGACTACATGTGTTGAAATGTATCAATTAAATGCATGTTTTATACGCAACTTTTGATGATGAAAAGAATAAGACCAACCCCATTACTCCAGGACTATTCTCGAGATATTAAAGTTTTTAATTTTGGGGAGCTGAAGACGTTTTTCACTGTAGTGAAAAACTACTTAATGGAAATTTTTTAATTTAGTAGTTAGTTCCTTGAGGATAATCTGATACTGATTAAATGTTGGCAGGATTCGTAAAAATATAACCGACCTTTTTTTGTGAAATGGCCTGCAAAGAAAATAAAAATCTGAAATAAATGACTAAAATTGTTGAAATAGATTATTTAAATACTTGTTTTTCAGGTAAATTTTAACAACTATAAACGAATAAGTTTGACTGTAGGATGCACCATTCTCGAGTTATGTAAATTTTCTGAAATTTTGCGAACTTGAAGAATTAAGTTGCTAAATGAAACGAAGATGCAATAAAACGGCAAAATGGATATAATATCAGAAAAGTAAGTAACCATGTTATTCTCTGCAGTTAAATTCAGTTTAATGTAAAACTAAATAAAAAATAACAAAATGAATTTGAATCTGCAGGAAAAGTCATGTGCTACCCACGTCAGAATATGTTTCTTTCCCTACAATATATGGTAATGTGTAAGGAAAGTATTGGAATCATGTCGAAAATCGCAAATCGAGTTTTCGGATCTACACGTTTTGGGACCTCTAGCACAAAAAAGCTATTTTTAGCTTGACGTCTGTGTGTGTATCTGTATGTGTGTATGTGTATCTGTGTGTGTATATATATGTGTGTATGTGTATCTGTGTGTGTGTATGCATCTGTGTGTTAGAGTGTATGTGTATCTGTGTGTGTGCATCTGTGTGTGTCTGTGCATCTGTGTATCTGTGTCTCAGAGTGTGTGTGTGTGTATTAATGTAGCTATCCACTATAATTCAAAAACTAATTGACCAAATTTCATAACATTTAGTAGATAATCACTTGTGAGTTTCTCTGGTGCTGATTAGATTTTGGAATGCTTCGGGAAAAAAGAACTTGCCTTATTTTTAGAAATGGCTCGCCAAAATAGTATTTATCCACTCTAGCTGGCAAACTAATAGAACCAAATTACACAAAATTTGGTAGATAAGTCACTTACTTGTGGGATACCGTGATGTTGGTTGAATATTGATTCGGAAAAAAAGAATCTGCCTTATTTTGCGAAATGCTCCGCATATCTAAAATATCCGATCTAAAAGAAAAAGCTACATATGCTTAACTGTATCAATTAAATGCTTGTTTTATACGAACATTTTGAGGACAAAAAAAATGAAACCAACCCCATTACTCTAAGTCGGACCATTCTCGAGATATTTAAATATTTAATTTAAGGACTGAGGACGTTTTTCACTATAGTTTAAAAAACTATTTAAAGAAATTTCTTAAAATTTAGTCTCTTGACGATTATTCTGATGCGGTTTAGAATTTGATATGATTCGGAAAAATATAATCGAGTCTTTTTTGCGAAATGTCCCGCAAATATATAGTTGTATAGTTAAGTCAATAGTGATATTCTGAAATAAATGACTAAAATCGTTGAAAATATTAAATAAGTACTTGTTTTTCAGGTAAGTTTTGACAACAAAGTGAATAAGACAGACATCATGACTGTAAGATGAACCGTTCGCGAGTTTTTTTTTTTCTTGTAGTCTTGAAGAGTTGAAAAATGTAAAGTGAATTAAGTTGCCAAATGAAACGAAAATGCATTAAAAAGTCAAACTGGATATAATATCAGAAAAGTGTCCACGTTATTTTCTACAATTAAACTCAATTGAATGCATAATGAAGTAAAAAATTACCAAAATTAATTTAAATCTGCAGGGAAAGTCATGTGCTGCTGACATCAGATTTTTTACTTTAATTTGAATGTCCACTATAAAATCCCCAATTCTTTGGTGAAACAAAATCCTTCACCTCCATGTGGAAGCAAAGCCATCTGGTTTTTTCGCGGTGTCATAAATTCCACTCAAATACAAATGAGCCACCTGGGAGAGGGTGATGACAAGGAGGATGGTCCAGGATCACCAGGATGTCCCCAATGTCTGTCAGCATTTTTATTGAAGATATTGCGAGACGCAGATCTCCGGGAAGTAATTTAAGCTCTTCCAACAAAACTTTTCTTCACTGTGCAGTAGGGAAAACAGCGTGAGAGAAATACTGAAAGGCATTGTCCGGGCATTTGGAAACTAAGCCCAATTTGTGTTCACTTAGAAGTGCCTTTAATTGGGCAAGTAATTTATGACTGTCAGGAAAATGTCATCTCTATAGAATGCTGAAAAGCATGTGACCTTCATTCTGCCAAGTCCAGATTGCTTCAATTTTTCGCAGAGCAGAAGGAGACTAGACCAGCTTCAGCCACGTGAGGTCAGGTAGTACTTTTAAATTACTTAAAGGCATGCATAAGAATCGTTTATATACGTTTCTTATATTTGTTATTATTTACTTTTATTGCTTTGTTTAATTTTACTATAAAATTTCTGTGCTTTTTAAAGGTATCTTTTAACAATTCATAGCTAACTTAAATAAATTTTCAGCGGCAAAACAAAATAGCAAATTGTGAAAGAAACACTAAACTATACAAAAAAATCGTCAGTGGTTCCAATAAAGGGCAGAACGGGCCGAAAATTCAGATTCACCCTGCCCGGCCCGACAGTACAAATACTTAAAACCGGTCCGAAGACCATTGAATCTAGACCTGATTCGGTCCAGAATAATTTATATTCATATGTTTGTTCTAAAACCATGAATGAACGTGTGAAAGTTTTCTGTGAAGAATTGGGATTCCGCAAATGCGCCGAATTGCCAACAGAGGCGATTCTCCGCCAAGTATGGTAGTCCGGATATCTCTATGACGTCATGAATCGGGGATTATTTTTTGTGCATTGTCGGCAATGCAGCGATTTCGGTACAAATATGATCACTATCTGAATACGTGCAGTGCAATGAATTGCAATATAAATAGTACTAATTTTACTGATGATTATATAGCTGGATGTCTCTTCTTTATCTTTATGATGATGGTATATTTAAAAACAAGGAATGATTACTTGATTGAGTTTCATTTAGACACATTGATAAGATATTAATTATCAATATTGATTGATGTTGAACGATTGATCGACATTGAAATATTGATTAAGATTGAAATATTGATCGAGCAACCATAATGTTATGGTTCATTAAATTATTCATTTATAATTAATAAATATCAGATATAATTAATAACAATTAAACGAAAAGCTTAGTAGATTATAAATAAGGGGTATTGCTATTGGATTTTGAACTATTATCTTAAAATATCAAGATTCATATACGTAGCCAGAATTTCAGAGGAGGGGGGGGGGGGTTAAAGATCGAATTGAGAAACTTTCAAGGAAAACTTGATACAAATATGGATATTAAATATACTCGTATGTTTCAACAATGGGTGGAGTGGAGATGACGCCCAATCTTCACTGCTTACGCTAATGGTATGGCTTGAACGAACTCTGTTATAATTAATATTTTGGATTGGTAAGAAAATACCGTTGAACGGAGAGCTTGGTAGATTATAAATAAGGGGTATTGCTGTAGAATTTTGAACTATTATCTTAAAATATCATCAAGATTCATATACGTAACCAGAATTTCAGAGGAGGGGGGGGGGGTTGAAGATCGAATTGAGAAACTTTCAAGGAAAACTTCATACAAATATGGATATTAAATATACTCGTATGTTTCAACAATGGGTGGAGTGGAGATGACGACCAATCTTCACTGCTTACGCTAATGGTATGGCTTGAATGAACTCGGTTATAATTAATATTTCGGATTGGTAAGAAAATGCCGTAGGTTGAACGGAGAACTTGGTAGATTATAAATATGGGATAATGCTATAGGATTTTGAACTATTATCTTAAAATATCCGTGCAGATTATAAATATTAGATAATGCTATAGGATTTTGAACTCTTCAAAAATAGCCGCAGAGATTATAAATATTAGATAATGATGTAGGATTTTGAACTATTTTTTTTTAATGGAGTCTGGTGTGGCTGCACGTAGCTGAAGAAGAGCTCATATAAATGCGAAGCCAGTCAGTTCATGGATGTTGCAATATGTACAATTCTACTTAAATAATAAAATAATGTATATATATATTTTTAAGCAAAGTTTTTAAATTTTACTTGCTTTTAACTTTTATTTTTTAAATGTTCTTTATGAGATAAAGATTCGCTTAACTTTTATGAAGCAAAATCATTGACCTTCACACATCCGAACCCTAATTCATCATTCAATGACACCGCCGTGTGTCTCTGAATTTCATTGGGATGTGGGTGGTCTGACAATTCTACATTCCTTGTCGGTTTTCCTTATTGGAAGAAGGCGCAAAAACAACACATTTAGGTTAAATAGTTGGAGAAACCCTATGGATCCATTTAAAGTGGTGTCTTTAATTGGTCAAGTGATTTATGACTTTCAGAAAAAAGAAGTGTCACTGCTCTGTTTTCTCCTTTCACGCAAGTCTGTTTGTTCTTTGCCACTAGTACTGTGTATTTCAGGACTTTTTGGCCCGAGGTGAAGGGCGATTTTTCCATAGACGTAAAGGATACCATATGTGTCTATGGATTCAGCAGGGTAAAAAATTACATAAAATTTTAAAATGTAATAAATATCATTCAATATGTGTTCATATGCGATATTATGTGAGAAATTTGTTACCATCATTCTCGTGGATATAGTATATTTTATTGACGAGATAGTTTTTGACTAGCTTTGTATTTTGATAACAAAAAACTTGTCAATAGTAATTTATTTCACGGTATGTTTATTAGCAGTTAATTGCATTTTTATGAGGATTTTGCGGCTGAGTGTCACTCTTCTTAGATTCATAAGTTGCCCAGAGCGGCCGATTTCATTGACAAAAACATTGCACTATGGATCTTGTACATCATAAACATTCAGACTTTTAGTGCTCCTACTCCGCGTAGAAACGAGGGGGGGGGGGGGGGCGTTAGTTGGTGTCTAGGATCGAATTCGGGTTCTCCTCGTACGATCTTCTCTTCATAACCACTAGGCTATCCCTGCGCTCTGTATTATGTTCAAATATGCAAGTATAGGGACATACATAATATTCCGATAAAATCTGACACATTCAAGTTTCGTCACTTCCCGGCCGTCCAAACAGTTACCTTACACCTTTCTGGTAGGTCGGACGGTCTGGGTCTCAACAACAACAACATTCAAGTTTCGTAGATTAATAAAGAATTTTACTATTTTTGTTTTCAATCACATTAAAATGAAATTATCTAATTCTCTAAAAGCTCATATTAATCCGACCATGATGAATACAAATTTGGAATTCGCTTATCAAACTAACCTTTGGATGCTGAAAAACAGCTTATCAAATTTTGGCCTGTTTTCCCTGCTAATTTGCTTTTATAATTCAGGTCGGAGGCTTTGCCACAACATGATGCAATTGAATAGTCATGGGTTTTAATGTCTGAAGAAACTAAAAGGGGACATGCGCAAATTTGCGCCCATTTTAAAATATGGTTCAATAGATATGCCGGAATAATTAAACGTTAATGAATGATGAATCCCCATCTTTATTCAAACAGATACTTTTTAATTGTTAATCACTTTCAAGCATAATTTTAAATTGTTTTAGTTTTTAAAATATAAATTTCAATTTTCTGTTAAAATGCTTTTGATTTAAAAAAAATTGTATATATATATATATATATATATATATTCACTTCTTGTGTTCCTTAAAATTCTGTTAATGTCGAAATACAATTCCCTTATAGGCGCTTCAGGGTTTTATTTTTGCCATTCAAAATAAAACCATTCTTGGTCGCATATGACCAAGAATGTTGTGATAGCTAAAACTTAATTTATATTTTTTAGTGAATTTTACTAATTTTACTAATATTTTAATAATAATTACTCCCCTTGCCCTCCCTAGGCGCCTATGCCGAAGAGGCTAATGACGTTACGAAGACAAAAAATCTATCGCGGCTATTTTTCGCAACAGTGATTAAAAATATTAAGTGCCATGATTGTTGAACTATAAGTCACCTCTTTTACGCATGATTGTATCAGATTTTGTCCTATGATAGTATGTTAAATAAATGTGAAATTTCCACGTTTTCACTCGAATTTAAAGAAATTCTATCTAGTTCTAGAATTTTCGTTAGCAAAGCTGGATACAAAGTTTTGCGAAGATACATAAATATTTGTAGCAGCTGCTATCATGTACCTAAAAAATCGACTACAGACACATACATCAAATCCAAAATAGCCAAAACGTGTTCAGGAAGTCTTAAAACATATATTGTCATCAAATTTCGAATTCGATAATTATCATAAAAACAATACAAATTTCGAATTCGAAAATTGTCGTAAAAACAATACAAATTTCGAAATCAAAAAATTATCATGAAAACAATTTTAGAATTTAACCTTAAAATCTATATCGTCGTTGTGTCAAATGTTTACAATTATAGAATGTTACCTTTCAATTTAAAGGGTTTGAAAAAAATATTTCATACCAAGCTTGACAATGCATCCCCCCGAGAAGAGGGAGGTAACTCCCCCCCCCCCCCCCCCCCCGAAGGACTAACAATGTCACGAATACAAAAATTGTATCCCGGCTATTTTACTAATTATTTAAATTAAGTTTCGTGATCACTGAGCTTTAAAAAAAAACCTTTAATGCATGATAATGTCAAAATTTCTCCTATGCTACCATGTTAAGAAAAAAATCTGATGTGGGCAACACATGACTTTCCTTATATAATGTAATGAATTTACTACTTTTACAGTAAAAAAATAGGATTTTCTTGTAGTAGATACTAATATTCTTTCCAAGATATTGAATTTTCGACAATTAGTCGTCATTTTCATTCATTTAGCGTCATTTTTATCCATTTGGCGAGATTTTCGTTAATTTGGCAACATTTCAAAAAAGTCGCCAAGTCGGCGACATTCCGCCAAAATCGTCGCCAAAATCTCGCCAAGCGTTATGCACTAAGAAATAAATTTTTCTTAAAGCAGATAAATGACTATTGGCGTTCAAATACAAAAGTATTATTCAAATTATCTTTTTTCAAGAATGGAACGAGCTAGATCCACGAGAAGGATGTCACTCAATTTATCGCATGGTATTACATATGAAAAGTAAACATGTTTCTCAATAGGAAATATTTTTCTTTTTATTTTATATGACTTTTTGATAATTTTTTTAAAAAATGTACAATATCTCGAGAACGGTTCACGTTAGCGTTCTAAAATTTATGTCAATCGTTTCTAATGAAAAATTACATAAGAAATGTCTATTTGCGTAACTTTATTAGTGGTTTTAATTTTTTGACGATTTTTTCAAAATTTCATTCGAAAATTTAGGGGGGTTCTGAACATTCGATTGCGTATAAAAACAATAGGCTTCCAGTGTTTACGGATTGTGATTTTTGTACCAAATTTGGTTCGAATCGGTCCATTCGTTCGTCAGTTATCGTCTCCACAGACTCACTGACACACACACACACACATACACACATACTTTCACACACACACAGACATCACTTCAAAAATGTTTGATTCGTGATCAGGGATGCTTGAAACGTGCTCTCCCGTCGAAAACTCGAATTCGAATTTTCGACCCCGTCACAATACTTTCCTTATACATTATGTATATAAGGAAAGTAATATGAAATTTTGAATAAATTTGCAAGTTCTTGGTGGAATTTAAAGAAATCTATCTAGTTCTAGTTTGAATATAGTTGCGTGGAAATGCATTAATATTTGCAGCAGCTATCGTGTGCACAAGAAATCGACCACAGACAGATATCTAAAAATAGTTAAATCGTGTTCCGAAGGTCTTAGAACAAATATAGGCATCAAAGTCTCGAAATCAAAAATTTTCGTGAAAACAATTCTTTCTCAGTACAAACATAAGAAAGTGAAGTTAAGTGTAATATTAAGAAAAGAACTCAAGTTAACATCATGCCATTACCTTTTAAATAAAATTATATTATAAAATAACTATTTTTGATGAATTTTAAGATAGTTAAACTTTTGTATTTTACAATTTGTTTCAAAAGTTGAGAACATTTCTCTGGTTCAATCTCCCTGAAAATAGACCTTTTGCGTTTGCAGATTGAAATAATTGTACACGATTTTATTTAAATTTATGCAAAATATATCCTGTCAAACAGGCAGGACACATAGACATAATTGAAGAAAAAATAATTTTTTCTTATTCTGGAATGCTCAAAATTTGAAAATTCGTCTATTCCAAGAGGAGTTTTGAACCTGTTACAATACTTTATGTTTACATATACATTGCATTATTGAATAAGTAAATTAAACTCTTACCTCCTTTTCTTTCAGTTTTAGTGGACTATGTAAGCAGTTACTTAGAGTCTCTTAGAGTTACTTAGAGTGCCGAAATTATTTAATTTGTTAAAAATACAAAATGGTGTCTCTAAATTCATCGCTAAGACAGCAAATCCGCTACAACATTTAAATTCTTTACTAAGAATTCCTTTTAGTATCGAGCCATCTATTTCAATTTTTATGGAGTCTAATCATTCTATATGGTTTCAAGAGTATTTAGCCAAATCACAAGCTTATGCTTTATTATTTTTCGTGCGCTTTATGGTTTTCAAGTTTCTTCATTAAGAAGCTAATTCAGTTTTTCATTATAGAGAATTATTGCCACTAACGTCAGTGAGAACGCTGTTCTAAAAAAATTATTTATGAGCCAAATCACACATTTTCCCTTAATCATGAAAGAAATGCCTTTTTAACACTTTACAACATAGTTGAAAGTGTTTATGACTTTTTTACCGCTTTACAACATAGTTGAAAGTGTTTATGACTTTGTTCATTCTGTCTGTCTGTCTGTTCGTTAGCACGATAACTGCCGTCAAAATGGCTTTATCAAAATGAAATTTTAGTATGTTTTTCAGACGGTCTGTGGGACCTATGGAAATATAAATGAATAATATCACCCAATTAGTTTTTTTTTTTAACCCGGGTTGAAAAAATGAAATACATTGAGCCCTATGGGACCTAATTTTTCAAACATTTTTTAAGCGAATTTAAAATTCACGAATTGCTTCGAAAGTTTTAGAAAATATTCAAATTATCCCATAAAATATATAAAAAAAATTTCAGTAAAATATGTTAGTTAGTTTTATAAATAAAAATTATTTAATATAGGGAGAAAAACAAATTCAATTAAATTCTGACTCTCGTTATATCCTCCAGAAAGAAAAAAGTGATATACTATATAATAAATATCTTTCCAAGAGTTTAATATTTTACATATGAGAAAGGTTTCACATTTTAAAATAAATATGGTAGATAACAATTTTTCAAATTTCTAAATAAAATAAATTATTATAGTATTGTGATGAATGAAACGATTAGAAAAATGTTTATGAATGAAATGCTGCTTTTATATAGAGGCGATTTATATTTCGATGAAGTCATTTGAAAAAAGTTTATTTGTTTTCGATGATGTTTTCAAATATAATAAATTATTGTAGTGTTATGATAATTTTAAAAATATTACCGAGGAATGTATCGCATTTTAGAGATGTTTAAACCAGGCAATTTATATTTCAATGCCGTCATTTGAATGAAGTTCATTTTTTTCTATGAAAAAAATGCAATACATTCCTCGGTAATTTTAAAAATATTACCGAGGAATGTATTGCATTTTAGAGATGTTTGTATAAAATTGCATTGAAGTTGGAAAGTGTTTCATAATCAATGCTTTAAGCATGATTGATCTTTCTAGTTTCAATAATTCATTAAATTGAGTTTAATTGCACAAAATAACAGCCATAATTATTTTTAATTACATAAAATTTGCTCTTTTAATTCAATTTTCGTTCTCATTGGGTAACTGGACTTATTTTCAAAGGTCGAGTAACGAAAATGCGAAAAAACAAAAATATCTCGAGAACGGCAAGTCCTAGTGTAATGAAATTGGTCTTACACCTTTCATCGTTAAAATTTACGTATAAAACTAGCATTTAATGGATATATTTGAGCATAAGTAGCTTTTAATTTTAGATTTTTACGATTTTTACGGGCCATTTCGCAATAAATACCAGGTTATTATTTTCCGAATTGTACCAAAATCTAATCAGCACCACCAAGGTAATCCACAAATGTCTTATCTACCAAATTTTATAAAATGTGATCTATTAGTTTTTCAGCTAGAGTGGCCCGCGAAATGGCCCTGAGAAATTTCCTGCATCAGGCAATTTTTGCTGGTCATTTCACAAAAAAGTCGCTTTCTTTTATCCCGAATGCTAGACCGGCCACAAATGATCCATCACTGTCAATAGGGACGTCACCTTCGAGCTCTCGGAGGTGACGGATGGGGATCATTGTCGTGGTCAGCGAGGACCAATTACAGTCCCTTAAAACCCGCCCAGAAACATATAGTGTACAAGAGATCCAATGAAGGATTTGTCTACCTTTTACTTCTATCCGTGGACCTGCATGTGGAACTGTCCAATGAAACTTGAAATAGGCGAGGGGGGTAGGGGGCGCTTTTAAAGAGACTTGTGGTAATTGTTTCGGGTCAGTGCTGTTCAACGCTCTCTACCCGCAGAAATGGAATCGTCTGATAACCGGAAATGAATTGGATATAAATTAGGAACCCCATTTCTTTACAACTCATTTCCTTTAAGATTTTCCCCGAAACTGCTCGTTGATATTACTTGACATTATCGGACCAAATGTGGTGTTTGTATACTTTGATGATGAAGGTGATCTGTGATCGAGGCATGTGTTTGGAGTGGTGCGACCAGCGTCGTCTTACCCCTACGACAATGAAATGTACTGAGGATCATGAAATGAAACTTCATTTCAGATATGGAGATCAGGCAGGACTCGGAACATTTCTTTGCCGTTTAGGGCATATTGACGGCAAAGACCAGTCTGTGTCACGAATTAAAGGTACGCAGTTCTCCTGTGTTCATGTCCCATCCGAGAAAGTCCTCTACATCACAATGTGCTTCGCAAATGATTTCACTGTTTCGCAAACTATCCTCCAAACCTCGTGGGAACAGAAGACGTCCAGTGAAACCATTTGCGACTGGTACAATTATTGCCGGCAGGCTGTTTCCTCTTACATGCTAGAACAGCAAGATAGTGAATGTCCGATTGGTGGTGTCGGAAAGACTATCGAGCTGGATGAAAGCAAATTTCGTAAGAGAAAATACAACGTGGAGCGGATTAAAGAGGGACTTGGGTTCTTGGTTTACATTGAATGAGATTCCAAACGGTTCCGTCTGGAAATCTTGCCCGGGAATAAGCGTGACACTGCCACGCTTATGCCTCTTATTCGTAAGCACGTTGCTGCCGGAACAATAATAACTGATCAGTGGAGGGCCTATCGGCAACTGGACCGTGATGGAAATTACAATCAGGAGACCACAGTGAACCACAGTACCAATTTCGTTGACCCAGTCACAGGAGCAAACACTCAAACAATTGAGCAATGACCGATGAAACGGCGATTTTCAACTGGTGGTCGACGTGCTTGTTTCGGAGACCATTTGATGGAATATCTATTTCGGAGGCATTGTAGATACAGTGGCATTGAACCATTTGAATTAATGATAACCATATTATCGTCCGTATTTGCGTTCCCTACGCAATACGTGAGAAAACCACGTCAATTACGAGCACAGACTCCATCAACGAGCAGAGACTCAAACTAATAGAACTTTTTTTTACATTTTTTTTGTCCTTTTTTAGGACATGGGCTTTGCAAAAAGCCCTAACATTAAAAAAAATAGAACCACTTTTCACATGCAGTCTCTATTAGAGCTGCCAAAACGGATCCGACAATGGATCGAGATCCGAATCTGAAATTCGGTATCAAGAACCGGATCTAAGATTCGATTAGGGATCCGAATCTGAAATTCGGTATCAAGAACCGGATCTAAGATTCTATTAAGGATCCGAATCTAATCTGAGATAAAGATCTGAGATTTAGATCCGGGATCCAGATCCTGAAATCGGGTATAAAATTCGGAACAGGATATGAGATCTAGGGTTTTAATCGGATCTTATGGGTTCCGATCTTAACAGCCATTGTCTCTACCGAAGATTTTTTGCATATATGCAGTAAAAATTGTATCGCATAGATAGATACTATTTCGATGAATTTGCCGACTACCGTCTCAGCAGCTTTTGCTGAAGGGGGTAAAAAGTACGAAACCGGTCTACGGATAGTGATAATTTCACTGGGAGCGCTATTCTATACACTGAAAACTATCACGTATTGGCGGGTTCTGTTTTTATGAATTTACCAACTGTAGTCTTAGTTAAATCTTCGTTAAAATTATGTAATAAAAATTCTTTATTTCGAAAATGTATCCCCAAATTAATGCTTTAAAATTAGATTACTAGCGTCTTAGAGCTTGCGGATCTCGAACTATCAAAAATGCTTTATTTCCACTAACGTTTTTAGGCACATAGGTTTTTAGGCGATCCAATTTCGCTTGGCAAATGAAATGTGATCAAAACCTTTTTGTACATATCTCATTAAATAGATGAAACTAAAATTAATTCTTTGTGCTGGTAATTGGGTTTTAATGTCAGTGTATTACATAAAGGTACTTTTGCAAATTTAAGAAAATTCAAATTACTCTTGAAAATGTCATAAGTGGTATGTATTTTGTATTTGAAAAGTATATGAGAGATAGTCGTTTGGTTTTATACTGAAATTTTCCTGACTATGTTACACAATGTTTTGATTAGTACACGGATACATCCAGTACCAACTTACTGTGCGAGAAATTTTTCTTTTGTCTCAGGTAAAAATGACGGGTTTAAAAGAAAACTTGGTTCGAGCTGATATAGTATATTTCACCTATGTTTCTATAGTAATAATTAAGTACATGTTGTTTTCTATTTTAAAAACCTACAATCTCTTAAGCATCAGATGAGCAGCCATTTCACTCAAACAATGAATTTTAAACAAAAATGAAAGATAAGAATTTTTGTCACGTTATACAATGAAAATGATTGAAACGCATTTCTTATAATCATAATTCAGTTGAAAAGTATTTTTTATATAAAAATAGGTTTAGAAATTAATAAAATTTCTGTGTTTCATCAAATTTATAAAATTAAATGCGACTTTGTATATACAAGTATACAAAACTAATAGAGGTAAACAATTTATGAAAGAAGATAAAAATCAGTAAATGTAGTTAAATTTTAGAAGCCTTAATCTATTTTTTATAATATTGAATGTTGCGCGCATAAAAATTTAACTCAAAATTACGGCTGAAAGCGGGAATCGAACAAAGTCCTCTTGGATTGTACCCAAGCACGCCACCAGTTACAATATTCGATTCGTAAATTATGTTACACTTTTTGTTTTAATTTTTATTTTCATGAAGGTTCATACTCACTTCTTGTGAATTGTATTCACTTTAAACATCAGTAAAAGCAAAGCAGTATAGAAATACACACTGGAAAACGAAATCCGGTACTGTAAATGTCCTCAATTCGATCGTCTTCCCTCCCCCTATCTGAAAGTCTGTCTGTCAAAGCTTATAAACTATGTGAATGTAAAAAGTATGTTTCAATATCCTACCACAAGTTTCAATCCATAGTCCTTTTATTCATTTCTAAATTATTCATTGGGAACGGGTCCTCCCACTCGAGTGGTGTCCGTCCCCCCCCCCCTATGGGCGGCACTGTTCCAATGCAACGACCAGCGACATAAATGTTCTCCTTCGATCATAGCCCTTCCCCCTCTCCAAAATTCTGGTAACGTCTATGAAAACTGTACGAATATTGTTTATATATTTTAATTTAGAAGATAGTTCGAGTGAAAGCAAAATATTCGCTCTGACAAAAATTTGAAATTATTTCAATTTATACATAAATGGTGCTATACTTCCGACAAAATAAGTAAAAGTTGGTGATATTTTGTCAACTGGGTTCGGAGATATAAGCGTCCAAAGTGTTTATATTTTTCGTAACGCCCCGATTTTAGGCCAAATATACTCCAACCGTAGATGTTATTCACATTAAAATCTATGCAATTCTTTGTCATTTCTTATTGCGATTATTTGGAAATCGGTGGTGGTGGTGGGAGGGGGGAGGGGGAGAGATATTATATATCAAATTGATAAGGAAAAAAAAAACTCAAGGGTTTTTCTTGGTTTGCAAGTCCTGATGATTCTCTTTTAAATTGTAAAAATAAAATTATACTGCCTAAAATTATGTGTGATAACAAGTTTAATATACAAATTCATATTTGCAACTAGTTATTTAAAACAATTTATTAAATTAAAAAAAGTTAAACTTCCATTAAAAGCAGAATTTATACCAACATTTCAGTATTAACTTGATTAACAGAATATAAACGAATCACCTGCGTACTCAGAATTATATAAAAAGGTGTTTAACTCCGCATTGGTAAAATTAGCAGGATTTTATGTATTTTTCGATTATATTCATTTATATTATTTGAAATTTTTTATAGAGAAATTTGCTCTCCTTGTTGTACCAGTCCGGCTTAGCGAGTCCCCCCCCCCACCCCCCCACATCTATTGCCAAGTCTGAGCGCGAGCAGATCTAAAATTTATGTAACTGCCCACTGACATGGTAGGGTTCGAAATCACCGAGATATATGATGTTATGAAACTCTTTGAAAAGTTTTTGAAATTTGAATAGTTTGTATTCCGATCAGGCAAATAAAGAAAAATTGTATTTCTAGTTTTGTACTTTCCCTGCAATACATGGTAATATTTAGGGAAAGTATTGGAATCATGTAGAAAACCGCAACTCGAGTTTTCGACTGATCTACACGTTTTGGGACCTCTAGAACACGAAAAACTATTTTTTGCGTGACGTCTGTGTGTGTGTGTCTGTCTGTGCAATGTATGTATCCACTCTAACTCAAATACTAATTGACCAAATTTCATAGTTAAGTCACTTGTGGGTGATCCTAGCGCTGATTAAATTTTGGTACGATTCGGGATAAAAGAACATGCCTTTTTTTGCGGAAATGGCCCGCAAAAAATGTATGTCTCCACTCTAGCTAAAAACTTAATTGACCAAATTTCATAAAATTTGCTAGGTAAGTAATTTGTAAGTTACCCTGGTGCTGATTAGATTATGGTACAATTCGGATAAAAAGAAACTGCTTGTTTTTTGCGAAATGGCCAACAAAAATCGTCAAAATCTGAAATAGAAGGATACTTTTGCGCAAACGTATCAATTAAATTAATGTTTTATACGTAAAGAATAAAATACTGAAAAGAATAAAATCAACCCCATTGTTCTAGGACTAGCCGTTCTCGAGATATTTTAGTTTCTTAGCGTTTTTACTACGCCGTCTTTGAAATGCGTTCAGTTACCAAAAGAAAACGGGAATTGAATTAAAAGTACAAATTCAGTGGCATTTCAAACAATTATGAGTGTTACATTGTGCCATTAAACGTAATTTAATACATTATTGAAAAAATAAAGAGAAAATGAATTTGCTGCAGGGAAAGTCATGTGAGGCCTACATCAGATTTTTTATTTCCCTGCAATACATGGTAATGTATAGGGAAAGTATCGGGATCATGTCGAAAACCGCAACTCCAGTTTTCGACGGATCTAGACGTTTCGAGCACCCTAGAAGAGAAAAAGCTATTTTTAGCCTGACTTGTGTGTGGGCGTCTGTTTAATGAATGTATCCACTCTAACTCAAAAACTAATAGACCAAATTTCATAAAATTTTATAGATATGCAGCGATGTGGTTGCTGTGCCAAACTGCGCCATTTAAAGTAGGCTGCGCCATTCGGATACAAAAAGCAAAATTGAACTGATTTTGCGCCAACACTGCGCCATTTCGCGAAAATACCTGAAAAGTAATTTTTGTTTACGGGAAAGGAAAGGAATGTTTGGGGGGGGGGGGGGGAAATTGGATCAAAAATTTCTCAGAGTACCAGCAAAATCAGAGGGCTAGATTTTTTCCTTTTCAGACAGCTCTAATTAATATAAAACTGTGGGTTGTTTCCAAGGTACTTTAAACATTCGTTCGCTCTGGGTTGTTTCGTTCCAATAAAGAGACCCCCTAACGAACAGCCAGGTAGTTCTTCTCACAGAATACTATAGTCTGTGGTTCTTAAAATATAATAGTCTGTGGTTCTTAAAATATAATAGTCTTAATATAATAGTCTGTGGTTCTTCTCAAAGACACCGAAGTACTTAGGGAGTACTTGACCAGGTCACGTGATCGGAACCGCTATATTAAATCAAGTGCAAAAAAAAAAAATAATAATAACTCCCCTTCGCTTCCCCCTTTCGTAATTTTGAACGTGATCCAAGGTATTTAGAACGTGATCTACCTAGGGAGGAAGAAAGGGGGAAGCGATCCCTTCCTGGAGTGCGGTAGACCGTCACCTCCCAAGGTACTTTAAACACGTCACCTCCGACTCCACTGTGTCTACTAGAGCTCCTCTTCTATTATATAAGGGAGCCTTAGTGTCTACCCGTCACCTGCTCTTGGAGGTGAGCACTGATTACACATGGGGCTTGAAAAAAATTGAATCGAAAGGGAAATTTTATTTAACTTGTCGATCTGCACTAACTAAAATGGGTAAACTGAAAAATAAATAAAGTGCAAAAGTAGCTTATATAGAACTTCAAGCTAAAACCACTTTTGATGACGTAAAAGCGTACATAGAAATTGGCTGAACATTTCAGATCACTTGATTTTCTATCCCTATGACTCAGCAAAGACGACTAGTGAGCAGGAAAGAAGAAAGCATTTGTTTTGATTTCGTATTTTCCAATAATGCAATCCAAGGTTATTATATCTATAATGCAATCGTTAAATCGGAATGATCTGACTCATCGTATTTTAGAAAAAAATCTGATGTGGGCAACACATGACTTGCCTTATATAATGAAATGAATTTACTACTTTCACAGTAAAATAAATAGGTTTTTCTTCTAGTAGATACTAATATCCTTTCCAAGATATTGAATTTTCGACAATTAGTCGTCATTTTCATTGATTTATCGTCATTTTTATCCATTTGGCGAGATTTTCGTTAATTTGGCAACATTTCAAAAAGTCGCCAAGTTGGCGACATTCCGTCAATTTCGTCGCCAAAATCTCGCCAAGCGTTATGGACGAAGAAATAAGTTATATATATATATATATATATATATATATATATATATAACTTATTAGATATTGAATTTTCGACAATTAGTCGTCATTTTCATTAATTTAGCGTCATTTTTATCCATTTGGCGAGATTTTCGATAATTTGGCAACATTTCAAAAAGTCGCCAAGTTGGCGACATTCCGCCAATTTCGTCGCCAAAATCTCGCCAAGCGTTATGGACGGAGAAATAAGTTATTCTTACAGCAGATAAATTGGCGTTCAAATGCAAAAGTATTACTCAAAGTATCTTTTTTCATGAATGGAACGAGCTAGATCCACGAGAATGATGTCACCCAATTTATCGCATGATATTATATATGAAAAGTGAACATGTTTCTCAATAGGAAATATCTTTTTTTCTATTTTATATGACTTTTTGATAATTTTTTTGAAAAATGTGCAATATCTCGAGAACGGTTCATTTTAGCGTTCTAAAATTTATGTCAATCGTTTTCTAATAAAAAATTACATAAGAAATGTCTACTTACGTAACTTTATTATTGGTTTTGATTTTTTGACGATTTTTTCAAAATTTCATTCGAAAATTTAGGGGGGGTTCTGAACATATAAAAACAATAGGCTTCCAGTGTTTACAGATTGTAATTTTTGTACCAAATTTGGTTCAAATCGGTCCATTCGTTCGTCAGTTAATGTATCCACAGACCCACTGACACACACACACACACACACACATACTTTCACACACACACACACAGACATCACTTCAAAAATGCTTGATTCGTGATCAGGGATGCTTGA
Source organism: Amaurobius ferox (assembly GCA_951213105.1). Lineage (NCBI taxonomy): Eukaryota > Metazoa > Arthropoda > Arachnida > Araneae > Amaurobiidae > Amaurobius > Amaurobius ferox. The sequence continues at coordinate 66,299,719 of OX578135.1, read as the reverse complement.
AACGTGCTCTCCCGTCGAAAACTCGAATTCGAATTTTCGACCCCGTCACAATACTTTCCTTATACATTATGTATAGAAGGAAAGTAAAAAAAATAGGTTTTTCTTATAGTAGATACTTATATTCTTTCCAAGATATTGAATTTTCGACAATTAGTAGTCATTTTCATTGATTAAGCCTCATTTTTATTCATTTGGCGAGATGTTCGTCAATTTGGCAACATTTAAAAAGTCGCCAAGTTGGCGACATACTGCCAAATTCGTCGCCAAAATCTCGCCAAGAGTTATGGACGAAGAAATAAGTTATTCTTACAGCAGATAAACCACTATTGGCATTCAAATACAAAAGTATTACTCAAAGTATCTTTTTTCATGAATGGAGCGAGCTAGATCCATGAGAATGATGTCACCCAATTTATCGCATGGTATTACATATGAAACGTGAACATGTTTCTCAATAGGAAATATTTTTTTTTTGTTTTATATGACTTTCTGATAATTTTTTTGAAAAATGTGCAATATCTCGAGAACAGTTCACGTTAGCGTTCTAAAATTTATGTCAATCGTTTTCTAATAAAAAATTACATAATAAATGTCTATTTGCGTAACTTTATTAGGGATTTTGATTTTTTGACGATTTTTTCAAAATTTCACGCGAAAATTTAGGGGGGGTTCTGAACATTCGATTGCGTATAAAAACAATAGGCTTCCAGTGTTTACGGATTGTGATTTTTGTACCAAATTTCGTTCGAATCGGTCCATTGGTTCGTCAGTTATCGTCCCCACAGACTCACTGACACACACACACACACACATACTTTCACACACACACACACACAGACATCACTTCAAAAATGTTTGATTCGTAATCAGGGATGCTTGAAACGTGCTCTCCCGTCGAAAACTCGAATTCGAATTTTCGACCCCGTCACAATACTTTCCTTATACATTATGTATATAAGGAAAGTAAAAATCTTTGAGGAGTGGTATTTTTCTTTATAAGAGAGGTTATGTTATCAAGTGCTCTATTTTTCACATATTTGACTATTCCTAATAAAGTTTTCCTTTTTCAGCGGCGTCAGTTTTTTTTTTTTTTTTAAATGAATATAACGATGTTGTATACTAAATAGATGCTAGAGAATATATAAAACTTTTGAGGGGTTTTATTTTTTCTCATATGTAGTATTGAGAAAGTATTGTTTTCACGAAAATTTTCGATTTCGTGGCCAATATATGTTTTGAGACCCCCTGAACACGTTTTGACTATTTTAGGAGTGATGTCAAGTATGTGATCGATTTTTTGTGTACACGATCGCTGATACAAATATTAATGGATTTTTACGAAACTCTATATTCGGCTTTGTTAATGAAAAACGTAGAATTACATTGATTTCCTCCCCCCCCCCCCTTAATTCAAGCGGAAACTTCGAAATTTTATAACTTGGCAGCATGACAAAATTTGATGATTGAAAGGCTCAATTGTGAAATTTAATAGTTTCAGTAATTAAGTGAAAAATAGCCACTACAATTTTTGTATCCATGACGTTATTAGCGCCCTGGGGGACTGTCCCCCTTGGGGATACATTATCAAGTTTCGTATTAGTCAAAATATTTTTCCGAACCTTTTAAAATGAAGGGTAACATGCTGTAATTGAGATAATTTGGAACAACAATACAGACTTTTCAACATTTTTTTTTTTTTGTAAAATTTGTAAATGCAAATGAAAAAAAAAATGCTTAAAAATACTTTTTGATATAAGAAAATCGAGTTGAGCCATACTTTAGTTAATTTGTTTTTCGTTTCGGAGAGGAGGGAGGACTGTTAGAGTAAAAATAAAAATATGGAGATATTTCATTAGCGAATTGAGAAGAAGGTGTGTGTGTGTGGGGGGGGGGGGCAGTCGACTGGACAACTTATACTCAAGAAAAAATGCCAACTGATAATCTTGTACAAATAGTCGATCATGTAATTAAAAACCTTGAACAAAGAAATCTGATAACCAAGCAGGAAATAATATCCATCTGTAAGATTAAAAAAAAAAAAAATGCTCAGATTTTCCCCTTAAATTATTTAGATCTTTTCAAACATTTATTGTAAGTTTATAATTTTATAGATTTTATCTTAAAATTATTTATTACAATTTTAATTATTATTACAATTTTAATTATTTATTACAATTTATTTGAAATTTTTAGATTTTTTTTTCTAAAATTATTTATTGCATTTTATTAGATCCTTTTAAAATCTGTTTTAAAATTATATATTGATATTTTTTAGATTTTTTTTTTAATATTTAATGCAATAAAATATATTTAGATCTTTAAAATCATCCATTGCAATTAAAAAAATTTTTATAGCTTTTTACGAAACTTATTTATTGCAGTTTTATTTTTATATTAAAGAATATATATTAAGAAAAAGACTTTTACTTATAAAATTTCATTGTCTTAGCTATCTTATATCTGTTGTATATACGCCAAACTGCTGAAATAAAGAAATACTTTGCATCTCATCTAGCTCTTACAGTACCGAAAAATCACTTGCTACGAACTGTTACAATTTAAAAAATCTGATGTGGGCGGCACATGACTTTCCCTGCAAACTTATATTCACGTTCTCTTTATTTTAATTAAATTTAATTCACTTTTAATTCAATTTTCGTTCTCATTTGATGACTGGACTTATTTTCAAAGGTGGCGTAGAGAAAATACGATAAAACTGAAATCTATCGTGAACGGCTAGTTCTAGAGTAATGGGGTTGGTCTTATTCTTTTCTTCGTTAAAAATTACGTATTAAACAAGCATTTAATGGATATATTTGAGCATACGTAGTTTTTAATTTTAGATTTTGGCGATTTTTGAGGGACATTTTGCAAAAAAAGGCAGGTAATTTTTTTCCGAATCGTTCCAAAATCTAATCAGCATCACGGTGACCCACAAGTGACTCATCTACCGAATTTTGTGATATTCGATCGATTAGTTTTTCAGCTGGAGTGGATACAAACTTTTGCGAGCCATTTCGCAAAAAAAAGGCGGTTTCTTTTATCCCGAATCGTACCCAAAACTAATCAGCACCAGATTCGACCACAAGTGACTTATCTACCAAATTTAATGAAATTCGGTCCATTAGTTTTTTAGTTAGAGTGGATGCAAAATCTTCACAGACAGACAGACAGACACACGCACAGACGTTACGCTAAAAATGGTTTTTTCGTATTCTGGAGGTCTTGAAACGTGTAGATCCGTCGAAAACTCGAGTTGCGATTTTCGACATGATTCCAATACTTTCCCTATCGAGTGGAATAATAAATTATACATTACCATGTATTGCGGGGAAACTAAAAATCTGATGTGGGCAGCACATGACTTTCCCTGCAGACCTACATTCACGTTCTCTTTATTTTAATTACATTTAATTCACTTTTAATTCAATTTTCGTTCTCATTTGACAACTGAACTTCTTTTCAAAGGTGGCGTAGAGAAAATACGAAAAACTAAAATATCTCAAATATCTCGAGAACGGTTAGTCCTAGTGTAATGGGGTTGGTCTTATTCTTTTCTTCGTCAAGCATTACGTATTAAACAAGTATTTAATGGATATATTTGAGAATACGTAGTGTTTTATTTTAGATTTTGGCGATTTTTGCAGGCCATATTTCAAAAAGATGGCAGGTTATTTTTTTGCGAATCATACTAAAATCTAATCAGCACCAGATTGTCCTACAGGTAACTTATCTAACGAATTTTGTGAAATTCGGTTCATTAGTTTTTCAGCTAGAGTGGATACAAGCTTTTGCGGACCATTTCGCAAAAAAAGGCGGGTTCTTTTATCCCGAATCGTACCCAAAATTAAACAGCACCAGACTCGCCCACAAGTGACCTACCTACAAAATTTTATGAAATTCGGTCTATTAGTTTTTTCTTTAGAGTCGATACAAAATCTGCACAGACAGACACACAGACACACACATAGACGTCACGCTAAAAATGGTTTTTTCGTATTCTAGAGGTCTCGAAGCGTGTAGATCCGTCGAAAACTCGAGTTGTGATTTTTGGCATGATTCCAATACTTTCCCTATACATTACCATGTATTGCAGGGAAAGTAAAAATCTGATGTGGGCAGCACATGACTTCCCTGCAGACTTATATTCACGTTCTCTTTATTTTAATTACATTTAATTCACTTTTAATTCAATTTTCGTTCTCATTTGATAACTGGACTTATTTTCAAAGGTGGCGTACAGAAAATACGAAGAAACTAAAATATCTCGAGAACGGCTAGTCCTAGTGTAATGGGGTTGGTCTTATTCTTTTTTTCGTTAAAAATTACGTATTAAACAAGCATTTTATGGATATATTTGAGCATACGTAGTTTTTTATTTTAGATTTTGACGATTTTTGCAGGCGATTTTGCAAAAAAAGGCAGGTTATTTTTTTCCGAATCATACCAAAATCTAATCAGCACCAGGGAGTCCCACAAGTGATTTACCTACCAAATTTTGTGGAATTCGTTCCATTAGTTTTTCAGCTAGAGTGGATACAAGCTTTTGGGGGGCATTTCGCAAAAAAAAGGCGGGTTCTTTTATTCCGAATCGTACCCAAAACCAATCAGCACCAGATTTGCCCACAAGTGACTTACCTACCAAATTTTATGAAATTCGGTCAATTACTTTTGTAGTTAGAGTGGATACAAAATCTGCACAGAGACACAGACACACAGACAAACACACAGACACACACACAGACGTCACGCTAAAAATAGTTTTCTCGTATTCTAGAGGTCTCGAAACGTGTAGATCCGTCGAAAACTCGAGTTGCGATTTTCGGCATGATTCCAATACTTTCCCTATACATTACCATGTATTGCAGGGAAAGTAAAAATCTGATGTGGGCAGCACATGACTTTCCCTGTAGACTTATATCCACGTTCTCTTTATTTTAATTAAATTTATTTCACTTTTAATTCAATTTTCGTTCTCTTTCGGTAACCGAAATTATTTTCAAAGTTGGTGTAGAGAAAATAAGAAAAACTAAAATATCTCGAGAACGGCTAGTCCTAATGTAATGCGTTTGGTCTTATTCTTTTCGTAGTTAAAAATTACGTATTAAACGTGCATTTAGTGGATATATTTGAGTATACCTAGTTTTTTAGTTTAGAATTTGATGATTTTTGCGGGCCATTTTGCAAAAAAAGGCAGGTTATTTTTTTCCGAATTGTACCAAAATCTAATCAGCACCAAGGTTATCCATAAGTGACTCATGTACCGAATTTTGTGAAATTTGGTCCATTAGTTTTTCAGTTAGAGTGGATACAAGCTTTTGCGGGCTATTTCGCAAAAAAAGGCGGGTTCTTTTATCCCAAATCGTACCCAAAACTAATCAGCACCAGACTCGCTCACAAGTGACTTACCTACCAAATTTTGTGAAATTTGGTCCATTAGTTTTTTAGTTAGAGTGGATAAAAAATCTGCACAGACAGACACACAGACAGACAGACACACACACAGACGTCACGCTAAAAATGGTTTTTTCGTATTCTAGAGGTCTTGAAACGTGTAGATCCGTCGAAAACTCGAGTTGCGATTTTCGACATGATTCCAATACTTTCCCTATACATTACCATGTATTGCAGGGAAAGTAAAAATCTGATGTGGGCAGCACATGACTTTCCCTGCAGACTTATATCCACGTTCTCTTTATTTTAATTACATTTATTTCACTTTTATTCAATTTTCGTTCTCATTCGGTAACCGGGCTTATTTTCAAAGGTGGCGTAGGGAAAGTACGAAAAACTAAAATATCTCGAGAACGGCTAGTCCTAGTGTAATGGGGTTGGTCTTATTCTTTTCGTCGTTAAACATTACGTATTAAACGGGCATTTTATGGATATATCTGAGTATACCTAGTTCTTTAGTTTAGATTTTGAAGATTTTTGCGGGCCGTTTTGCAAAAAAAGGCAGGTTATTTTTTTCCGAATCGTACCAAAATCTAATCAGCACCAGAGTGACCTATACGTGACTTATCTACCGAATTTTGTGAAATTCGGTCCATTAGTTTTTCAGCTAGAGTGGATACAAGCTTTTGCGGGCCATTTCGCAAAAAAATGCGGGTTCTTTTATTCCGAATCGTACCCAAAACTAATGAGCACCAGCCCCGCCCACAAGTGACTTACGTACCAAATTTTGTGAAATTCGGTCCATTAGTTTTTTAGTTACAGTGGATACAAAATCTGCACAGACAGACAGACACACAGACAGACAGACAGACAGACACACAGACAGACAGACAGACAGACAGACACACAGACAGACAGACAGACACACGCACAGACGTCACGCTAAAAATGGTTTTTTCGTATTCTAGGGGTCTCGAAACGTGTAGATCCGTCGAAAACTCGAGTTGTGATTTTCGGTATGATTCCAATACTTTCCCTATACATTACCATGTATTGCAGGGAAAGTAAAAATATGTCAATGGTTGTTAACCAACTTCGTGAGAAAAATTTTCAGGTCGTTAATTTTTCGAGATGTTCATTCAAGGTTGTCTTCATTAACAATAAAAAATAAATATTTATTATGGGACTTAATCATCAGACATTTTAAATAGGGTGCAGTATACGCGACTTTCATTTTACTACCCTAAATATTGAGTTTTGTAAAGCGAGAATAGAGAACTTCCTTTTTGGAGCCTTAATTTAATTATTTTAATAGAATGTTTTGAATAATATTGTCATTTAGAATACTATAGGAATTTGCACCTGGTGGTGAATTTTATGTTTCTTTATAAAACATTTTCAGTAAGAAAAC